>CM046446.1:43238666-43658666 GCA_025506515.1 Flaveria trinervia
AGACTCCAAAGCCATAAGAGCTAGATCCTATAAGGACTGTCACCACCATGTTGACCAGCACCTGAGAACAGTTGTCATGACCAGACATGTCATCTGGTAAACTACTCCATCAACAACTCCTGGGGTGAAGAAGCTGTGTTGTTGAGGTTGAGGTTGTTGATGAGATTGGGATGGCTGAGGTTCTGGTAGTGCATGAGGTTGTGGTGCCATAGGAACTTGAACTTGATTTGACTGTGGCATGTAATAACAAGGGTACGGATATGGCATTTGACCCTGAGGAACAAAATATGCCGGAGATTGTTGTTGAGGATGATGACTAGAAGTGACAGGATGTTGCCCTCTGTGTTGTTGACTATTGCCAGGAAAATCACAAAGGGTGCAATGGAGTTAGATGCAGTTGATCTACACTCTCTTGCAAAGTGTCCAAGCCTTTGGCATTTGTGACACCTCAACTTGCTCTTGTCAAAACCAACTTGGTTTTGCCAGAGAGTCCTGGGAATTTTCTTCCAGTTCTTTTATAGAACTTCTGAGATCTGATATTTATCAGGCCATTTGGCTCAAAATATCCATCTCCTCTAAGTCATCATCAGCAATCCCCTTGAGATCATCCATAATGAGCATAGATTGTCATTATTACACCCAGTAAACTGACCATCAACACTCACAAATGCAGAATCAGAAGTGCTTGAAGAGAAATTATATGCTCATCATGCTGGCATTCAGATGAAGCATATTCTGACTCATGACCCACCAAGGCAGTGTTGCCTGGTACAAAGTCTTCAGTGAGCTTTCCAGATAAGACAATTTCTCTTCTGTTCTATCTCTCTCAAAACGTGAGCAGTTTCCCATGAAGTTGGGTGAGAGATAGTTTGTCCAAACTTGCACTGGAGCGTTGGACAATAGTATATGTGTCCCATCTCTCAGGCAGTGATCTGAGAAATCTGTTATTCAACTGAATATTTGTGTACTCAGCTTGACCATTTTTAGTTCAGAGATCAAACAAGAGAACCGCTCATATTGTTGAGTCAGTGTCTCACCCTTTCTATGAGAGAATGTCTCATATTGTTGGCGAGGATTTCTCTATTATTTTCCAAGACCTCATCTGTTCCTCCAAATTGTTCTTTCAAAGCAATCCAGAGGTCATGGGCAGTTTCATGATGCATTAGCCCAGAATAGATTTCATTTGGCAGTGCCATGGCCAGAATTCCATGGGCTTTTGCATCAATTTCAGCAACTTCTTATCCTCATCTGAGTATTGCTCCCTCCTCTTCGAACCATTTGATTGTTTCCGGGTTATTCACCATAGGCTTGTGTGGACGATGTACCACTGATGTCCAGCAACCTGCGCTGTTACAGACAGGTGATGGAGCATTCGTCTTTGCCATATGTTATACTCATTCCTAACCAGCATCGGTGGCTTAGTTGAGGAACCAGTATTGTGAGGATCATTGGAGGGAGTAGTCATTTTCAGTTCAGAAACAATTTAGTTCAAGCTTTTAAAAGTTTTTACACACCACAACAAACTCAATGAAAACCAAGAAGATCTCAGGATGAATGACCAGAAATACAGAAAATTCAATCTCTATAACCGTTTCTTACAAAACAAAAGCTAATTCAATCAAACTTAGATCTTGAATAGTAGTTTCAATGATCAATTATTAGATCGATCAATGATTAACCTGCTCTGATACCATTTGACAGGATCCGATCACAAGTTTGATGTATTAGAGTTCAAAGCAGCGGAAAACGAACAGGAATTAGACAAATTGTAGCAAGAATCGATGCTTGTATGCATTAAGAGCACATACGGTTATAGCGAGAGAATATATTTCTGATTCAAGGAATGTTTATAGATATGGAATGTTTCTAATCAAATCATTTATTCATTCTAATCATTCATACAATTACAATAGGTTGTCACTCCTTATATAGAGTGCAACAATCACTGCTGTTATCACGGAAAGTGACAACTGGCAGATCTAACACAAAAATAGCTAACTCTTAACAAACTACTGAAATGTTCACAACTACTGAGAACATATCAGGGTGTTAAGTACAAATATAAAACTACTGAAACTACAACGACTGAAGAACAAGCTCTTCAGTCGTTTTACAAAACTACTGAAACATAAACTACTAAAACTAGAAATATAAAACTACTGATATCACAACTACTGAAGAGTACTCTTCAGCAGTTGTGACAAACTACTGAGGCTTCAGTACTTGATCTTCAGACTTTGACCTTCAGATGTTTCATCAGCTGATGACTCCAGTAGATATCATCAGCTGATGTCTTCAGTCTTTGTCTTCAGACTTTGTACGTCAGTTGTTGATCTTCAGCACTTGTAAACTCTTCAGGTGTTGTACTTCAGTACTTTGGTCTTTCAGCTTCAGCACTTGTGTTCTTCAACTGTTGTACTTCAGCACTTTAGTTCTTCAGCTGTTGAAGTATTCAGTACTTGATCTTCAGCTGTTGAAGTCTTCAGCACTTGTCAAACTGCTGATGAGGCTTTCAGCAGTTGTTGTGATACCATGTGGGACTTAGAGGTTTTCTGATCTTGGCTCATTAGTTCTTTTGTCCAACATGATTGATTGGTGGAGTTGTAATGAACCCATGTTTGTTTCAGTTGATCTCTTGATGAGATGAAATCATCCTCCTTAGTAATGAAGGCATTTTCCACAGAATGAGATTCTGATGGAATTTGGAAGCCTCAATCACTCTTGGTCCACTAATATTTCTGCTTCTTTCATCAAGTTCTAATTCTTCTATTTTGGCTATCATGATATCCAAAGTAGTACTCTCAAGATCAAGAATGTTATTCAACATTGTTATATTTTGTTTCCAGTTTTCAGGGAGGGTGTGAAGCATTTTCTTCTTTATTTCTTTGATCTTGTAAGTGACTCCCATGATTTCCAAATCATTGCCAACTGTACAAATCTGTGCAGGTGTTTGGATATGGAATCGCCCTTGGTGTGGTGCAATGTTTCATACTGATTAACAAGCTTATCCTTGTTAATTTCTGCTACCTCACTACTTCCTTCACACATATTTTCAATGCATCCCATACAGCTTTTGCAGTACCATACTTCTCTAATATTTTCAGCACATCCATCTTGAGTGCTTAAGTTAGAATGGAGTAAGCTTTGAGGTCAGTCTTGATTTTCTTATAGTCTTCATCATCAAAGTTAGATCTTCAATGGGTATTCTTGAAGTTTTGTAAATTGCAGCTTGATCTAGAGATATAGTGACAGGGATATGTGGCCCCTTGCATATTGAGATCCAGAAATCAGGATCTACACCTGTGATGTAATTCCTAAACCTGATTTTCACTGTTTAAACTCACATTTGTGTTTCAGCATAGGAGGTTTAGGTGTATAACCAAGTTCTGAGTAACTGTTAGAATCCATTTATTGAATATAGATTAAGGTGATTTTTAAGATTGATTAGTCCAACTTGTTCAAATAGTTCTAATGGATTTTAGAATCAATTTTGTGATTGTAGTGAGTTTCTTACTGTTTGGAATATTTTGGTGAGAATGTGTTGACAGGAGTATTTTCTGTTGTTTACTAAGTAGAGATGATGATATACTCTACTAGCAAGTCGATTACCATATCAATCAAATTCTATTCAGTTCTGGCGCAGATCTGAAAGAGAACAGAGAGCCAAATCTCTGATACCAATTGACTAGGTAAGTAAGATTGATTTTCTTACTAAGATTTGAATATGGTAATCAAGTTAATGATTGAATGGCGGAAACAAACAATCAAAGAACATTCAATGCAAGAATTATACTCATAAATACTTTTGTATTATATATATGAAAGTTTATTGATTACAGAGAATAAATGACAACAAAAATTGTCTATGTCTATTAGCCGTCACCTCATGTAAGAGTTTTTCTATTCTATTTATAGGCAGACAAGATGCCTTTTACAAAATGACTAAACTACCCCTAACCTATTACAAAAGATTTTGTCTATATCTTGATCCGTATCTTTGCTTGTTCATTCGCATTGACAAATGCGGATGAGTTAACTTGATCAACATTTCTTCACTTGATCATCTGCATTAGTAGGTTGGTCATCCGCATTGGTTAATGCGGATGAATAAATACTTATGCACATTTGTTCGGTCATCCGCATTTGTCAAATGCGGATGAGCAAAGTCTTGTCTGCATTGATTCTTGGTTTTCCGCATTTGTCAATGCGGAAGAACAAACACTTGTCCATATTTGTTTTATGTCTTCCGCATTGACAAATGCGGAAGACTATACCTCGTTTTATTTCTTGAGCAGGATCTTCATCCATATTTCTTCTTGGACTTATGGGATTCCAGCAAAGCAATCATCAAATCACCCATTGAATTGGCATGTATGATCCTTTCAGGGTGCAACAGTAAACTCATACGTGTGTGTAAGTAGGACAACTTGAATTGGAAACCAAGTGCACAGGGTCACCTAAGCATGGCATACAATGGTGTTGATAGGATTTTACATGCCAACTAACATAAGATGTTTAACCAATCCCATAAGGCTAGACGTTGCAAAGGTTGTAATTGTCAAATTTGACTACCTTGTTAATTTAAATAATGGGATAAAGGTCACCTACCATCATTTAAATGTAATGTTGGATTCTAGATTTTAATTATTAATTGTCTATGAGACATGAAAAGGGTATTAATGATTAAAATGTAATTTTTCAGAAATACTAAACTTTGTAAATTTTGTAGAAATGGCCACAAACAATAATGCTACCACCCCGATCGTCCGTACCCTATCATTGAGAATCATCTTAGAAAGGGATCGTCTTAACCATAATAACTTTATGGACTGGTTTTGAAACTTGAGAATTATCCTCAAGCAAGAAAAAAAGGCCTATGTCCTTGACGATCCCATTCCTAACCAACCCGACCCCAGGATGTTGAGGCCTATAACGATTGGCTTCAGTATACTGAGGATTCCATGCAGGTTTCCTGCCTCATGTTACGAAATATGATTCCTATACTCCAAAAGGACTTGGAGCATCATGAGGCATATGACATGATTACCCAGTTGAAGGAAATGTTCCTTGAACAAGCTTGGGTAGAGGTTTCGAAACGGTTTGAGTGCCTCATGCGTGTCGCATAGATGAAAACCAATCGGTATCATCTTGTGTTCTTAAGATGAAAAGCCCCATTGATCACATCGAGAGGCTTAACTGCCTTGTCTCAAAGGAGCTGGCATCAGATTTAATCCTAATGGCCTAAATAAAAGGTTTGAGACGTTCATAATGAATTACAATCTGAAAGGGTGGGACAAGGGCATTGGTGAGGTTCATGCAATGCTCAAAACAGCCAAGGCAGGGATGGGTAGAAAGGTTCTACCTGTTCACTCGAACAATGAGGGAGGTAATAAGAAAAGGCCATTCTCTTATCCCACGGCAAATGTTGCCAAAGGAAAAGGGTACATGAAACACAAAGGGAAGGGGAAGGCTAAAGCAGAACCTCCAAAGCCTAAGCTTAAGAAGCCTAAGGTAATGAAGAATGATGCTTTGAGTGTGTGAGATAGGACATCGGAAAAGGAATTGTCCAACCTATCTCAAATAGTTGAGAAATAAGAGGGATGCTCAGCAAACCTCAGGTACAACTTTCATGATTCATATTGGTTTAAATGTTATTTCTTTAAACACATGGGTATTGGATACTGATGTGGAACTCACATTTGCATTTTGTTGCAGGAGATCAAAGAAATAAGCACTTCAAGACACAAGTCTTTACATGGGCAACGGAGCAAAATTTGATGTCGATGCCCAGGAGACTATATTTTGAAACTGTCAATGGTTTGGAAGTTGTTCTTAAGAACATTTTGTATGCTCCTAGTTTGAATAGGAACATAATTTGTGTTTCCCTTTTAAAACATATTGTTATGATTTAAAGTTTGTAAACAATGGTATTTATGTTTGTATGGATGATGTATTTTATTTCAAGGCTATGCCTTTTAATGGTATCTATGAATTGGCTCTTGATGATACATCCTTAACAATCCTTATACCAAACAAGCACCAAGAAACTTAAAATGGGTTTAAATGACCGTATCTTGGCATTGTCGTCTTGGTCACATAAACTAGAATCGAATTCAAAGACTTCAAAAGAATGGCCTTTTGAAAACAAATGAAAATGGTTCATTTGATAAGTGTGAATCTTGTTTATAAGGTAAGAGGACCAAGTCGCCTTTTAGTGGTACTAACGAGAGGGCAAAAGACTTATTGGGAAATCACACATTCGGATGTATGTGGTCCTTTTAAGACAATGACTAGAAATGGTGAAAGATACTTCATTACCTTTACCGATGATTACAGTCGCTATGGTTATGTGTACTTGATGACACATAAATATGAAGCTTTTGAAATGTTTAAATCTTCAAAAATAAAGTAGAAAATAAACTCAACAAAACTATCAAAGTTCTTCGTTCAGATAGAGGAGGTGAATACCTTAGTGAGCCTTTTGAGGATCATCTAAGAAGTTGTGGGATAGTCTCACAACTTACTCCACCTGGAACACCACAACATAATGGTGTGTATGAACGGAGAAACGGAACCCTATAGGATATTGTTCAAACTATGATGGCTATAAGATCACTACCTCTATCATTTTGGGGTTTCGCATTTCTCTCCGCGGCACGTATTTTGAATATGGCCCCGACCAAGAAAGCGGATTCAACGTCTTTTGAAATATGTCATGGAAGAGTTCCATCGCTGTCATATTTAAAAGTATGGGGTTGTGAAGCTTATGTTAACCTAAACAACCAAAACAAGTTGGAAAGTCGGTCCACTAAGTGTATATTTGTTGGATATCCCAAAAACTGTATAGGATACTACTTCTTGATCCAACAGAGCAAAAATAATTTATTGCTCGAAAGGCAGAGTTCTTGGAAGCTAAGTTCCTTATGGAAGGAATAACATATAGAACAGTGGAAATTGATAAGGATCAAGATCCATAAGCCGATACACGTTTGGTTCACACTAGCAAGCAATAAGAGGTTGTTGATGATGATCAAGAGGTTGATCAATACACACAAAACGTTCGCAGATCTGATAGAGTTAGCATTCCACCTGAAAGATATGGATTTTTCATGAACGGATGCTATGTGCTTGACTTTGATGAGCCAACTACATACCATGATGTAATGTCCAATTCGGATTGTGACAAATGGCTGGAAGCCATGAATGTAGAGATGCAATCCATGTATGAAAACCAAGTTTGGGAATTGGATGACCCTCCATTTAACTCCAAACCGGTTGGATGCAAGTGGGTTTTCAAGAAGAAAACACATATGCATGGAAACTTGGATTCTTACAAAGCAAGACTTGTAGCAAAAGGTTTCACTCAAACTCAGGGGTTGATTATGATGAAACCTTCTCACCTATGGCAATGCTAAAGTCATTAGGATGTTATTTTCCATAGCTGCCTATTATGACAATGAGATTTGGCAAATGGATGTCAATACCGCTTTTCTTAATAAATATCTCGAACAGACTATCCATATGGTTCAGCCTGATGGTTTTGTCGATCCACAACATCCTAATCTATGGACTGAAACAAGCATCGAGAAGTTGGAATCAATGTTTTGATGAAGTGATCAAGAAATTTGGTTTCATCAAGAACGCTGACGAGGCTTGTGTATATAAGAAGGCTAGTGGGAGCATAATTACATTCTTAGTATTGTATGTTGATGACATACTACTTTTTGGAAATGATATTCCAATCATGGAAGGTTGTAAGGCCCCATTCCGGGACGCTTACAACTGACCAATCATTGCTCACAAAACATACAATTACTTTTAACTTTCATAAAAACATCATAGCAGAACATTAAAATAACATTTCATTTCATAATAATTGCTTTTGCAAGTTAATACAATCATTCATTACACATTTTAATTTGTTCGCATTACAATGCAAAATAGTAACAAAAGAATGCCATCCAAAATACGAAGTAGCTACCCCGCGCCATCCTCAGCAATGCTCATCTGCCAACTGGAAATATGCGTAAAAGTCAACGTTGCTCAGTGAGTTCTAGTATTAGTATAAAACATACTTTACTTTGAAGATCGTGTATAAGGTGGACCCACCTTTGTTTAGATTATTTACTTTTGATTGTAATAGGTCTTGTGTTAGTTTCTTTTATATTACTTTAGTTTAGGTTTTCTTTGGCAGTACAGCGAAACTGTGAGCGAAACTATAGTTTCGCTCACAGTCAGCTGATTAGTTTGCCTAGCGAAACATTTGTTTCGCCTAACGAAACTATAGTTTCAGCAGTATAGTTTCGCTGACAGCAAAACTGCCTGCAAAACTATAAACTACTATATATAGATTTGATTATTCTCATTATAGGTAAGCTTGCAAAACCCTAATCGATTATCGTTGTTACAAGTTACCATTTCAAAGCCGTTAATACACAGAATTATTATTGTGCTTTATGTTATTAATTGTTGATAATCATTGTCTTATTATGAATGAGTTCTTATTGTGTTCAGTCTCTTTGTTATTGTTTTTAGCATATTTTTTGGATATTGAACGATTCTTTATATCATTTGCACTGTAATACGATCACATGGACAAACAATATGGTATCAGAGCCTTAGTGCTCATGATTTGTTGAGTTATTTTTGTTTGTGTTCAATATCTTGTTTTAATCATTTTCAGTTCTTTATTGGATGTTTTTGATGTGGAAATTGATTGAGTTTACCATGTTATCGGTTATGGAAGCCTTGCTAATCATCAGATCTCAAATTCACTGAGGTTTTGATGACTTCAGACTGATTTTGGGTTGAAAAAGGGTTTTAGGATCGACCAGCAAAACTACAGTTCATTCAGCGAAACTGTTAATCATCTTCCAATGAACCTATGGGTGATATTGCATTTGAAATCGTTCTCTAGTTGTTCTGCGAAACTAGTCTTTTTAAACAAAAGTTCATCAGTTATTGTGAAGGCTTAACAAGCGAAATTGCAGTCGAAAGTGTTTTTGAACGAAAGTTCAAGCTTGTTTCGTGCGAACTTACTAGCGAAACTAAGCCTATTGTGACAATTGACTAGCGAAGCTGCTGCCGAAATTTTCAGCGAAATTAGCTTCCACTATGAAAGTATCATCGAAAGTAGTTCTCTCTGTGAAATTGTCTGCGAGGTTACCTTTTTCGGCGAAAGTGTTAGCGAAATTATCACCTTTCTTGCCGAAACCGCATCAATCCCTGCAAAACTACAATGTTTAAGTTAACATAACTCACACTTTCCAATCTTGAAAGTGTTGCTCCCAACAGGCCTCCGAGACTCATTAACGGAGACAATTTTGAAGATTGGAAGAGATGTCTAAAAGCTTTCTTCTTCTACACTGATCACAACCAATGGGAATTGATTATTTTTGGTCCTCACATACCAATTGTTAGTGTTGGTGATGTTGTCTCTCAAAATAAGGACCCATATTCTTTCACTGAAAGGGATGTAAAGTTGATCGATCGTGACCGAAAGTCTTTTGGGGCTTTAACTCTTTGCCTAGCACTAGACAGTTACAATCATTGTGCAGAGCATACAAATGCTAAATCTCTTTACCATGCCCTATGTGAGTTTTATGATGGTAATGTAGATTTGGTAAAGGATAAAAGCATTCAAGTTGAGAAGGAATTCAATTCCTTTGTTGGATACAAGAACGAGAGTCTGACAGATCTCACAAATCGTTTCTTGACTGTTTCAAGCACTTTAAAGAAATACGATGAAAAGCACTCCAACAGTGAACAAGTGAACAAGTTAACATGCTTCTAGATTCTCTCCCACCTCAGTGGAGTCTTCAAGTGAGGATGCTAAAACAAGAAAGATGGTTCAGGGACTACAAGCTAATGGATATTATCAATAAGCTGATATCATTTGAGTTGGACATAAAGAGACGGGAATTTAACCAGACCATGATGCCTACATCTGGTGTCTCTCAAAATGCTGCTTTATTATCATCCGCTGCTAGCTCTCAAATACAGAATTCAATTCAAGGAGAAATTAACGCAAGTAATTTCTCAGGAGGAAATGTTACAGTTGGAAGAGATCAGATTAATTCTAAGGCGAATGTTGAAACTTCAGTTCCATGAGAATCAATGGCCCTCTTCGGAATGTTTGTTCAAAGTTATGATGCACTTGTGGCGAGAGAGCTAAAAGAAAAAGGAATGACAATGGAAGAGATGTAACAAGTAGATCCTGATGATCTTGGAGAAACCGACATCCAATAGCAAATGGCAATGTTGACTCTTAGAGCTCGAAGGTTTATGGAGCGTACTGGAAGGAAGAACTTCAGCGGATGAGCATTGACTAAGTATGACAAATGCATATGAAGGTTAATGCGGTTGAAAGTCAATGCTAATGAACATTGACTAGTCTGAGAAATGCGGATGAACATTGACTAAGTCTGAGAAATGCGTATGAATATTGACTAAGTATGGGAAATGCGGATTAGTAAGGCTAATACGGATGAACAAATGCGGATGAACTATAGTAAATGCGGATGAACCATAGGAAATGTGGATGAACACTTAGACTTTTCTGACTTTCTGAGAAAAAGACCACTGTAGGCTTTGACTTGAGATGTTCCCGGTGAATCATGTAAGTTGACGTTTGAGGTCATAGATGTTATGATGGGCATGTATGATGTATGTTCGATGCTTATGCATGATGGTATGTACGATGTATGCTATGTATGTATGAGGCCCTGTATGATGATGATGACTGTGTTTGATGATGTTCCATATTATGTATGTTTATCTTCCCCGTGACT
Organism: Flaveria trinervia; assembly: GCA_025506515.1. Lineage (NCBI taxonomy): Eukaryota > Viridiplantae > Streptophyta > Magnoliopsida > Asterales > Asteraceae > Flaveria > Flaveria trinervia. The sequence goes on from CM046446.1 coordinate 43,249,457, forward strand.
TTACATTGAATGTTAATGAATGAAATAAAAGAAGTATGTAACGTAAAGTGAAAGATAATGAAAGAGGAACATGAAGTAAGAATGCATGCGTTAATGAATGATGAAAGTAAAGAAAGTCTTGCAAGCCTTGTCTGTCGGGACACGCCATTAAAAGGTGTTAGCCCAACGGTGTGCGGGTTCGCTACCCCAGGAGGATGCACATCGAGGTATTTCATTGTGATTGACCATTTTTATATCCCCATTACTGCATACCCTAGGTACTGCGACCAGAGGTGCGATGCATCGTTATAGCTAGTCTATGATAGACCTAGGTCTAGTATCAGGAATAGCTGGGCATTGCACATTGCGGTGGTACACCTAAACTCAACCCTAGGTATTGTGATTAGTGGTGTGATGCACTATTATAGCTGGTCTGTGATAGACCTAGGTCTAGTACAAGGAAATAGCTGGGTAAATTTTATGGTTAAAGGAAAAGAAAGAAGTAACGATGAAAGAATGAAATCATGAAAGATTAATGATATAATAATTATATTATCTATGTGTACGTATGATGTATGATCGTATGAAAGTAAAGGATGGTTTTAACGTAAGAATATTATGTTTTAATGTAAAACTAGAACTCACTCAGCATCGCTAACTTTTCATGCATTTTCTAGTTGGCAAGTGAGCATTGCTGAGGATAACGCGGGGCAACTACTTGGCATTGGGATGGCATTCTTTTGTTAATGTTTTTGAATGATAATGCAAACAAATGAAATTGTGTAATGAATATTGTATTATTTTTCAAAAGCAGTGTTAAAGAAAATTTTGTTTTAAATGTTTCCACTGCAACGTTTATTTCATGTTAATGTAATTATATGTTTTATGAGCAATGATTGGCCAGTTCTAAGCGTCTCGGGAACGAGGCCATACAAGTTGGTATCAGAGCCAAAGTTTAAGTGAAACAGGTAAATTTTCAAAATAAACCTAAACTTAAACTGAGAATGGGACGGAAAGGGAAGGGATGCCAATCTGAGTAGCTGCGTGCCGTTATGTATTTTCTTAATGTTAACTGGTATTACATGCACATGTTATTTGATTATGTGTTGCTGGTAGAATTAGATACTGATGTAGTCAGGATAGGTAATGCTTGGGGTATGAAGAGTAAAGAAAGTGGCTAATCACAACTAACCACTGTAATTAGGGACTTACTATTCTTGACATAAACGGAGTTGTTTCCTTGAATGACCATGTTGGTGTTTGATTCTTTCACCGTGTGTGTGTGAGGATGGCCAGTGGTAGATCATCTAAAGCTTCGCGTGGTGGAGGTTGTGGTGCTGAACTGCGGGTTACGAGAGGAAGGCCTAGGGCCGAAAAGGTGGTTCATGAAGAACCAGAAACCCCTCATCCAGAGGGTGGAGATGAGAGTGCTAATCTAAGAGCCTCAATGAAGGAGGCGGTTGTGGAGGAGGTGCATCAACTCATACAGACGATCCTACCGTCTGTGGTGACCAAAGTGATAAAGGCAATTAGAGAGGGGGAGAGAAGGGAAAGGAGTAGACCTATGGTTCCGTCTGATGACAAAGAAGAAGAGGAAGAAGAGGAAGAAGAAGAGCCCGTGCAGGAGGCGGCACGAGGCTATAACTACGGGGCATTTCAACGGTGTAAGCCCCCTACTTTCAACGGGAATGGCACTGCTACTACTACTCACCAATGGGTGAGAGAAATGGAAGTTGTTTTAAATATCAGCAAGTGTCGGGAGGATCCAAGGTGAAGTTCGCTGCTCATTCTTTTGTGGACTCGGCTCTGTGTTAGTGGGACAATATAGTCCAAGCCGAGGGTGGTCGGGCAATTGGGAGGACAAGATGGTGTGAGCTGAAGAAGTTGGTGAGTTTTGTCCTCGTAGAGAAATGGACAAAGTTGAGAGGGAGTTCGTGCAACTGGAGGTGGGAACGATGACGCACCAATAGTACACCACCAAATTCAACGAGATGGCACGTCTGGTGCTGGATCAGGTGACGCCTCTATCACGGAAGATTAAGAGTTACATTCAGGGTTTGCCAACAGACATTCGCAGGCATATGATTGCCGCCCGACCGAGCACGTTTAGGTCGGTGGTCGATTTGACGAGAGGTTATATGATGGGAGGGCTATAGTGGTGGTGGCTCAAGGTAGCAGGAAGGCTGGAGGTGATCAAAACTGGAATGGGAAGAGGTTTGGTTGGGGTAAGGCCTGGACAGTAAAAAGAAGGCACGGGTGGTTGACCGCCGTGTAGCCACATCGATTGCGGGGTCAAAAAGGTGTGGAAAGTGTGGAAGGGAGCATGCGGGAGAATGTAGGCTGGGGTTGGACGGATGCTTCAAATGTTGGAGGACGGGCATATAGCCAAGGACTGTCGTACGGTCCGATGCTTTAATTGTGGAGAAGAGGGTCATATGAGTAGGGATTGTAAGAAGCCAAGGGCCGAGGGTTCCAGGCTGAAGAAGACGGGAGGTGAAGGACCGAGGGCGAGCGCCAGGGCATTCACTATGATACAGGAGGAAGCTACGGCGGACCCTGATGTTGTGTCCGGTACGTTTTTGTGAACCAAACTTTAACTTCTATGTTATTTGATTCTAGTGAAAGTAAAAGTTTTGTTTCTGCTACTTTCTGTGCTAAACTGCTTGTTAGTAGTAGATGTGTTTATGCACCCTTTGATGTAGAATCTGCCATAGGTAGGTCTACCAAGATTTCTGAGATGATAGAGAACTGTGATGTGGAACTTGAGGGTTGTAAGTTTCTAGTTAGACCATTTGTGATGAGCTTAGGTGGTTTCGATCTGGTTCTTGGGATGGATTGGTTGGCGGACTTTGAGGCCAACATTGGGTGTCACAAGAAGTTGATTCGTTTGACAGTGCCTGACGGGAATTTGGTAACTGTTTATGGGGATCGGGTTACTATGATCCTGAAGGTAATCTCAATGGCGGTGGGGGTAAGGTGTATGAGGCGCGGATGTAGCACCTACTTGGCTTATGTAAAGGATGTGGATACGCCAACACCATCATTGTCTGATGTACTAGTTGTGTGTTACTTTCCGGACATGTTCGGAGAAGACTTACCAAGTATGCCACCTGACAGAGAGATTGAGTTTCAGATTGATCTGATACTAGGTGGCCAACCTGTTGCCAAGGCACCGTATCGGTTGATTCTGACGGAGATGAAATAATTGGTGGAGCAGTTGCAAGAGCTGCTTGATAAGGGTTTCATTCGATCGAGTATCTCTCCTTGGGGTGCTCCGGTCCTGTTTGTGAAGAAGAAAGATGGTAGTATGAGGATGTGTATTGACTACCGTGAGTTGAACAAGTTCATGGTCAAGAACCGACACCCCTTACCCAGAATTGATGATTTGTTTGATCAGCTTCAAGGTGCCAGTTGGTTCTCAAGAATAGACCTTCGATCTGGCTATCATCAACTGAAAGTGAAGGAGTAAGACATTCCTAAACCAGCTTTCTGCACACGTTATGGTCACTACGAGTTCCTTGTAATGTCTTTTGGTTTGACCAAGGCGCCAGCTGCTTTTATGGATTTGATGAATTGAGTGCGTCGGCCGATGTTGGATATATCAATTGATGATATCCTGATTTATTCAAAGAATGAAGAGGTGCATGCCGGTCAAATTCAGGAGGTTCTGGAAATGCTAAGAAAGGAGAAGTTGTATGCCAAGTTCTCTAATTGTGCATTCTGGTTGCGCGAAGTTCACTTCTTGGGTCATGTGGTAAATCCTGACAGGATTATGGTGTACCCGGCTAAGGTAGAGGCAGTGATTCAATGGAAGTCTCCAAAGACGTCGTTCGAGATCCATAGTTTCTTGGGTTTGGCGGGCTATTACAGAAGATTCATTCAAGACTTTTCTAAGATCGCTTGTCCACTAACCAAGTTGACCCGAAAAGATGTAAAGTTTATATGAGGTCAAGCTCAAGAGAAGGCTTTCGGGGAATTGAAGGCGAGGTTGACTCAAGCTCTTATTCTGTCATTACCCGATGGAAGCGAAGATCTGGTGGTTTATTCTGATGCTTCCTATTCAGGGTTAGGATGCGTGTTAATGCAAAGAGGAAAGGTTATAGCTTATGCATCCCAGCAGTTGACGGTTCATGAGGTCAATTATCCTACTCATGACTTGGAGGTAGAAGCCATGGTATTTGCGCTAAAGATTTGGAGGCACTATCTTTACGGGACGAAGTGCACCATTTTCACAAACCACAAGAGCTTGAAGTACTTCTTTGAGCAGAAAGATCTGAACATGAGGCAGAGATGATGGTTGGAACTTATAAAGACTAGGATTGTGAGATTCATTACCATCCGGGCAAAGCCAACATGGTGGCTGATGACCTTAGCCGAAACGAGAGGCCCGAGCCAATTCGGGTGAAGGCATATCAAGTAATCATGACCTCTAACATGATGAAGCAAGTTAAAGAGTTTCAAGATGAGGCATTGAAGGAAGATCATCTTAACTCGGAAAGAATGAGAGATCTGGTTTGGGAATTAGGTGAAAACACACTTGGTGTTAAAACCTGATTTGGACGGGTGTGGATTCCTCGTTTTGGGGATCTACGGGTGAAGATTTTGGATGAAGCTCACAAGACATGATAATCCATTCATCCAGGTGCCACAAAGATGTATCAAGACATGAAGAAGGATTATTGGTGGCCGGGTATGAAACGTGATGTAGTGGAGTATGTGAGTAAATGCCTTACTTGTCTACAGGCGAAGGCTGATCATCAAAATCCATATGGGAAGATCCAACCTTTGGATATACCAGAATGGAAGTGGGAGCACATCACCATGGATTTCATTACGAATCTGCCGCGTACCCCGAAAGGATATGTTGCTATATGGGTGATTGTTGGCCGCTTGACAAAGAGTGCTCACTTCCTACCGATCTGCGAGACATATTCATCCAAGAGGTTGGCTGATCTGTTTATCAAGGAAACTGTAACTCATCATGGTGTGCCGGTGTCTATTGTGTCTGATCGTGACACCCGGTTTAGATCCAAATTCTGGAAGAAATTCCACCATGCCATGGGGATGAGGTTACATATTAGCACGGCTTATCATCCTCAGACTTATGGTCAGTGAGAAAGGACCATTCAAACATTGGAGGACATGCTTCGGGCATGTGTTATCGATTTTGGGGGAAGTTGGGATGACCATTTACCGCTAGCTGAATTCTCATACAATAGCAGTTATCATGCCAGCATTGGTATGGCACCTTATGAGATGCTATATGGTAGGAGATGCAGAACGCCCGTCTGTTAGGGTGATATTGGTCAGAAAGAACTAGGGAGCGTGAAGGTAACCGAGGCTACGACTGAGAAGCTTGAAAAGATCAATGCCTTCATGAAGGCAGCCAAAGATAGACAGAAGTCATATGCTGATAAACGATGCAGACCCATTGAGTTCCATGTGGGTGACTCGGTTATGTTGAAGGTCTCACCTTGGAAGGGGATCATCCGATTCAGGAAGCGGGGCAAGTTGAGCCTAAGGTATCGTCTTTACCATTCATCACTTTCTTTCATTATCTCTTTAACTCTTTATCTCTTTATCTCTTTCCGGATCAGTGTCATCAGCTATACCCCAAACGTATGCACAAAAGCGGGTACTGGGCCGAAGATCATAAATGACTTCCATAATGCACATAGCCTGGCACCAGCACCGGGGCAAGCGACAAAGATCCCAACTGTATACTACACCCCAAACGTATGCATAAAGCAGGTACTGGGCCGAAGATCAAAAATGAATTCCATATGCTCATAGCCTGGCACCAGCACCAGGGTCAATAATCACTATAAACCATGTACTATATCACTGGTCAGTCACAAAGACTGGTCCCCTGCGTGTATCCTTAACGGTTAGCTAAACCACACACAGTTGAGCTTACGGCATTTTAGAGCCGTGCACCTCCGTACATTTTGCTTGCAAGCCTTTCTTTACTTTCTCTTTCATTAATGCATGCATTCTATCATTATGTTCCACTTTATCATTATCTTTCACTTTACATTACATAATACTTTACCATTTCTTTTACAACTATAACACTTAAAGCCACGGGAAAGATAAACATAGATAACAGGAACATAAACATAATCACACATCACATCACCATACAAGGCACCAACACACATGCATAACATACATCAACATACCATCATGCATAAGCATCAATCACACATCATAACATGCCCATCATACATCTATGACCTCAAAAGTCAGCTTACATGAACCCCCGGGAACATCCGAAGTCAAACCCTAAATTTCACTTTTTCTCTAGAAAGTCAAAAACTATTGTAATTGCTGATCTGCATTTGTCTTTTGTTAATCTGTATTTGTTCTAGTTCATCCGCATTTGCTCAGTACTCATCCACATTTCCTCAGTACGCATCCGCATTTCTCTTACTTAGTGGTTAGTGCTCATCCGCATTTATTGTTCATCCGCATTTCCCCAATACTCATCCGCATTGACTTACATAGTGAACCATGCTTATCCGCATTAACTGTTCATCCGCATTTCTCCAATACTCATCCGGATTGACTTACTTAGTGAACAATGCTCATCCGTATTAACTGTTCATCTGCATTTCTCCAATACTCATCCGCATTGACTTACTTAGTGAACCATGTTCATCCACATTAACTGTTCATTCGCATTCCTCTAGTACTCATTTGCATTGACTTTCTATCCTCATTGACATTCCATCCGCATTGACTTACTTAGTGGTCAATGCCCATCCGCATTACTATTCATCCACATTTCTTTTAAACACTTGGGCAGATTCTAAACCTTAGACATATGAGCCCCGAACACCAGATTTTAGTTCCCAATACTCTCTATCATGTCATAAGCTTAAACCTTACATTCTAAGCCTTAGAAACACAACCATAACATCATCAAGCATGAACACAGTCTAGAATCACACCATAACATCATCATTCACAGATTTATACATAAGGGTAAAACCCAGTTTTATAAACATAAGTTCATGCATTTCCAGCCCCAAAAATCAGTTAAAACATGTAAAAGGGGGGTTCTAGAACTCAACTTAGCAGTCTTGAGTATGGCTTCTTCTAAACTCGTGACTAATTGAGTTCAACCGCCTAGAAACCCATTAGAAACACACACAACCGAACATACAAACACACATAAGCATACACCCAGGCAAGGCCAATTAAGAACACCATATAACCATGAATTCTTACCTTGAAATCGTTCTTCTTTTATTCTGCTTCAAAACCTGAAAACCCTACACTTTCTCTCTCTAGAGTCCGTAGCAGAAAGGTGATGTGCAAGAGTGGGCGGCAATCACCTTTATTCACCAACTTTTCAAAAAATTTCTTCTTTTTGTCATTTTTAACCCCTAGACTTGGGTTTTATTTCTTTTCCTTCTTTTTCTTCACTTTATTCTTTCTTTCTTTTTCTTTAAAAGTAACCGGCGTTTCAAAGGTGTTTAAACTTGGCTTGGAAGTTGTTTTTCCTTAAAAGATCTCGGTGAAACCGCCTATATTTTGGGAATAAAGATCTATAGGGATAGATCGAGGAGGTTGATAGGTCTAAACCAAAGTGCATATATTGATACATTCTTGAAAAGGTTCAAGATGGAAAACTCTAAGAAAGGTATGGTACATATTCAAAGAGGGACAATATTATGTCCAAGCTCAAAGGATGAGCAAGATCGAATGATGGACATCCCATATGCATCTGCAATAGGATCCATCATGTATGCGATGATATGCACTAGACCGGACGTGTCATGCGCCTTAAGCATGACAAGCAAATATCAGCAGAATCCAGGTAATAGCCATTGGATGGCTGTTAAAAGTATATTGAAATACCTTAGGAGGACTAAGGATATGTTTCTAATATACGGATATGATGAAGAGGAACTCGTTGTAAAAGGTTACACGGATGCGAGTTTACAAACTGATCGATATGATTCTTGATAGCTATCGGGGTATGTCTTCATTATGAATGGAGGAGCATTTTCCTGGAAGAGTTCAAAACAAAACATGGTAGCATTGTCCACTACAGAATCCAAATACATAGCCGCCTCATTAGCAGCTCAGGAAGCTACATGGATAAAGAAATTTATCACCGATCTAGGGGTGGTCTCTACCATTCAAGACCCCCTAGAAATCTTTATGATAACGAGGGTGCGATTGCACAAATCAAGGAACCCCGTGCAATCAAAAGACTAGAAACATTGAGCGGAGATTCAACTACATAAGGGATGAAGTTAAAAAGGGAAAAATATGTATTCGTAAAGTTCACACTAATCAAAACATTGCGGATCCACTCACGAAGCTCCTTGAAAGGGCAAAGCATGAAAGTCATACTTGTGCCTTAGGACTTCGATATTCTAGTGATTAGAAATGATCTGTTCAGTATTTAAAAGTTTGGAACAATGTAATATTTAACTCTTTCATATATTTGTGATATTCTAGGTTATGTTCCTTTTAGCATGTATACATCCATGAATATGTTTATTATTCTAAATGTCCATAGTCGGTCATGTTTGTGGGAAAAAATATGAATGTTAGAGTATTATGAACATGGATTGGTGGATATTCAAAAGGCATTAATTTAGAGCAATTGGTTGCTGCCAAAGTTCATAGATATTTGTGGGATACAAATATTGGACTGACCTGCATCTCAAATTTTACTACATGGAATCTTCTTGATTGATCATAAGTAAATTTGAGTAAACGTGAATATCATTTGGTATTCTTAGACCTGAGATACATATTGGGTTTTGATATTCACCAATGTGTTATACCTTGAGCTAGTTCTTCACTACTCTAAAATAGTGGACAGTACATAAGGCTATGTTCAAGTTTGACACGAGGTGATTGTGACAAACGTATGAAGTCAAGATGGAATTTGTTCCTCTTATTCGTTGAGATTAAGATGTCTAAGGCCTTGTTAAGTTAAATCAACAAGGAATGGTCATTCTATGTCCTTGGATTTAACATGACATCTGTAACAAAGGGATAAATGATTAATTCACCTAAATCATTTCAAGTTGGATACTTGAAGGGGATGATGTTATTGAATGGATTTTAGTCATGGGTATTAAGGGTAGTAAACCGTTGTTAGGCGGTATTTACTGCTAGCATCAATCTTCTATAAATCTTGTGTAAGTGGGAGATTGTTGGATTCATTATGCCCAAGGCACATACAACATTGATATGGTTAGAATGTTATGATCCAAGTCAAGTCATACCTAATAACAAGCTTAGAAAACACCAATATATATTTAGTTGATGATATGATCATGCAATTAAATAATTACACCAATTTTTGAAAGGTGGGTTTTCTAAATAAAATTGTATGTGAGATGGAACACTTATAAGGACATTTTGTTCATGGGTATTATTTGTAATTTTATTTAAATTGGTTAAATAACATCAAGTAATAAAAGTGTGTATGAGTTATATAATTAAAGGGTTAATTATATAACTTATCTAAATTACTAGTAAAAAGAATGGTAAATATAATTTTGGGGGGAACCCCAATTTAAACAAGATTTTCAGCCACCCCTTTAAAGAGGTTGGTGCCTTTTGTTTCTTGGAACAAGTTACATTAACTAGTTACACACTCAAGGAACTCTCTCTCTCTCTCTATCTCTTACATGCAAAAGGACCCCAGAACAAACTCTCTCTTTTGGAAGAAAGGGTTAATGGCTGGAATAGGGTTCTAGCAGCCTTTTTGATCCGTTTTGGTGTACAAATCCTAGCAAGAAAGATCTTTGCTTGATGCTTGTTGGTATGAAAGCTTGAGGACACCTCTCCTTGGTGTTTTGGTTGTTCAAGAACATCAACTTCATCAAAACTTTTGTTTTTCAGTAGCTCCTGAAAGGAAGTTTCATGGGTGATATTTTGGTTGTTTTTCTTTCTTGATAGCTAGTCTATTCACATATATTTGATCCTATGTTCTTGAGTTAGTTGATTTTATATAATATGCCTTAATTTTCAGATTACAAATTATAATATTAAGGTTTTAATCTATTGCATTTTTCATGTTTAAATGGTTAAACAACTTTGATAATGTGTCCAACAAACCCAACAGAGAATTCCTCTGAGAAGAGTGAAGAGGAGGATTCTACGAAGGGTTACAATTCTTCTGAGGAGAGCAAGAAGACTATGATTACCAGTCTATGAAAAAGTACTTGATCAGAAAGAGCAAGAGAAAAGTTTGGAAGCGTCAAGAGATCAAGGCCACTTTTGACTCTAAGGAGAAACAAGTTTTTATCTTTGCAAGGTTTGAACTGGTTAAGACTGAAAACATCAACCTTAACTCCTCTACCAAGAGTTCTGGTCATGTTCAAATCATCTTAGCACAAAAAAGAAGGCTGATCTGTTGTGTACCACTACTACACAGCCTAGATCATCCAACTCCAAGAGTAGTTCTCAGCCTAAAAGGACTGTCTCAGCATTTGGAAACATGAAGGTGGAGAGGGGATGTGATCAAAGTTAGCCTTGTTCTCAGACGAAGGCTCTTAGAAAAAAAAGGTGGAATGTGTTATGTGTGAAAGTACTTATCATCTTGCTAAGGATTGTCCATACAATCCAAGAGGTACTCTTCACATAATCAAGAAAGAGACCTCCGAGAGCTCCATGAAGATTTCAGCTTCGGAAGTAAAATCGGTTTCCTTCGAAAGCTCAAAATGAAAAATAAGTCAAGTGGAAAATTTGGTCTCGAAAAAAAGGAATTCTTCCGAACCACTAAAGTCTGCTACACTGTTTGTAGAATCTTCCAAAGGTCCGGTCATCAAAACATCCGAAGTCTCAAAAGCTTCCAAAGTGTTGAAGGTGAAGTCCAAAGTTCCAAAGGTGGTGTGGAGGTCAAAGAAAGACCAAGTGACTGAAAGTTCTCCATCAACAACAACACATGATCCTCAAAGCACAACTATAGGATCCATTACTATAACATTATCTTCTATTTCCTTTGATGAGCCCAAGACCAACAATGCTTGGGTTTGCAAATGTAACTAATCATTTTCTTTGTGCAGGAACAACTCAAGACAAACAAGAATTCTGGATCATTAACAGTGGCTGTTCCAGGCACATGAGAGGTAATAGGTCACTACTCCAGAACATGGAAAGAATTGATGGATGGCTAGTTGGTTTTGCTGGAGATGAAGGTGGTTACATTTTTGGAAGGGGCAAGGTCATAAATGGTAAGCTCAGCATTGAGAAGGAAAACTTTTCAAGAAGCTTGGGTACAATCTTCTGAGTGTATCCCAATTTTGTAATCAGAGTCATAACATGCTCTTTTACCTTATGTAAGTCCAAGGTGGTCATTCCTCATGAGCATATCCTGCTATGAGCCCCCAGGAAAGGGAACATGTACAAGATGGATATGCAAGAGACATCTCCTTCTGGAGCAGTTTCATGCTTTCTATCTAAAGCCAATAGTGATGAGTCTTTCCTATGGCATAAAAGAATGTGCCATGTAAACTTAAGAACATGAATAAACTAATTAAGAATGATATCTTAACTAGAATGCCAAAGAAAGAGTTTACAAGTGATGATCTTTGTGTTGCATGCCTGAAGGGAAACAACATAAAGTATCTCATAAGCCTAAGGAAAGAAACTCCATCACTACACCCCTACACTTGTTACATATGGATCTCTTTGGCCCTAACAATGTAATGACATTATGTAGGACCTCTTATTGTTTGGTGTTCACAGATGATTTTACAAGATTCACTTGGGTCTTTTTCCTTAGAATTAATGATGAGACCCTTGAGATTCTAAAGAATTTCGTCTTAATGATTGAGAATCAATGTGATTAGAAGGTCAAAACCATAAGATATGATTAGTGAACTGAATTTAAAAACCAAATCCTTGATTCGTTTGGTGGTGAAAATGGTATTACAAGATAATACAGTGCTCCCACGACTCCTCAAAAAAATGGTGTTGCTGAGAAGGGAAATAGGACACTGATTGAAGCTGCAAGAACCATAATGTCTAACTCTAAGCTGCCTATCACCTTCTGCGTAGAGGCAATCAACACTGTCTGCAATGTGCAAAACAAAGTTTTAATGGTTAAGACTAATGACAAGACTCCTTATGAACTTTGGCATAAGAGGAAACCTTACATTGGTTTTCTCATGTCATTTGGATGTCCTTGCACCATCTTGAATACCAAAGATCAAATTGCCAAATTTGCTGATAAATCAAATGATGGACACATCATTGGGTACCCTTCTCAAGACAAGGCTTATAAAGTATACAAACTAAGAACTAGAATGTTAAGGAGTCAGTCAATGTGACTTTCAATAAACACACACCCTGTGTGGCTGGTTCTAGTGCTAACTGGCTATTTGATCTTGATTTAGTTACCAAATGTTTTAACAAACCTTGTGAGAGTGGTTTAGGATCTACAAATATCTTATCACCAGGTGATCCTTATCCAAGATTTGAGCTAAGAAGCCCTTCAAGCTATACATCTTCAAGTCCAGTTGTAACTACTTCTGCAAATGAAGTTTCTATCAGCACAACAATGACAAATTCAGCTGATACATCTGAGTGCCTTCAAATTTCAGCTCAAAGGCTCTACAACCAGATAAAGAAGCTTCAAATGCAGAACACAATGGACATGGTTATAGTGATCAAGAATTTATTGATGCTAATATGTAACATCGGGTTATTTTTTTTAAAGTCAAAGAAAAGAAGAATAATTGAAGAAAAAGAAAGAAAAGATATTTTACCGAATTTGAAGGGTAAAAAGTGTCCAAAATGACAAAATGTTTGAAAAAGTGGGTATAAAAGGTGATGGCTGCCCATCACCTCCTACACACCCATTTCTTTCAAGTTTTTGAGGAAAAGAGAAAGAGAAAGTAGAAACTTCAGATATTTTGAAAAGCGAAAGGAAGAAATTGAATTCAAGGTAAGAATTAATAGTTTTTAAGTGTTTTTAACTGGTTTCATCCTTGGTTGTTTACTAAATTCTCCAAGTGCGCATTCTAGTCACACGAGGTTCAGTTTTTGGGTCACGTAGTGAATCCCGGTGGGATTATGGAGGACTCGACAAAGGTGGAAGCGAAGATTTAGTAGTTTATTCTGATGCTTCCTACTCGGGGATGGGATGTGTGTTGATGCAGAGAGGAAAGGTTATAGCCTATGCATCCCAACAATTGAAAGTTCATGAGGTCAATTATCCCACTCTCGACTTGGAGCTAGCACCCATGGTCTTTGCATTAAAAATATGGTGGCACTATCTATACGAGAAGAAGTACACCATATTCAGCTGAGATACATAGGGCCTCTCCAAATCATTGCTAGAGTAGGAGAGGTGGCCTGTAGATTTGAGCTTCCAGATGAGTTGAGTGGAATTCATCCGACATTCCATGTATGTCATATGAGGAAATGTTTAGCAGACGAGGATATGGTTGTACCACTGAAGGATATCAAGGTGGATGAACGGGTCAATTAGGTGGAGCAACCAGTGGAAATCGTTAATCGTAAAGAGAAAAGGCTAAGAAATAAAGTGGTCCCACTTGTGCGTGTACAGTGGAAGCACAGAAAGGGATGTGAGTCTACGTGGCAAACTGAAGAAGAGATGAAACAACATTACCATGTTTGTTCGAGGAATAACAGGTTTCGGGGACGAAACATATATAAGGGGGGTGGACTTGTAACACCCGGTTCTTTTTTTAAAGTCAAAGAAAGAATAATTAGGTGAAGAAAAAGAAAAAAAGAAAGAAAAGATATTTTACCCAAGTTGAAGGGTAAAAAGTGTCCAAAAGGACAACATGTTTAAAAAAGTGGGTGTAAAAGGTGATGGCCTCCCATCACCTCCTACACACCCATTTCATTAGGGTTTTTGAGGAAAAGAGAGAGAGAAAGCAAAAACTTCAGATATTTTTAAGAGTAGGAGGAAGAAATCAAGTTCAAGGTAAGAATTCATAGTTTTTAAGTGTTCTTAACTGGTTTCATCATGTTTGTGGGCTTATGTGTGTTCGGGTGTGTGTTTTGGTGGGTTTCTAGGTGTGAACTTATAGCAAACAGGTTTTGAAGGAAGTCATACCCAATAGGCTTTTAAGCTGAGTTTTAGAACCCCTTTTTTACTTGTTCTAACTGTTTTGGGGATGGAAATGCATGAATATACATTTTTATAAAACTAGGGTTTCATACCTGTATGTCTGAATGTGTGTATGATGCGGGTATGGTTTGATTTTGGACTATATTCATGTTTGATGATGTTATGGTTGTGTTTCTAAGGCTTAGAATGTATGGTTTAAGCGTAGAATATGATAGATGGTGTTTGGGGACTGAATTATGATGTTAAGTGTGGCCTAGGCTGCTCCTGCGCCCAATCAGTAGCTCATACGCCTAAGTTTTAGAATAATTGCTTAAGTCTGACAAATGCGTATGAACATTGGCAAATGCGGATGAGCATTGACAAATGCGGATGAGCAACGGCATATGTGGATGAACATTGGCAAATGCGGACGAGCATTGAGAAATGCGGATGAGTAAAAGTCAATGCAGATGAGTAAAAGTCAATGCGGATAACTAAGGAGGGAATGTGGATGAGTAAAAGTCAACGAGGATGAGTAAAAGTCAATGCAAATGAGTAAGCAGGAAATGCGGATGAGTAAGGAAGAAATGCGGATGAGTACAAGTCAATGCAGATAAGTAAGGAGGAAATGCATATGAGTAAAAGTCTATACGGATGAATAAAAGGAAATGAGGATGAGTAAAAAGAAATGTGGATGAACAAAAGTTAATGCGGATGAACAATAGTTAATGCGGATGAACATAGTTAATGCGGATGAACAATAGTTAATGCAGTTGAACAATGCGGATGAACAAAAGGTAATGACGATGAATAAATGTAGATGCATAAAAGTTAATGCGGATGAACAAAGAGGAAATGTGGATGAACAAAGAGGAAATGCGGATGAACACTTCGAATATTTTCTGACATTTTGGGGAAAAAGTGTAGATATACGCTTTGACTTGGGAGGTTCCCGTGGGCTATGTTAGTTAACTTTTTTATGATGTATGATTGACGCTTATGCATGATGGTATGTGTGATGTATGTTATGTATGTATGATGATGCCCTATATGCTGATGTTGTATGTTTATGTCAATGTTCCTTATTATTTATGCTTATTATCTCGTGGCTTTACATTGAATGCTAATGAATGAAATGATAAGTATTATGTAACGTAAAGTGGAAGATAATGAAAAGAGGAACGTAATGAATGAATGCATACATTAATGAAAGAGAAAGTAAAGAAAGGTTGCAAGCAAAATGTACGGAGGTGCACGGCTCTAAAATGTCGTAAGCTCAACTGTGTGTGGTTTAGCTAACCCTTAAGGGTACATGCAGGGGTCTAGTCTTTGTCACTGACTAGTGATATAGTACATGGTTTATTGTGATTACTCACCTCGGTGCTGGTGCCAGGCTATTGCGGTGTGGAAGTCATATATGATCTTCGGCCCAGTACCTGAGTTATGAATAATGTTGGAGGTGTAGTATAAAGTTTGGTTTATAGTGATTACTCAGCTCGGTGCTGGTGCCAGGCTATGTGCGATGTCGAAGTCATTTATGATCTTCGGCCCAGTACCCGAGTTATGCATAATGTTGGAGGTGTAGTATACAGTTGGGATCCTTTTCGCTTACCTCGGTGCTGATGCCAGGAAATATGCGGTGTGGAATTCATTTATGATCTTCGGCCCGGTACCCCATTTGTTTGGGGCATAGCTAATGACACTGATCCAGATAGTAATAAAGAATGTGTTAAAGAAAGAAAGATTTACAGAAATGATATGATGAATAGTAAAGGAAGATAATAATGAAATTATCCACGTGTATATTCGTACGATGTGTGATCATATACAATAGTATAGTTCGATTTGAAAGAAACTGAGAACAATTTTAAACGAAAGTAAAGTATGTTTTATTTTAAAACTAGAACTCACTCAGCAACACTGACTTTTTATGCATTTTCGAGTTGGTAGGTAAAGTTGCTGAGGATGGCACGGGGCGCTACTTGGCTCTTTTGGATGGCATTCATTTGTTTAATATTTTTGCATTGTAATGCGAACGAATGATGTTTTGAAATGAATGATTGTATTAACTTGTAAAAGCATTTATAATGTAATGAAAAGTTATTTTAATGTTCCACTGCGATGTTTTATAGAAGTTAAATGTAATATATGTTTTGGGTGCCAATGATTGACCAGTTGTGAGTGTCCTGGGAACGGGGCCGTACAAGTTGGTATCAGAGCCAAAGTTTAAGTGAAAGGTGTAAATTTTCAATATAAACCTAACTTAAACTAAAAATGGGGCGGAAAGGGAAGGTATGCCAGTCCGAGTAGCTACGTGGCATCATGTATTTTCTTAAGGTTAACTTGTATTAGGTGCGCATGTTTTGTGGTTTATGTGTTGCTGGTAGATTTAGATGCTGATGTAGTTAGGATATGTAATGCTTGGGGTGTGAAGAGTAAAGTAATGGCTAATCACTACTGGCCACTATAATTAGGGACTTACCATACTTGACATAAACTATGTTGTTCCCTTGAATGACCATGTTGGTGTTTGAATCTTTCAGTGTATGTGTTAGAGGATGGCTGATGGTAGATTATCTAAAGCTTCACGTGGTGGAGGTCGTGGTGCTAAAGCACGGGCTACGAGAGGAAGGCCTAGAGCCGAAAAGGTGGTTCATGAAGAACCCGAGACCCCTCATCCGGAGGGCGGAGATGAGAGTGCTAACTTAAGGGCCTCAGTGAAGGAGGTAGTTGTAGAGGAGGTGCATCAGGTCATGCAGACGATCTTACCGTCTGTGGGGACAGAAGTGATAAAGGTTGTACGAGAGGGGGAGAGGAAGGAAAGGAGTAGACCTACGGGCAAAAGGAGATAGCTCAAGACTGAAACGGTTTTCTCTGATGATGAAGACGAAGTGGAAAAAGAAAAGCCTACGCCGGAGGTGATACAAGGCTGCAACTATGGGGCATTTCAAAGAAGAAAGCCGCTTACATTTGATGGTAACGGCACTGCTGCTACTGCGAACTAATGGGTGAGAGAAATGGAAGTTGTTCTGAATATCAGCGAGTGCTGAGAGGACCAGAAGGTGAAATTTGTTGCCCCCTTATTTATGGACTCGGCTTTGTGCTGGTGGGACAATATTGTCCAAGCCGAGGGTAGTGAGGCGATAGGAAGGATGAAATAGGCAGAGTTGAAGAGGCTGGTGATTGAGGAGTTCTGTCCTCACCGTGAGATAGACAAAGTTGAAAGAGAGTTCCTACAGCTAGAGGCGGGAACAATGACGCATCAACAGTACACCACCAAATTCATCAAAATGGCATGGCTGGTGCCGTATCAGGTGACACCTCTGTCGCGAAAGATCAAGAAGATCAAGAGGTATAGTCAAGGCTTGCCAGCGGATATCCGTAGGCACATGATCGTTGCCTGGCCGAGCACGTTTAGATCGGCGGTTTACTTGGCGGGGAGATTATACGATGAAAGAATTGTGGTGGTGACAGAAGCTAGCAAGGAAGGAGGGAGCGATCGGAATTGGAACAGGAAGCGATTTGGACATGGCAGAGCCACTCCAAGTACAAAGGTGCAATGGTGGATGACCGGCGTGTGGTCACATCTGGTGAAGGGTCAAGAAGGTGTGTCAAGTGTCGACTAGAACACCCAAGGGAATGTAGATTAGGGATAAATGTTTGTTTCCATTATGGAGGAACCGAACATGTGGCGAAGAACTGCGGTGTGAGGAGGTGTTATCTTGTGGTGAGGAAAGCCACATGAGTAGGGATTGCAAGAAGCCGGGGGTTGAAGGATCAGGAGCGAAGAAGAATATGGTTAGGATGAAAGGACAGAAGGCAAGCGTGGAGCCTTCATAATGATGTAGGATAAGGCTAAGATGGACCCTGATGTCATGTTAGGTACGTATCTAGTAAACAAACCATTGCTTCTATGTTATTCAATTCTGGTGCTAGTAAGAGTTTTATTTCTGCTGCTTTCTGTGCTAAATTGCCTGTTAGTAGTAAGAGCATAGATACAACCTTGACGTAGAAACTGCCATAGGTAAGTCTACTAGGATTTCTGAGATGATAGAATATTGTGACATTGAAATTAGAAGGTCATAAGTTTCGTGGTAGACTATTCATGATGACCTTAGTCGGGTTGAGATAGTCCTAGGAATGGATTGGTTGGCGGACAACAAGGCAAACATGGTGTGCCGTAAGAAGATGATTCGGCTGACAGCGCCTCATGGGAGTACGGTGACGGTTTATGGTGATCGAGTCACGACAATTCCAAAGGTGATTTTGATGGCCGTGACGGGAAAATGCCTGAACTGTGGATGTTGTGCCTACTCGGCCTATGTGAAGGATGTGGATACGCCAACATCACAACTGACCGATTTACCAGTGGTGTGTGACTTTCCGGATGTGTTCCCCGAAGACTTACCAGGAGTGCCACCTGACTGCGACATCGAGTTCCAGGTTGAGTTAATACTGGGTGCCCAACCCATTGCTAAGGCACCGTATCCATTGGCTCCGACTGAGATGAAGGTTAAGGAGTAAGATATTTCTAAAACAGCTTTTTGCACGCGTTAGGGACACTACGAGTGTCTTGTTATGTCTTTTGGTTTGACCAACGTGCCAGCTGCTTTAATGGACCTGATAAATTGAGTTTGTCGGCCGATGTTTGATAAATCAGCAACTATGTTTACCGATGATATCTTGATTTATTCCAAGAGTGATGATGAGCATGCCGGTCATATTCGAGAGGTGTCAGAGATGTTGAAAGGGAGAGGTTGTATACTAAATTCTCCAAGGGCGCATTCGGGTCCCGCGAGTTTCAGTTTGGGTGACGTAGTGAATCCCGGTGGGATTATGGTGGACCCGACAAGGTGGAAGCGGAGATTTAGTAGTTTATTCTGATGCTTCCTACTCGGGGATGGGATGTGTGTTGATGCAGAGATGAAAGGTTATATCCTATGCATCGCAACAATTGAATGTTTATGAGGTCAATTATCCCACTCCCGACTTGGAGCTAGCAACCGTGGTCTTTGCGTTAAAAATATGGAGGCATTATCTATACGAGATGAAGTGCACCATATTCAGCAGAGATACATAGGGCCTTTCCGAATCATTGCTAGAGTAGGGGAGGTGGCCTATAGATTGGAGCTACCAGATGAGTTAAGTGGAATTTATCCGACATTCCACGTATCTCATCTGAGGAAATGTTTAGCAAACTAGGATATGGTTGTACCACTGAATGATATCAAGGTGGATGAACGGATCAATTAGATGGAGCAACCAGTGGCAATCGTTTATCATAAAAAAATAGGCTATGAAATAAAATGGTCCCACTTGTGCGCGTACAGTTGAAGCACAGAGAGGGATCTAACTCTACGTGGAAGACCAAAGAAGATACGAGATAACATTACCCATGTTTGTTCGAGGAATAACAGGTTTGAGGGATGAAACCCATATAAGGGGGGTGGACTTGCAACACTAGGTTATTTTTTAAAAAGTCAATGAAAGAAGAATAAGGTGAAGAAAAAGAAAGAACACGAAAGAAAAGATATTTTACCCATGTTGAATGGTAAAAAGTGTCCAAAAGGTGTAAAAGGTGATGGTCGCCCATCACCTCCACGCACTCATTTCTCTCGGGTTTTTGAGGAAAAGAGAGAGAGAAAGCAAAAACTTCGGATATTTTGAAGAGCAGAAGGAAGAAAACGAATTCCATGTAAGAATTCTTAGTTTTGAAGTGTTCTTAACTGGTTTCATCCTTGGTTGTGTGCTTATGTGTGTTTGTGTGTGTTCATGTGTGTGTTTTGGTGGGTTTCTAGGTGTGAACTTGTAGCAAATGGGTTTTGAAGGAAGTCATACCGAAGAGGCTGTTAAGGTGAGTTCTAGAACCCATCTTTTACTTGTTTTAAATGTTTTGGGACTGGAAATGCATGAATGTACGTTTTTATAAAACTAGGATTTCATACTCGTATGTATAAATGTGTGTATGATGCAGGTATGGTTTGATTTTGGACTATGTTCATGTTTTATGATGTTATGGTTGTGTTTCTAAGGCTTAGAATGTAAGGTTTAAGCTTAGAACATGATATATGGTGTTTGGGGACCGAATTATGATCTTAAGTGTGCCCTAGGCTGCTCATGCGCCTAAACAGTAGCTCATACACCTAAGTTTTAGAATAACTGCTTAAGTGTGAAAAATGCACATGAACATTGGCAAATGCGGATGAGCATTGACAAATGCGGATGAACATTGGCAAATGCAGATGAGCATTGACAAATGCAGATAACATTGGCAAATGTGGATGGGCATTGACAAATGCAAATGAGCATTGACAAATGCGGATGAGTAAAAGTTAATGCGGATGAGTAAGGAGGAATTATGGATGAGTAAAATTCAATGCGTATGAGTAAATGTCAATGCGGATGAGTAAGGAGGAATCCATGCGCATGAGAAAAAGTCAATGCGGATGAGAAAAAGTCAATGCGGATGAGTAAGGAGTAAATGCGGAAGAGTAAAAGTCTATGCTGATAAGTAAAAGGAAATGCGGATGAGTATAAGGAAATGCGGATGAACAAAAGTTAATGTGGATGAAAAAATGTGGATGAACAAATGCGGATGAACAAAAGTTAATGCGGATGAACAAAGAGGAAATGCGAATGAACAAAGAGGAAATGCGGATGAACACTTAGAATATTTTCTAACTTTTTAGGGAAAAAGTGTAGATGTAGGCTTTGAGTTGGGAGGTTCACAGGGGCAATATAAGTTGACTTTTTGAGGTCATAGATGATGTGATGGGCATTGTATGATGATGATATGATGTATGATTGATGCTTATGCATGATGGTATGTGTGATGTATGTTATGTATGTATGATGATACCCTGTATGGTGATGTTCTAAGTTTATGTCGATGTTCCTTATTACTTATATTTATTTTCCCGTGGCTTTACGTTGAATGCTAATGAATGAAATGATAAGCATTATGTAACGTAAAGTGGAAGATAATGAAAAGATGAACGTAATGAATGAATGCATGCATTAGTAAAAGAGAAAGTAAAGAAAGTCTTGCAAGCAAAATGTACGGAGGTGCACGACTCTAAAATGTCGTAAGCTCAACTGTGTGTGGTTTAGCTAACCCTTAAGGATACACGCAGGGGTCCAGTCTTTGTGAGTAACCAGTGATATAGTACATGGTTATAATGATTACTCACCTCGGTGCTGGTGCCAGGCTATGTCCGGTGTGGAAATCATTTATTATCTTCGACCCAGTACCCGAGTTATGCATAATGTTGGAGGTGTAGTATACAGTTTGGTTTATAGTGATTACTCACCTAAGTGCTGGTGCTAAGCTGTGTGCGGTGTGGAAGTCATTTATGATATTCAGCCCAGTGCCCTAATTATGCATAATGTTGGAGGTGTGGTATACAGTTGGGATCTTGGTTGCTTACCCCAGTGCTGGTGCCAGGCTATGTGCGGTGTGGAAGTCATTTACGATCTTTGGCCCAGTACCCCATTTGTTTGGGGCATAGTTCATGACATTGATCCAGATAATGATAAAGAATGTGGTAAACAAAGAAAGAGTTACAGAAATAATATGATGAATAGTATAGGAAGATAATAATGAAATTATCCACGTGTATAAATGTATGACATGTGATCATATACAACTGTATAGTACGATTTGAAAGAAAGTGAAGAACGGTTTTAAACGAAAGTAAAGTATGTTTTATTATAAAACTAGAACTCACTCAGCAACGCTGACTTTTTATGCATTTTCTAGTTGGCGGCTACTTGGCTCTTTTGGATGGCATTCTTTCGTTTAATATTTTTGCATTGTAATGCGAACGAATGATGTTTTCAAGTGAATGATTGTATTAATTTGCAAAAGCATGTATAATGAAATGAAAAGTTATTTTAATGTTCCGCTACGATGTTTTATGAAATTTAAATGTAATTATATGTTTTAGGTGCAATGATTGACTAGCTGTGAGCATCCTAGGAATGGGGCCTTAAATGATAACTATTCCATAGATGAAAACATCAATGATATCACACACTCATTGGATCAAGTTTCTCTTGATAAGTGTGCTAAAGTAGTGGGAGAAGCATCAATGGCAGATCTAAATTTCACTAATTTAGATCTCTCTCAGCAACTTTCTATGATCCCTCAACTAAGGATCCACAAGTCTCACCACACCACAAACATCATTGGAGATGTTGACAAAGGGGTTGGAAGAAGAGGAGAAACCCATGAAGCAAGTGTTTGTCTTCACTCTTGTTTCTTGTCCCAGATAGAGCCAAAGAAAATTGATGAGGTTTTGAAGGATGGAAGTTGTGTTGAAGCTATGCAAGAGGTGCTACTTCAATTCAAAAGCCAGAAAGGTTGGAACCTTTGTCCTTATCCTTATGGGAAGACTACTAAAGGAACCAAATGGGTGTTTAGGAATAAGGAAGATGATAAAGGCATTGTCATAATAAACAAAGCTAGACTAATTGTTTAAGGATACACACAAGTAGAAGGAATTGACTACACTGATGTCTTTGCTCATGTAACAAGACTGGAAGCTATTAGGATATTCTTGGCATTTGCCGAATCCAAGAACTTCAAGGTCTATCAACTTGATGTCCAATGCGCTTTTCTATATGGGGTGATTGATGAAGAGGTGTATGTCAAACAACCACCTGGTTTTGCATATCCTCATCATCATGATTATGTCTGCAAGCTTGACAAAGCTCTTTATGAGCTTCACCAAGCACCAGGAACTGGTATGAGACTCTATCTCAGTATCTCTGCAAGCATGGATATAGAAGTGGCATTAGAGATGGAACTCTTTTCATCAAAGGACAAGGAAATGACTTAATGCTAGTTCAAGTGTATGTAGATGACATCATCTTTGGTTCAACTAATCCAAAGCTCTGCAAAGAGTTTGAGAAGATAATGAAGGACAAATTTGAAACGAATGCCATGGGGAACCCAATTTCTTTTTGGGAATTCAAGTGAAGCAGGTTGAAGATGGCATCTTTATTAGTCAGTCAAAGTATGTTGAATACATACTCAAATAATTCAACATGACTGATTGTAAGATTACTAAGATACCTATAGCAATAAACCACTCTCTTGGACCTGATCTTGAGGGGGAGTGTGTGGATGAACACGTTTACAGGGCAATGATTGGGTCTCTTATGTATCTCACAACTAGCAGGCCTGGTATCATGTTTTCACATGTATTTGTGCAAGATATCAAGCCAACGCCAAGATGTCTCACCTCATCACTATAAAGAGAATTCTAAGATACCTTAAAGGTGCCTCAACACTTGGTCTTTGGTATTCTAAGAATTCTGACTTTAATCTTTATGCATATACAGATAGTGATTATGGTGGTTGCAACATGACTGCAATGTCTACATCTTGGTGGAAGGGTTTCTCATGGCAATGCAAGAAACAATCTTGTGTCTTTGCATCAACTGCTGAAGCTGAATACATTGTTGTTGCAAGCTGTTGTGCTCAAGTACTTTGGATTCAGAATCAGATGCTTGACTATGGATTAAATTTCAAGGAGACTCTCATTCACATATACAACAATAGTTCTATATGTATCACAAATAATCCTGCGTAACACTCATGGTCAAAACACATCAATATCAGGTATGATTTAATTAGATATAACTTTGAAAAGGGATTAATTAAAGAGTCAAAGTTAACACAAATAAACAATATGTTGATCTGTTTACAAAAGCCTTTGATGAACAGAGACTTAAGTATCTTATATCAGCTATTGGGATGATTAACTTTGAGTATGTTTTCCTTAAAACTAATTCTTATTCTTTCTTAAATCTATGTGTCCTAAGTTATCTAGTTTATCACCATCATATGCTCTTGTTTTCTCTGGATAAAAACTTTTTGAAGACTTTCCTTAGAATTTTGAAAATTATTGATCCTTCAAAAGATATGCTTTTACCTTAGGAAGAAACTTATGCCTTGAAAACAAATAACTGCCTAAGTAATTTCCCTTCGGAAGAAATTTCTGAAATATCTTCCAAAGCTTAATACCTCTCTTAGGTACTTATATGTTTTCAAGGAAAATTTTCTACCAAAGCAAATTAACCCTCGAAAGCTTTGTTTTCTTAAACAAAACATCCAATTTTTAATACTCTTTCAAAGCAAAGCCTTTTAAAACTCTTAGGAAATTCTTCCGAAGTCATTTTGGCTTCGGAAGCTTTTTGACTTCCAAGAAAACAACTTTTTGAGCAAAAAGCAAACTACTTTTTCAGAGGTGGGACCGACATCCGGATTTCAAACTTTATCCTTTTTCATTAACTTTGTCCCAAATCCTTCAAACCTAAATTCCAAAATTTTCCAAATCCTTCGCACATAAACCCAACAGTTCCCCCTCTTTCTATCATCTTCATCTTTCCTCCAAACCTAAATTCCAAAATTTTCTCTCTTAAACTGCCTTCGTTCATCCTTCCTTCATCCTTAAACTCTCTCATAATGGCCAACCTTAACCGTATAAATGACCCTGATTTCTCCATGTGGTTACACAGGAAACACAACCAAGTTGCTCTATTAAACTCTGATAAAGATCAACATTTCTCACAGGTTTGTTGTTTCTTGGCTTTATCAAACTACTTCACCTCCCTTACCATTGATCCTACTCTGTATGAGGATTATGTGCTTCAATTTTGGAAGACCTGCCAAGAGGTGGTTATGGATAGGGAGAAGGCACTGTCTGCCGTAGTGTAGGGGAGAACAATCTTCATCACTTCGAGCATCATCGATAATCATCTTTAGCTGGATGATGAAAAAGATGAGATGTTCTTGCCAAAAGAAGTTGTTAACCACTCCCTTGAGCAGATAGGCTATGAGGGAGATTTTTCTATAAAGACCTTCAGGAAAGGAAAGGTCTCATCCAAGTGGAAATACCTACTTCATGTGGTTATCGATAGCTTGTCTAACAAGCATGGAGGATGGGACTAGATTCCTGAGGATCTCTCGTTCATAGTGCATGGAATGGTTCAAGGAGTCAAGTTCATGTACTCTTAATTTGTTTATACTAATCTACTTGCAAACTTGGACTCCTTAGAATACTACATGTTCCCAAGATATGTTCAATACATTCTTAACTATGAACTGGGCACACAGTTAAAGGGGGAAGGTAATATTCCTAAACTGGGACAGATGAAGCCCGACATCTTTAAAATTTTGAGGAAGCCAACTGTTGGCTTCTCAGGGGCAGAGACAGCCCTTGTCTGAAAAATGTTAGAGCTCATTGCTCAAGGTGACAACCTAGTAACACAAGCTAGTGTTGAACCCACACCTTTTACATCTCAACCACCTCAACAACCACAAATCATCCTCACCTACCAAAGAAAATCCAAATGAACCCCTGCTCGAAGTATTGAGTTTGTGCAGACCCCTATATATACAAGAGGAAGTGGATACTTGAGCTCCCACTTTCCTTGAGGAGCAAACCACTCCCGTTACTTCAAAGATCGTGCTGAGGTTCCTCATGCTCAGCCTGATGAGCTCACTAGCCCAACTGCCTTAAGCATTCACTCTGAGTCTCAACACTCAAAAGAATAACCTTTAGGGGACAACTACCATCCCCAGCCTCTAGACTTAAACCAACACATTCCTAACCTTGACTTCTATGCTGATGAAGACTTAGGTTTCAGTGAGTACCATGACTTTCTCTTCTTTTCCACTACTCAAAGAGAGATGAGTGCTCCTGAGTCTCTTATGTCTAGCCTACATCAGTCACCTATAACTGAGTTGGAAATTTCTAAACTTGTTTATGATATCCATATGAAATAGGCTCTCACTTTTGTAAGTGATTACATCATTAAGACCTCAACCATGGCAACTCAGCCCATTGACACCTCAATTGAGGCTGCTAGGGAGCAGACAAAAACCAACAGCCAAGAACCTGAAGCTGGTGGTGAGAGAGAGGACTTTCGTCCAATCATCTCATCCCCCAATGATTCTTCTAATGACGATTAGGGAAATCTGAGGCTAAAGGTGCAAAAATTGTCACAAACATGCACCTATTTAGTCTCCATGTTCAGTCACCTTGAATCTTAGGTGACTACCTTGCAAAACAGGGTCAAGGATCAGCAACTTGAGATTTCATATCTCATGGAACAACTAGCTGGGAGACCTTTAAGAAGAGCTCAGTCAGGAACACAAAAACCTGTGAGTGTGATTGACCTAACTCCTTGCTCACCTATGCAAGAGGGCGATGCTACCAAAAACGGGGAGAAAGTCATTACAGTTACAGATTATAGGAGCTTATCAAGGAGTATGGACATTGAGGACTCACCATCCACACTAACAATTGTGCATACTTAGCAACTTCCTTAATTTCACATTAATGTGGACTCCATAGATTCCTACATTTAGAGTCTTTTTGAGGAAGGTATACCTTGGGCAATGTCATCGCCACCAACTTCAATTCACATTATTGGGTGGATGTATGATAAGAACAAAAGAGCCCTCATCATTCAAAGAGTTCAAGGGCAAAAAGAAGTCTTCAACTTTCACATCTTGAACTTCTATGAAAGTCTTGATCTTGTCAACATGCCACTTGTCAACCAAGGCCAATCCAGACAAGCTGACAAGCTGGCTTAAAGAACTCAAAACATAATCATTGTAGAGTTGTAGATACATATGTACCTAGTTTATGAGCTTAATGTAAAATGTTTTTCATGTCTTACATATATGTAACAGAATGGGTATGAATGAAATACAATGTGTGGTTTATGCTTATAATGTTTAATATTTCATTGATTATTTTGTGTTAATGCATATTGAAGTAACTATATAGGTTTGTGGTTGTTTACATAGTTCTTAGTCAATAATGATTAAGAAACATGCTTAAACTTAATCGTGTGAAGTTCTTATAGGAATGGACCATGCCAATGGACCATAAGCAAGAATACTTCATGCTAATGAACCAGTCGCATGACTAAACTAGGAGACTGGATCAGTCGCATGACAGTAACATGAGATTGACTCAGTCGCACGAGTAAATCTTCAGTCGTGTGGATAGGTCAACCGCTTTCTTCAATCGCATGACTGAACTATGCGAATGGCTCAGTCACACGAATGGAAAAGCCTAACCTATAAATACCACTTAATTGTGGAAAAACACAACAATTGGAATCCTAGCCATCCAGAGACCCTAGAACACCTGCTCCAAGTTCATAGATCGCAGTAAATTGTCCTACTATCGTTCTTAACGTTTAGTTTCATTCTTGGATTGATTTTACTGTCGTTCTCACTGATTGGATCGCTAATCAAATAGGATTCCACACTATTTGGTTTGGTACACATGTTAATCAGTAGTACTCCGTACCGAAAATAGTCCTAACAAGTGGTATCAGAGCCTTGGCTCTTGATTTGCGTGTTATCCAATCGATTTTGATATAAAAATCGTGTTTTTCACTCAAAAACATAATCTTTTTATGTCAAACAGTGTTTTCAACGTCTCGAGGTCAGGAAGTTAACATTTTTCCAGCATACGGCAATTAGGGTTACTGAAAAATTTGTGTTGTTGGGTCAAAATGCCCATTGTTAATCTGGATGAACAAATTGAAAAGGTTAAAGTAATGTCTCGTTTAAATACGTCTACTTCACAACCCAAAAAGAGTAAACAAGTTAACCAAACACGTGCATCATGTCTAAGTCCGGATAAACAAAAGAGTAAAGATGTTAAGAAAGTTCAAACAATCAATTTTTTTAAACAAGATAAAACATCTAAGCAAGAAGTGTCAAAAATAAACCAAGTCAAAGTCACACGAGTGTCACACACTTCTCCACAGAAACAACCATACCAGTATGTCGAAAGTATATCTTGCTACAACTGTGGAAAGTATGGACACATCGCGTCTAACTATCCTTACTATCAGACACGTAGGAAGAAAGTTGAACTTCATGATCCTAAACCCAGTTATTATAAAAGGAGCTCCATGACTCCACCAAGAAGAGTTAGTGAACATAAAGTTCAAACCATAAGCCAATCATTTGTTTATCCCAAACAAGCCTTACCCAAAACTAGCTTATGGAAAGAAAAGTCTACTTCAATTTCTCGTAATGAGAACAAGAAGAAGAATGATCTTCCCTCACCCTCTAATGGACAATGGGTGGAATTTATGATGTGTGATGTCTCTGGGACACCCAAGCCGGTTAACGCTTGGGTCACTAACCTTAACTAATGTTTTCAATTGAATGTGCAGGGTGTTCACTAAAGTGCTGAAACAAACACTTGGATTGTAGATAGCGGAGCATCCAGGCACATGACTGGGAACCGGGCACTCCTGTCAAACGTCAAACAAATAAAATGAGGTCATGTTTCATTTGCTGGAAACAAAGGAGGTTATATCACAGCTCAATGGTAAGTGGGGAATCAAAAAGTGAATTTTGACAAGGTAAACTATGTTCAACAACTTCAAAACATTTGCTTTCTGTCTCCCAAATCTGTGACAAAGGATTTAAAGTAGTATTCGACAACAAGAAATGCTATGTTCTGAAAAAGGACTACCTGGTCCCGGAGGAGCAAGTCTTAATGTCAGCTTCAAGATATAACGACCTTTATGTCTTGGATCTCTCAAAGGCCTCCACTATGGATCATCAAGTTCAGTGCTTTTTGTCCAAGGCTACTGAGAAAGATTCAATCTCTTGGCATAGAAGAATGGGACACATCAATCCACGGAAGATGAACCACTTGATCCAGAATGATCTAGCGTGAGGAGTAAATGTCAAAAACTTCCAACTACCGGATTTTTGTGTCACCTACAAGAAAGGCAAACAGAATAAGAAGTCTCATAAGGCAAAGAAAGTTCATTCCATAGAACTGCCTCTTGAGCTTCTTCACAGAGATCTGTTTGGTCCAATCAGTACAAGGTGCATCACCGGAGACTTGTACAGTTCTTTAGTTACACATGACTACTCAAGATTCTCTTGGGTAATGTTTTTTAAATCTAAATCTGAGACATATGAGTCATTCAAAGAGTTAGTAACTACTTTAGAGTCTCTATACAAGCTAAAGGTAAGACAAGTACACTCAGAAAATGGTACCGAGTTCAAGAATAAGTGGATGGAGGCTTTCTGCAAAGAAAAAGGAATTGTGCACCAGTTCAAATCTGCCTACACCCCACAAATGAACGGAGTTGCTGAGAGAAAGAATCACAGCTTGATAAAGATAGCAAGGACAATGCTAGCAGACTCGAAACTGCTCATCCAATTTTGGAATGAGGCAATTGCCAATGCATGTTACACTTTAAATCGAGTCCTGGTGGTAAAACATCATGGTAAGACATGTTATGAGCTACTTCAATGATGTAAGCCAAATCTAGAGTACCTCGAACCATTTGGCGCACCATGCACCCTTTTGAAGAAAACTCAGGAGGGCAAGTTGAGGGACAAGGCCGAAGAAGGAATCTTCCTAGGATACAACGTACCGAATAAGAGCGTTTACAATAACTTAATGGGTCAAGTAGAAGTGTGGTGTAATGTGGACATCAGAGATACACCACCCCCAGCTGGAAAAGGACCACATTCTTTTTCAATTATGATGGATTATTTGAGTCGTTCAACATCCCTCTCTCCACTTGTGAAGACAAGTTAGCTACCAAGATGATGTATGAGGTCTTAAACACACCGCCCATAGACTCAACAACATCCGGCTCCAAAGGCTACTCTCCTAGTAACTCAGGGGGAGCACTGGAGGTAAGTGACTCCTCTTCTGAAGATGAAGAAATGGAAAATGTTCAGGTGGATCAGGAGGAACAGGTTCCAACTACTACAAGTAGACACATATCAGATGTTGATGCCTGTGACACTTTGGAACCCCATACTCCCACTGCCTCAGATACTGAACCCGTGGTTCATAATCTGGATAATGAGGTAGTTGTACCCACCACTCCTGGATCTCGTCTAAATGTTTACCATTCTCTGGACAATGTCATAGGGAATGTACAATCAGGAGTACAGACAAGAAATCAACTATATTCAGCTGATTATGCCTCAGTCATGGAAAAGGCTACCTTTACGACATTGCTTATCGATGTTTTGTGTCTCAATTTAAGCCGAAATATGTAAGTGATGCGTTAAACGATAAGGCTTGGGTGAGTGCCATGCAGGAAGAACTTCTTCAATTCAAGAAGTTAGGTGTATGGACTCTGGTAGACAGACCTAAAGGTGCTAAGGTCATTGGCACTGAATGGGTCTTAAAATGCAAGAAGGATGACCAAGGGGTCATTATCAGAAACGAGGCTCGGCTTGTAGTTCAAGGATTTCGACAAGTCGAGGGAATCGATTACAACGAAGTGTTTGCACCCGTGGCAAGAATGGAAGCAATCTGTATCTTCCTAGCCTATGCATGGTATATGAATATTATAGTCTATCAGCTCAATGTGAAAAGTGCATTCTTTCATGTTGAAATCCGAGAAATAGTGTACGTCAGTCACCCGAGGGATTTTTACGACCTGTATCATCGAGACAGAGTTTACAAGATGGACAAGGCTCTATACGGGGTTCATCAAGCCCATAGAGCCTTGTATGAGAAACTCTCGACTCATCTTGTGAAACACGGGTTTCAAAGAGGAGTGATTGATTGTACATTGTTTATCAAGGAGAAGGATGGTGATTTACTGCTTGTACAGATCTATGTTAATGACATAATCTTCGGTTCCAAGAAAGAAGATTTATGTAAAGAATTTGAAGCAGTTATGAAGGCTAAATTTGAGATGAGTGCCATGGGAGAGATGAAATTATTTCTTGGGTTACAGGTGGATTTGATATTTCTATATCAGACAAGTATGTAGCGTATTCTTAGTCGATTTGATATGGAGAATGCTTTCGTAGCTGGGACTCAACTTGCTAAAAACCATGATATAGTGCCTGAAAAGAATGGTGATCTGTTGGATGCTACCATGTATCGAGGCGTGATTGGATCTCTCATGTATCTCACTGCCTCACGACTTGACATCTTGTACATAACTTGTCTCTGCTCAAGATATCAGGCGAAACCGAAAGTCAACCATCTAATTGGAGTCAAAATGATATTTTGTTATCTAAAGGGTACCCCAACACTCGGGTTGTGGTATCCTTATGATGACGAATTCGAGCTTATAGCGTATAGTGACTCGGATTACGGCGGTTGCAAAATGAACTACAAGTCAACATCAGTGGGATGTCAATTCTTTGGGAGAAGATTAGTCACATGGCAGTGTAAGAAGCAGACATCAGTTGCACTGTCAACTTGTGTAGCTAAATATGTTGCTGGGGCAAGCTGATGTTCTCAAATCATCTGGATTCAATAGCAAATGAGGGACTACGGTTTGAAATTCTCTAACACTCCTATATTTGTTGATAATTCTATTGCAATAGCTGTACCTAAAAATCCGCTCCAACATCCTAAGACTAAACACATCGGCATTATATATCACTTTATATATGATTGTTTTGAAAAGACTTTAATCGATGTTGTTAAAATTAATATGCATTTTCAATGCGCTGACCTTTACACAAAAGCCTTTGATAAACCACATTTCCTATATCTGTTAGATGTCAACGGGGTTAAAAAGAAAAGTGATGTGATTTCCAACGATGACAGTACTAAGTCTGACAAGTAGATTTCATTTTGTTTTTAATTTTTAGTTTATTTTCTTTTATTTTATTTTTTCTTCGCTTATTAAAATCCTAAAAACGCAAATCTTTTACGATTTTAGAATTTTAGAAGGAGAATAGGTTAAGTTAGTATTTAATTTCAGTAAAAAAATAAGGGAGGAGGACAAGCAAGCTAAAAGAAATGAGATCTTATCTGTGATACTGATTCAATGATTATGGAAAATGATAGTACACAAGAACAAATAGTAAAAAAACAATCAAGCTAATAACCTATGTTGTTGGTGCGATCTGTGCAAAAAGAATAAAATGCTCAATCAAGAAGATAGGTTGTGACTCTTTGCGGTGCAGTGGCACTAACCTGAGGATAAGCACAAACCCTAAATATTCTAGAATTCATTGGTGATTGTGGCTCTCTGCTGTGTGGTGGCACTAAACTGAGGCTTTGCAACTCTTTGAAAGCTCTAGAATAGTTTCTTCTTGAATACTACCCACAGACCGCTCAAAAATCTCCTGAGGAATGTTGATTACCTTATAAGCGTGGGATCCACAAATGCTTGTTGAAATAACTAAACCTTAAACCATCACCAATCTGCGTCAAAAGTCTATGTATGGATTTAAGGGGACAAGTGTACTGACAATCATCGTGGCTACAACTCTTGAAAGTCAACACCACTGTGTGCATCTTGTGGTATTAGTATGATTTCCTAGACTTGCTAATGACTCTCGATGAAAACAAGAATCGAGCGTCAAAAGGTACTGATGACAAGTCCCGAATGATTCGATTTACCTATATGATTCCAAAATGAATTGTTCCGCTTATGGTTAAAATAACTTCAAGTGACTGTTCTAGGAATAAATTTGTTAGATATCTATCTTAGGGTTTCCACCTCACACAAAACCTACACAAATATGTTTTACTTCTATTTTACAGTTCTAGTAGTTTGATTTGTTTAATATTGTCAGTTTAGTTGTTAAAAGTCGGACTACGTATTCGAATTCTGTCTAGGATCTAATCACTAAAAAGGGGTCACGTCTGAGGTGACCAAAACGGGTTTTCAAATGTTAAAAGGATCACGTCTGAGGTGATCAAAAGTTTTTGAAGTTAAAATGGTCATGTTTGTGACTATAGAATGATCAAAATGTATTATCTATAGATAAAAGGGTAAGCATCAAATGATCATAAAGTCAAAATCATAAGTAGAGGCCATTCGCACGACTGGACCATGAGTATGGACTAGTCATACGATTGGACCATACTTATGAACTAGTCAACTGAATGGAGCATCAGTATCAACCATTCACACGACTGGCTTACAAGAATCCAGTCGGCTGAATAGGGTTGACCGAATGAGTGAGTCGCCCGACTGAAATCCAGTCGGCTGACTGAATGTGACCGACTGAACTGGTCGCACGATTGAGTTCCAATTACGTGAATGAAAAGAGCGAATGGATCCAGTCACCAAATTGAAAGCAGATTCAGTATAAATAGGGCTAAAGTCGGTCGCATATGTTCATCACTCCTCATTCGTCCTAAAATCGCCTAATAGTGCCGCTACTCTGCCCGATTTTCATTTGACCTCTCTTGACTACAAATTGTTGTGTTCTAATGATTGCCAGTGTTTATACAGGTACAGTGCGGTGCAATCTACTCAAATGTCAATCCATTTGTGCCTTAAATGACTGAATTCAGCCCTAAAATAGAACCGAGACTTAGTTTGACTAATAAACTAATAAAAGTTAGGTATTTTGTGAAATTGAAAGTTATTAGGTGTTATATCGGTCACTTGCGAGACTAATGAGCCAAACCACGACGTCTAACATTAAGTATTTCTCAAAATTTGAATTTTAATTGAATAGACAGTCTGTCATGCGAATGGACACCCTAATGAACTTCAATCGCACGACTGAGCTAGGCGAATGACTCAGTCAGCTGAATGAATGAGGCGAATGAGCTCAGTCGCCTGACTGAACTCAGTCATAGGCTCAGTCGCCCTATTAAACTCAGTCGCAGGCTCAATCGCCCGACTGAACCCAGTGCATGCTAAGTCGCCCGTCCGAAGTCAGTCGCATACCAAATCAACAGACTGAACTCAATCGTATGATTCAATCGCACTATTGAACCAGACTGATCTCAAACAGTTTAAAGTGAAATGGCTTCTGTTATGTACTGATCAAATATGTATGTGTCTTGTGTTACAGATTCATGGCAGATCGGTAGATCATAAACACCAAGCACAATATTTGTGCTCACTTGGATGTCACCGCTCAGAATGCTGCCGACTTTGCTAGTATTATAGCATTCCTAAGGAGATCGAGGAAATATCGAGCAATATCTACAATGTGACATCCGTGACCACAAGGTCCGTCAATTAACGTGATTATCCGTTAACTTTTCTTTGATCTTTCATTCCTCATCTTTATTAACTCCTTGTGTGGATATCCTACTTGCTTTATAATCTTTGTCCTTGTGTTTCTTTCGTGAACGTGTGCTATGCTTAAAACTTATATAAATTTTATTGTTATTATCACTAAAAATATTGTTTTTATATAATAATATTATTAGTGATAAAGCCATTTTTAAGTACAAATTATCATTTATTACTCTTAGGTCATTAATATAATAAACACTTTTTAAAGTTGTTTTCAACCAAAACAACTTTGGGAACTCTGGGGCTAAGTGCAGGGACTAAAATTGACATTTTGCAAACTTGGGTTGGGTATATATACCCCATTTTCCCAGCCATAGCCCCATTATTCATCATCTTCTTCTTCATCCTCTCCTTCACTTTAAATCTTCTTCTTGCACCAAAGCCGCTCCGTTTCATCTCGTTTTAATCGACTAGACTTCATCTACAACGTAGTCTACTCCATCCTTGCAGGTAGACGACCTTGGTTGTCCCTTTCTTGCTCATTTTACTGCTGTCCATTTCTAGGGTTTCGGGTGTTCAGGTTCAACCCGA
Source organism: Flaveria trinervia (assembly GCA_025506515.1). Lineage (NCBI taxonomy): Eukaryota > Viridiplantae > Streptophyta > Magnoliopsida > Asterales > Asteraceae > Flaveria > Flaveria trinervia. The sequence goes on from CM046446.1 coordinate 43,284,063, forward strand.
ACACATGTGGTCGCATGGGTGCGTGTGATGTCTTTCTGTGTGTGTTTCTTATTTGTGTATGTTAGTAGAAAGTTTCTGAAGTCCTTGTGATGTATAACCCATACACGGAGCAGCCGGAAGCTACTCTGCACTTCTGCAGTCGCGATTCTACTATTTGGGCAACTGGGTCGATCATGCGACTGAGTCGTGTGACTGGGTGAGTCGTTCGACTGAGCTGTGCGACTGTGTGTATGTGTGTGATTAAGTCATGCGGATGAGTGATGTGTGCAATTGAGTCAATGCGGATGAGTGATGTGTGCGATTGAGTTAATGCGGATGAATATGTGCGATTGTGCGTGCATCGCACAACTGAGTGCCAGTCGCATGAATGGAGGTTCAGTCGTACGAATGAAGCTGATTCGTACGAATGAAGGTTGATTCGTGCGTATGGAGGTTGAGTCGTGCGATTGGGTGCTGTGTGGTACGACTGAAAGCCAGTCGTGGGAATGATGGTTCAATCATACAAATGAAGCTGATTCGTACCACTGGGGGTTGATTCGTACGAATAGATTGTTGAGTTAAGTGTCTCGTCCTGTCGTGTGATTGAAGAGGCTATGTGTGTGAGTTTCCTTCTTGAATGTCGTGTGATGCTAAGGTAACATCAACACAATTTTCATTGCTCGACCACAAAGATTAAATTCAACGCTATCAAGGCCACAAGTACTATTCCAAATCAAATCAATGTAACGTGTTACAAATTATCAACAACCGATTTATGACTACTAATATTTTACAAATACTTCTCTTATAATAATGGATCTTTTACACAATATCACCTAAAATGGTGACGGTTTCTAGTACTTGGATCTACATAAGATCTAATACGTGTGTCAGCTTGTGTGTGTGTTATACGTGACCGAACCGATACAACCCGAATCGACTGAACATTACTCTTTGCTACATACATATCATTAATGATTAACAATAACGATCAATAGGTGTTTGACCGTTCTTTGCATACTACATTTGGGGAACTTTGAATCATTCATACTTACCACTTAACAAGTGAGTTTCGTGGCCCCTTTTATGCTTCTACAACTTATCAATCATTTACAAACATGGGGGAAAAGTATGCTCACCCGTTTTCTATGTTGTACAACTTGCATACAAATACATACTTGGAATCATTGTGATATTGTTTTGTGAGTACTTATCTAATTCTAGTGTGGGATCTGGCGGATAGGTATTGGTAGTACTACTGGGTTGACACCCCCACCCTCATTTGTTGGTATACTAGTTAGTACCAATAGTCGCCAAGAATGGGCCTTGGGTGAATATATTCTGACAAGATTCATTGTGTACATTGTTAGGTTTGGTTGTAAAGCTCTTGTCATGTGATTTTTCTTACTTATAACCGTATTCACGGTTATTCCACTACGACTATTATACAACATCAATTACTTATTTACACTTAAACCTGCGAGCTCACCAACAATTTTGTTGACCATTTTGAGCATATCTTTTCAGCTGATCATGCTAATTGAAGATCTAGGTGTGCTGCCATGGTGGAGACCCTAGGATGAATTTGGAGTCTAAACTTTGTCTTTTGGAAAACTTCGTTATAGTTGCTTTAAACATCATACTTTTGTAACTTGCATACAATGTTATCATCTTTGTTTATATGAATCTTGTAACATGTTTATGGTTATAGCTTTGTTGTCGTGAATATTAACTAAACATGACACAAGTCCCCTTGTTGTCAGGTGTCATCATGACATGCTTGTCATCATTATTATATTGCATCTCTATCGCTTACCATGCGTTATGACGATCCCGTCTCGTTACATCCCCATGTTTCCGCTCTTAGCGGGGGTGTGACAGACTGATATAAGAGCCATTGGTTATAGAGAATTAGGCAATTCACTTGACCTAGACTGGAACCTTGAAACCTTCATGTAGATTTGCATGCTAGGGTTGTGTGCATTTTATATCTCATGTACATGTTCCTCTTGCTTGATTTGTTTATCTATCTGCCTTGTGATCTTTTCACCCTATGAGAGAGCCATTGTGCTCACTCTTTATGGGATGCTTCTATCGAATCTTCCGTTCCCTCTGCGTGCCAAGTTGGTTTATCAAACCCGGGTATTAAACCCAAAGAGATTTCCACAGCTCATGCTATTGCGCTTGACCTTGGACATTGTGATTTACCCTGAGGAGGTTATGTCTAAAACCTCGAAAGAGGAGGAGATAGAAAACCTTTGCTAGACTAACGTGACTATATGCATGGGTTGTAATTATTATGATGGATTATTGTTGGAACATTTCCAATTCATGGTGTGAGAATTACATGACTTGTATGTGATGTGTGGTAAGAACAAGTGTGATATTAACTTGGAATGCTGGACTTTGATGAGTGGTAGGGTTAATATGCATTGAAATGGTTAAAGCTTATGTGTTTACTACTTCTATGATTAGAAAATGCCGCCTCGAAGAATGACCCGCAGCAACAGTGGCGGAAGTGAAGCCCCGAGGGGCAGAGGTAGAGGTAGAGCACCAAGAACAAATGATGGCCCTGCCAGTAACAATCATGGAACAGGAAACGCTGAGGTGGCAGCTCTGATCGCTCAACAGCTGGCCACACTGATCCCGACTATTGTGGCCCAAGTGAGCGATGCTCTTCAAAATCACCACCCCCACGGGGATGGTGGCAATAATAATGAAGATAATGGGAACCTGACTGGGAACAAGAGCAACCAGGAGACCGGGAATGGTGGTACAGCCGGTAATGAGACTGGGGTTGTTAATGCTAGAAGGGGGTGTTCATACAAGGAGTTTGTAGACGCCCGGGGCATCTAGCAAAAGACTACAGAGTGGCTCCGAATCTGGTGGCACCGGTCAACACGGTTAACCCTGCTGGGAATGCCAGAGGCTGTTATGAGTGTGGGAGCCCTGATCACTACAGAAACATGTGCCCAGACTGAATCGGGCACCGGGCCAACGAGGGAACTACCAGCAACCGGTGATGGCCATAGCTGGAAATCAAGGCCCGGGAAATCAAGGGAATACATCTCGGGGACGTGCATTCATCATTCGAGCCAACGATGCCTGTCAGGACCCGAACGTTGTCACGGGTACGCACTTACTCAATAATCACTTTGCATCTATATTGTTTGATACTGGAGCAGACAATAGCTTTATATCATTTGAGTTTGTGCAATTGCTTGATTTGAGTCCTAGTAGGCTAGAAACTAGCTACTCTGTAGAAATGGCCAACGGTAGGGTTGTTCAGGCTGATGAAATTATTAGAAAGTGCTCATTGATATTGGAGGACCATGCCTTCTATATAGACTTGATACCCTTTGAGTTAGGAAGTTTCGACGTGATCGTGGGAATGGATTGGTTGTCAAAACACGGAGCTGAGATTGTCTGTCAGGATAAAGTAGTACGAATCCCATGCCAGATGGGGAGGTACTCAGAATTCAAGGAGAACGACTGGGAAGAAACTGAAAGCTTATCTTCTACATGAAAGCAAGCCGAAATTTACGAAAACAGTGCTACGCTTTTCTGACTCATGTGGTAGAAAAGAAGGAAGAAAAGAGGAAATTGGTACATATTCCAGTAGTCCGAGACTACCCTGATGTATTTCCTGATGACTTGCCTGGTTTGCCTCCTCCACGACTTGTGGAATTTCTTATAGAGTTGGTTCATGGAGCTACACCGGTAACAAAGACGCCATACCGGTTAGCACCTTCTGAAATGCAGGAATCATCTAGTCAGTTATAGGAACTACTGGAGAAGGGTTTCATTTGGCCGAGTCACTCACCATGGGAAGCACCGGTGTTATTTGTCAAAATGAAGGATGGGTCTTTCCGAATGTGTATCGATTACCGCGAGTTGAACAAGTTAACTGTGAAGACTAGGTATCCCCTCCCTAGGATCGACGATCTGTTTGACCAGCCGCAAGGAGCTTCGTATTTCTCCAAGATCGACCTTCGTTCTGGATATCATCAACTAAGGGTTTTCGAGGAGGACATACCGAAAACAACATTTAGAACTCGTTATGGCCACTATGAGTTCTTGGTCATGCCATTTGGGCTGACTAACGCACCGCTGTGTTTATGGACCTAATGAATCGGGTGTGTAAACCTTATTGGATAAGTTTGTGATCGTATTCATAGACGATATACTTATCTACTCCCGATCGAAAGAGGATCACGAAGAACACCTTCGGGCAATACTGGAACTGTTACGGGAAGAGAAACTTTTCGCCAAGTTCTCAAAGTGTGAATTCTAGTTGCGGGAAGTGAAGTTTTTGGGTTATATGGTTAACAAGGATGGGATTCATGTAGATCCCGGCAAGATCGAAGCGGTGAAGAAATGGGATACACCCCAAACACCTTCAGAGATATGGCAATTCTTAGGATCGGCCGGATACTATCGTCGTTTCATCGCGAATTTTTCAAACATCGCTCAACCGTTAACACCGCTGACTCAAAAAGACAGGAAGTTTGATTGGAGACATGCACAAGAACAAGCATTCCCAACGTTGAAAGAGAAGTTGTGCAATGCACTGATATTGTCCCTCCCAGATAGAACTGACGATTTTGTGGTATGCTGCGATGCTTCACATCAAGGATTGGGATGTGTACTAATGCAGAAGGATAAGGTGATTGCCTACGCTTCACGATAACTTAATGTGCACGAAATGAACTATACAACCCATTATTTGGAGTTGGGCGTTGTTGTATTTGCACTTAAGATATGGAGGCATTACCTGCATGGAACCAAATGCATCATTTACACAGATCATAAGAGCCTGTAACATATCCTGGATCAGAAAGAACTTAATATGTGTCAACGACGTTGGGTAGAGCTTCTTAACGACTACGATTGTGAAATCCGGTATTACTCGGGGAAAGCTAATGTGGTGGCTGACGATTTAAGCCACAAAGAACGCGTGGAACCACTATGTGCTCGAGCGTTGGGGTTGACTATTCAAATGAATTTGAAAGCTCAGATCCAAATTGCACAAAGTGAGACGTTGAACGAAGAAAACCTTGCGGGAGAAGAATTCCGAGGGTTGGATAAACAAATGATTTGCAAGGATGATGGCATACAGTACTTCATAGATCGTATATGGGTACCCAGATGGGGAGGTGTACGTACCTTGGTCATGGATGAAGCACACAAGACGTGATATTCTATTCATCCTGGTGCAGACAAGATGTACCACGAACTCAAGGATCTGTACTGGTGGCTAGGCATGTAGAAAGACATTTCTATGTACGTAAGCAGACGCTTGACATACACGAAAGTTAAAGCTGAACATCAGAAACCATCGGGATTATTACAGCAACCTGAAATTCCCGAGTGGAAATGGGAGAACATAGCTATGGATTTTATTACCAAACTCCCTAGAACGAGCAGCGGGCATGACTCGATATGGGTCGTAGTGGATCGAATGACGAAGTCAGATCATTTCTTGCCGATCTGAGAAGAATAAAAAATGGATAAATTAGCTAGATTGTACACAAAAGAGGTCGTGACAAGACACATAGTACCGGTGTCGATCATATCCGACCGTGACAGCCGATTTACCTCCCGATTTTGGCAGACGCTATAGAAAGCGATGGGCACTCGATTAGATATGAGCACAGCCTGTCACCCACAGACAGACGGCCAAAGTGAATGAACTATACAATCACTAGAAGACAGGCTGAGGGCGTGTGTAATCGACTTTGGGGGTAGTTGGGACACTCATTTACCTTTGATTGAGTTCTCTTACAACAACAACAGTTACCATACAAGCATTAGATGTGCTCCATTTGAAGCGTTGTATAGAAGAAAATGCAGATCTCCCGTTTGTTGGGCCGAGAATGGTGAAAGTCAGTTGACACGCCCAGAGACCATTCAAGAAACAACCGACAAAATTTTCCAAATCAAAGACAGACTAAAAGTGCTAGAGATCACCGAAAGAGCTATGCCGACAACCGTCGAAAGCCTCTAGAATTTGACATTGGGGATCATGTTTACTCAAAGTCTCTCCTAGAAAAGGAATTGTTCGGTTTGGAAAGAAAGGGAAGTTAGCCCTAAGATATGTGGGACCATTCAAGATTATAGAAAGAATTGGTCCACTGGCTTACCGATTAAGGTTACCACAAGAACTCAGCGGCTTACATGATACTTTCCACGTGTCGAACCACAAGAATTGTTTGGCTGACGAATCACTTCACGTACCAACTGAGGACATCAAGATTGACGAAAAGCTTCATTTTGTTAAGGAACCCACCGAGATCATGGATCGAAAGGTCAAGCAATTGAAGCGCAGTAGAATACCAATTGTTCGCATGAGATGGAATTCAAAACGAGGGCCAGAGTTTACATGGGAACAGAAAGATGAGATGAAACTTAGATATCCATATCTGTTCGAGAATGACACTCTTGGACCAAAATCCAGCTGAATTTTGGGACGAAATTCTCTCAACTGGGGGATATTATGACATCCGTCACCACAAGGTACGTCAATTAACATGATTATCCATTAACTTTTCTTTGATCTTTCATTCTTCATCTTTATTAACTCCTTGTGTGGATATCCTACTTGCTTTATTATCTTTGTGCTTGTGTTTCTTCGTGAACGTGTGCTATGCTTAATTTGTTACAAATTCTATCGTTATTATCACTAAACATATCGTTTTTATATAATATTATTATTATTGATAAAACCATTTTAAGTACAAATTATCATTTATTACACTTCCGTCATTAATATAACAAACACTTTTTAAATTCGTTTTCAAGCGAAACAAACTTTGGGAACTCGGGGGCCAATTGCACGGACTAAAATTGACATTTTGCAAACTTGGGCTGGGTATATATACCCCATTTTCCCAGCCATAGCCCCATTCTTCATCATCTTCTTCTTCATCCTCTCCTTCACTTTACATCTTCTTCTTGCACCAAAAACGCCCTGTTTCGTCTCGTTTTCGTCGTCTAGACTTCATTTACAACCTAGTCTACTCCATCCATGCAGGTAGATGACCTTGGTTGTCCCTTTCTTGCTCGTTTTACTATTGTCCATTTCTAGGGTTTTGGGTGTTCGGGTTCAACCCGAACACATGTGGTCACGTGGGTGCGTGTGATGTCTTTTTGCGTGTGTTTCTTGTTTGTGTATGTTAGTAGAGTGTTTCTAGAAGTCCTTGTAGTGTAACACCCGTGCACGGAGCAGCCGAAGGCTGCTCTGCACTTCTGTAGTCGCGATTTTGTTGTTTGGGTGACTAGGTCGATCATGCGACTGAGCCGTGCGACTGGGTGAGTGGTGCGACTGAGCGTGCGACCGTGTGTATGTGTGCGATTGACTCATGCGTATGAGTGATGCATGCGATTGAGTCATTGCGGATGAGTGATGCTTGCGATTGAGTCAATGCGGATGAATGTGTGCGATTGTGCGTGTATCGCACGACTAAGTGACAGTCGCACGAATGGAGGTTCAGTCGTAAGAATGAAGCTGATTCGTACGAATGAAGGTTGATTCGTGCGTATGGAGGTTGACTCATGCCATTGGGTGCTGTGTGGTACGACTGAAAGCCTGTCGTGTGAATGAAGGTACAATCGTACGAATGAAGCTGATTCGTACGATTGAGGTTTGATTCGTACGAATGGAGTGTTGAGTCGAGCGACTGGTCTTGTCGTGTGATTGAAGATGTTGTCTGTGTGAGTTTCCTTCTTGAATGTCGTGTGATGATAAGGTAACATCAACACAATTGTCATTGCTCGACCACAAAGATTGAAGTCAACACTATCAAGGCCAAAAATACTATTCCAAATCAAATAAACCTAATGTTTTACAAATTATCAACAATCGATTTGTGGCTACTAATATTTTACAAATACTTCTCTTATAATAATGGATCTTTTACACAATATTACCATCAATGGCGACGGTTTCTAGTACTTGGATATACATAAGATCTAATACGTGTGTCAACTTGTGTGTGTGTTATGCGCGACCGAACCAATACAACCCGAATCGATTGAACATTACTATTTGCTACATACATATCATTAATGCTTAGCAATAACTGTCAACAGGTGTTTGACCGTTCTTTGCATACTACATATGGGAAACTTTGAATCATTCATACTTACCACTTGACAAGTGAGATTTGTGGCCCCTTTTATGCTTCTACAACTTTTCAATCATTTACAAACATGGGGGAAAAGTATGCTCACCCGTTTTCTATGTTGTACAACTTACATACAATTTACATACTTGGAATCAACGTGATACTATTATGTGAGTACTTATCTGATACATGCTTGGGTCTGCTGTGTGGTTCTTTCTTTACAACAATTTAATTCCAGTGTGGGAACCGAGAGATAGGTATTGGTTGTACTACTGGGTTGACACCCCCACCCTCATTTGTTGGTATAGTATGTTGGATTCTATATGCCCAAGACACATAGAACATTGATGCGGTTAGTATGTCATGATCCAAGTCGGGTTATACCCAATAACAAACTTTGCAATCACCGACAATTATTCAATTGATGATATGATCATGCAATTAAATAATAACACCAAATATAGAAAATGGGTTTTCTAAATAAGTTGCATATGAGATGGAACTACTTAATAGGATATTTTGTTCAAGAATATAACCTAGTGTTATTTAAGTTAGTTAGATAACATTTAATAACAAAAGAGTGCATAAGTTATACAATTAAAAGTTAATTGTACAACTTATAAGGGACTGGTTATATAAAATTGGATGATTAGTTTTGGGGGGAAAAGCTTAATTTGGGGACCTTATTTTGGCCGCCCCCTCTCCTATAAGAGGTCCATTTTCTCTCTTGTAAACTACACCTTTTAATTCTAGTCCCACACTCAAGACTTATATCTCTTTCATACATGCAAAACAAAAATCAGCAGCTCCAATCTCTCTCTAGAAACTCTCAAGTTCCAGCATTATTTGGAGAGGCTTTGGACTCATTTGGTGTTCATCTCCCTAGCCAGAAGTGGTGTTTGCAAGTTAGCTTGGGGTATACAAGCTTGAGGGGTCCTTTCCTTGGAGCCTTGGCCGAGATTTGAGCATCCAACATCACATTCTTGGTCGACCATTAAGCTGCAGAAATGTAGTATTTCACAGCTCATTGTAGCTGTGATTTTATGTACATTTACATATGTTTCATAGCTTGCTTATTCACATATAATGATCCTTTGATGTTGGGTTTGTTTTATACATATATATGTCACCATAAGAACATGAAATTTCAGCTTTACAATCATGTTTCAATATCTTTTCCGCTGTGTTTTTCTGAAAGTTTAAAAGGTTATGTCTTAACAAACCCAAACATTGGTTTCAGAGCCGGTTATGTGGATAGCTTGCTTGTTCTTGTCCTTCAAAATTGTTTTTATGGGACTTTATAACCCTTTTAAGGGCTGCAATATTCCTATATGTTGAATCCCCAAACTTTCAAGTTATATTACACATGCTTGTGATTAAACCTTGAAGATATGTATGTTGTTTGGCCAATGTTTAAAACCTGAAATTTCAGTTATGTTGGCTGAAATTTTATGGGTTTTAGAGGGGATTCATTGGTTTTTTTGGTTGATATGATGTATGTTTATATTGGTGCATAACCTAGCCTTTGGCCTTGTGTTGTTTGGATGATTGCAATGGTTGTATTTGTTTATTCAATGGGGTTCTATATTTATTTATTTGTGCTTTGTTTAAAATGTAATTTATTTATTATTGGATTGTAATAAATAGATTAGGTGCATTTTCATTTTACTACATATCTTGTATTAGCACTTTATATCTTGTAATATGAAGACGTATGCGTTGGAAGCACAAAGGAAAAACATAATAGAAACATGGAACATTTTGGATGCGGTTTCAAGTGGGAGGCTTTTGGAAGATTTCTATGTGTTTTGTTATGACCCTTAGGAATTCCTATGGACCACACTTGTGATGGCAAACAAGTGTGGACCACTTTAGATGCTATGGTTATGCACATATGCTATGTTGTTTTGTTTATATCATTGTGGTTGATGACATGTATGTGATATTTGCTTTAACAAATCTTTCTATGATCTTAACAAACTAATTAAAATGTAATAATCATTAAAAGGTAATAAAAGGTAATTAAAATGATTTAATGATTCTAATGATTAAAATAAGTTTTAATCAAAGGACCATAGGGTATCTTGTATTTGAAAGCATGCAAATACAAGCACAAAGAGTTTTCTAAACTAGAATTATGGAATCTCTAAATATTTTAAAACACATCAACACCATCATTTTACACACCACTTGAGTCACCTCGGAACTCTAACCATTTTATGGGAACTTGTGATTTGAGGTGAGAATGCCTTATTTGTGGGATAAAGGTCACCGAACCACTTATTTTGGCAAACTCACACGTGGGTGTAAGTAGGGTGTCTTGATTTGCAAACCATGTCAAATGGATCACCTACGATGTGGTTTCCACATGGTGTTGATGGGATTAACATGTCGACTTTACATATGATGTTTCAAGTCGATCCCATATCTCTAGAAGTTGCAAATGGTTGCAATCGTCAATCGTTGACCACCTTATTAATTTAAATCGTGGGATAAGGGTCACCTAACCACAATTTAAATGTAATGTTGGATTCTATATTTTAATATAAAATGGCCATAAAAGGTATTTATTATTAAAATAGCAATATTGAAAATACTAAAATAGATCTTTGTTAAATTTTGTAGATGGCCACCAATAATGATAATCATGAAAATTCATTCGCGTCCGCCCAATCATTACGAGCAATTCTCCAAAAGGAACGTCTAAATAATAACAATTTCATTGATTGGTATCAAAACTTGAGAATCGTTCTCAAGCAAGAGAGACGATCATATATTTTAGACGACCCTATCCCCGATCAACCTACTGGGGATGATGAGGAGGCCTATAACGATTGGCTGAAGTACACTGAGGACTCCGTCCAAGTGTCTTGTCTCATGCTGGCGAGCATGACTCCGGATCTCCCAAAGGAGTATGAACATCACGGGGCTTATGACATGATAACCCAGCTGAAGGAAACGTTCCAACAGCAAGCGAGGGTGGAGCGCTTCGAAACGGTTCGAGCACTCCATGCATGTCGTATGGACGACAACCAATCGGTTTCATCTTATGTACTTAAGATGAAAAGCCACATTGACCGCCTCGAAAGGCTTAATTGTCCTGTTTCGAAGGAATTTGCCACAGATTTGATCCTCGAGACATTCGTGTTGAACTACAACATGAATGCTTGGGACAAAAGCATTGGTGAGCTTCACTCAATGCTCAAACGGCCGAGGCGGCCATGGGTAAAAGGGTTTTACCCGTTCTCACCATCAATGAAGGTGGGAACAGGAAAAGGCCTCATCCCACACCCAAGGCAAAGGTTGCCAAGGGAAAGGGACCCGTATGGGGAAAGGGGAAAAGGGTGGTAAGGGTGCCACCCAAACCACAGGAGAAGAAGCAAAAGGTTGCTACTAATGACCCATGCTTCAAGTGTGGGGAGATTGGACATTGGGCAAGAAACTGTCCTGTCCATCTCGAAGAGTTGAAAGCAAAGAGGGATGCTGGGCAAACCTCAGGTACAATATACATGATCCATATTGATTTAAACATGACATCCTCTAATACATGGGTATTAGATACCGGATGTGGAACTCACATTTGCAATTTGTTGCAGGGGTTCAAAAGAAGTAGTAAGTTCAATAAAGGGGATGTTAGCCTCTACATGGGCAATGGGGCTAAAGTTCAAGTTGAAGCCCGTGGTGACTACATCTTGAAACTTCCAAATGGTTTGGAAGTAATTTTGAACAATGTTTTGTATGCTCCTACTTTGACTAGGAATATTATTTCTGTAGCCCTACAAAAACAATTTGGATATGTATTATCATTTGTTGAAAAAGATATTCATGTTTTTTTAATTGATATGTTCTACATTAAAGCTATTCCCATCAATGGTATTATGAATTGGTTCATGAAAATGCTTTAAATAGTTCATTGTACCAAACTAGCACCAAGAAACTCAAGTTGGAATTGAGTGATACCTATCTTTGGCATTTTCGTCTTGGTCATATAAACAAGAAACGTATTCAAACACTTCAAAAGAATGGTCTTTTAAAAACAAATAAATGTGATTCATTTGATGTATGTGAATCTTGTTTACAAGGAAAAATGTCTAAGGCACCCTTTAGTGGAACTAACGAAAGGGCAAAAGATTTGTTATGAATCATACATTCGGATGTATGTGGTCCTTTCAAGCCAATGACTAGGAATGGTGAAAGATACTTCATTACCTTTACCGACGATTATAGTCACTATAGGTATGTGTACCTGTTAAGACACAAAGATGAAGGTTTTGAAATGTTCAAGATCATTCAAAATGAAGTACAAAATCAACTCAACAAGTCGATTGAAGTTCTTCGCACCGATAGAGGAGGTGAATACCTAAGTGATGCTTTTCAAGATCATCTTAGGAGTTGTGGGATTGTCTCACAACTCACTCCACCTGGAACACAACAACATAATGGTGTGTCTGAGAGGAGGAATCGAACCTTATTGGATATGGTCCGATCTATGATGGCTAGAAGCACCTTAACTCTATCATTTGGGGTTTTGCTTTGCTCTCCGCGGACCGTATTCTAAATATGCCCCCAACCAAAAAGGTGGAAAGGACACCTTTTGAGATATGGCATGGAAGAGTTCCATCCCTACCATACTTAAGGATCTGGGGTTGTGAGGCTTATGTTAAGACTCCCACCCCAAACAAATTGGAAGTCCGATCCACCAAGTGTATCTTTGTTGGATATCCTAGAGATTCTATGGGATATTATTTTTAGGATCCACTGGAACAAAAGGTGTTTGTTGCCAGAAAGGGTGAGTTCTTAGACGCAAAGTTCCTTATGGAAGAAACTAGCAGTAGAACAGTGGATCTTGAGGAGGACCAAGAACCACAACCCGATGCACGTTTGGTTGAAACTATCACTCAACACGAGGATGTTAAGGATGATCAAGTGGTTGATCAATATACACAAAACGTTTTTAGATCTTGTAGAATTAGTAATCCACCTGAAAGATATGGATTTTTCGTAGATGGATGCTATGTGGTAGATTCCGATGAACCAACCACCTATCGTGATGTAGTGTCCAATTCGGATTGTGACAAATGGCTCGAGGCCATGAGCGTTGAGATGCAATCCATGCATGATAATCAAGTATGGGACTTGGTTGTACCACCTCCTAACTCCAAAGTAGTTGGAAGTAAGTGGGTTTTCAAGAAGATAACCGATATGCATGGAAACTTGGATACTTATAAAGCTAGACTTATAGCAAAAGGTTTCACTCAACCTCAAGCAGTTGATTATGATGAAACCTTCTCACCTGATGCGATGCTAAAGTCTATAAGGATATTGTTTGGCATAGCTGCTCATTATGATTATCACATTTGACAAATGGATGTCAAAACCGCTTTCCTAAATGGATATCTTGTGGAAGATGTCTATATGGTTCAGCCTGAAGGTTTTGTCGATCCAAAACATCCTAATAAAGTATGCAAGTTAAAGAAATCAATCTATGGATTGAAACAGGCATCGAGAAGTTGGAATCACCGTTTTGATGAAGAAGTAATCAATTTTGGATTCATCAAAACGCTGATGAAGCTTGTGTATATAAGAAAGCTAGTGGGAGCATCATCACTTTCCTAGTATGTATGTTGATGACATACTACTATATGGAAATGACATTCCAACATTGGAAGGTGTAAAAACCTGGATTGAAAGTTGTTTTTCCATTAAGGATCATGGTGAGCCGCCTATATTCTGGGAATAAAGATCTATAGGGATAGATCAAGGCGGCTGATTGGTTTAAATCAAAGTGCATACATTAAAAAAATCTTGAAAAGGTTCAAGATGGAGAACTCTAAGAAAGGTACGATACCTATTCAAAGAGGAACGATATTGAGTACGACTCAATGTCCTAGCTCAAAGGATGAGCAAGATAAAATGAAGGCAATCCCATACGCATCAGCTATTGGACCATCATGTATGCAATGATATGCACTTGGCCGGACACGTGATGATTCACGGTCACAATCGGGATATATTTTCATTCTGAATGGAGGAGCGGTCTCTTAAAAAAGCTGCAAATAGGATGTGGTGGCTCTATCAACTACATAATCAGAATACCTCACCGCCTCATAGTAGCTCAAGAAGCTGCATGGTTGAAGAAATTCATTGCCGATCTAGGGGTTGTCCTTCCATTCAGGACCCCCTAGAGATCTTTTGTGATAACGAGGGTGCGATTGCCCAAATCAAGGAACCTCGTTCTCATCAAAAGACTAGGCATATTGAGCGGAGATTCAACTACATACGAGATGAAGTTGAAAAGGGAAAGATATGTATTCGCAAAGTTCACACGGATCAAAACATTATGGATCCTCTCACGAAGCTCCTTGAAAAGACAAAGCATGAAAGTCATACTTGTGCCATGGGACTTCGATATTCTAGTGATTGGATTTGATCTCTAATTTTGTATCTGGATATGTGGAACCTTTTATTATTTGAATAAAATTATTTGGTTATAATGTTTTAATTAATCTTCCAATTTAGCATGTTTAATCCATGAGTAAATTGTTTACTCTAAATGTCCGTAGTCTTTCAGACTTGTGGGAACAAGTGTGAGGGTAAGATTATTATGAGCTTGGATTTGTTGATATTCATAAGGATGAATATAGAGCAATGGGTTGCTACCAAGGTTCATAGATATTTGTGGGATACAAATATTGGACAAACTCGCATCTCAAATTTTACTACATGGAATCTTATTGATTGATCATAAGTAAATTTGAGTAAAGGTGAATATCATTTGGTATCCTCAGACCTGAGATACATATTGGGTTTTGATATTCACCAAGTGTCATACCTTGATCTAGTTATCCGCTGTTTTGAAATAATGGACAGTACATGAAACTATGTTTAGGTGTGACACAAGGTGATTGTGAGAAACGTATGTAGTCAAGATGGGATTTGTTCCTCTTATTCGTTAAGAGTTAGATGTCTAAGGCCTGGATAAGTTAAATCAACAAGGAATGATCACTCTGTGTCCTTGGATTTAACATGACATCTGTAACAAAAGGATAGATGATTAATTCACCTAAATCATTTCAAGTAGGATACTTGAACGGGATGATGTAATTGAATGTTATAAGTCATGCGTATTAAGGGTAGTAAACCGTTGTTAGGCGGTATTTACTGCTTGCATCAATCTTCTATGAATATTGTGCAAGTGGGAGATTGTTGGATTCTATATGCCCAAGACACATAGAACATTGATGCGGTTAGTATGTCATGATCCAAGTTAGGTAATACCTAATAACAAGCTTTGCAATCACCGACAATTATTCAATTGATGATATGATCATGCAATTAACTAATAACACCAAATATAGAAAATGGATTTTCTAAATAAGTTGCATATGAGATGGAACAACTTATTAGTATATTTTGTTCAAAATATTACCTAGTGTTATTTAAGTTAGTTAGATAACATTAAATAATAAAAGACTGTATAAGTTATACAATTAAAAGTTAATTGTACAACTTATAAGGGACTAGTTATATAAAATTGATGATTAGTTTTGGGGGGAAAAACGTAATTTGGGGACCTTATTTCGGCCCCCCCCTCTCCTATGAGAGGTCCTTTTTCTCTCTTGTAAAGTAGACCTTTTAATACTAGTCCCACACTAAAGACATACATCTCTTTCATACATGCAAAACAAAAATCAGTAGCTCCAATCTCTCTCTAGAAACTCTTGAGTTCCAGCATTATTCGGAAAGGCTTTGGACTCATTTGGTGTTCATCTCCCTAGCAAGAAGTGGTGTTTACAAGTTAGCTTGGGGTATACAAGCTTGAGGGGTCCTTTCCTTCGAGCCTTGGCCGAGATTTGAGCATCCAACATCACATTCTTGGTCGACTATTAAGCTGCAGAAAGGTAGTATTTCACAGTTCATTGTAGTTGTGATTTTATGTACATTTACATATCTTTCATAGCTTGCTTATTCACATATAATGATCCTTTGATGTTGGGTTTGTTTTATACATATATATGTCACCATAAGAACATGAAATTTCAGCTTTACAATCATGTTTCAATATCTTTTCTGCTGCGTTTTTCTGAAGTTTAAAAGGTTAAACTTTGTTCTATGTCTTAACAAACCCAAACATACTAGTTAGTACCAACAGTCGCGAGGAACGGGCCTTGGGTGAATATATTCTGACAAGATTCTTTGTGTACGTCGTTAGGTTTGGTTGTAAAGCTCATGTCATGTGATTTTGCTTACTTATAACTGTATTCACGGTATTCCGCCATGACTATTATACAACATTAATTACTTATTTACATTTAAACGTGCGAGCTCACCAACAATTTTGTTGACCATTTTGAGCATATCTTTTGAGGTGATCATGCTAATTGAAGATCTAGGCGTGATGCCTTAGTGGAGACCCTAGTATGCATTTGGAGTCCAAACTTTATCTTTTGGAAAACTTCGTTGTAGTTGCTTTAAACATCATACTTTTGTAACTTGTTCCCGGTTGTGGGAATTGCATACAATGTTATCATCTTTGTTTATGTTAATCTTGTAACATGTTTATGCTTATGGCTATGTTGTCGTGAATATTGACTAAACACGACACAAGTCCTCTTATTGTCGGGTGTCGTCATGACACGCTTGTCATCATTATTATATTGCATCTCTACCGCTTACCATGTGTTATGATGATCCCGTCTCGTTACATCCCCGTGTTCCCGCTCTTAGCGGGGGTGTGACATACGCCCTGCACACCCTATAAGTCGATACAGCAGGCCTTCTGGGAAGGTGCTTCCGTTGACCGATCGACTGAGACCTACAATATACGTAGCTCCATCTTTGGCCAGGTGACTGAGGTCACATCAGCTGATCTGAGACGTGCTCTTGATTTGGGAGATGATGCTGCTTACCCCACCAGACTACATCTTCTTACCATAAGGGGATGCTTTCTACGACGAGGTGCACTAGGGACATCATGTAGGTGTGCTCAATAAAATCAACCTGTGTCCCCAGTTCAAGTATGTAGCTCACATGATCCTGAAGTGCATTGCTTCTCAAAGGGGTGGATTTGATGATTTATCAGACCAAATCCAGAATGCCTATGTGTCACTGGTGTTGAATCACCCCTTCAACTTCTCCAACATGATTTTCTCCTACTTGATCGAGAATATAAGGGCAAAAGGTACGGAAGGCTTCTGCATGTACCTGAGATTTCTGCAGATGATCATTGACGAGAAGCTTCCTTCGTTGCTTAAGGAGAGCCATGATGTTGTATCTCTCTAGATCATGGATGATGCCACTCTTGGAAGAATGAAGGTATATAGGGGCAAGCAGGTAAAGCCCCCTGTAAAGAGACTATTTGGGCATTTGGCTAGAGAAGACTATGTGGCGCCAGCTCGGCGAAAGTGGCGTCACGAGTACAGTGATCAGATGTAGAGCAGATTGCTCTACCCTCCGATGACTCCGATGGTGATGATCATGATGCTAATCAGGGAGGGGATGGTTAGGGTGGAACCGAACCAGCTCCTATTCACCCTGACTTTCAGATGGAGGAGGAGGAATCTGAGGAAGAGTCTCTGGTGGGAACGGTGGGGAGCTGGGTTGTAGCCATAAGAGAGGTATAAGGGCGGTTGGTGGACGCCAAGGGGAGTTCAGGATGCTGTTGCTACTGATACAGATCCATCATATACCCTAGACCCGCCCTGCAGCCAAGGGGGAGCCACAGTGCCTAAAGGCAGAAGGAAAAAGAGAATGGCTCACCCCTATGGCAAGAAGGGGAAGAGACTAAAGTTTACATTGACCTCTGCTACACCCACAGCCACCACCTCAGCCACTACTACTACCACCACCACTACCATACTACCAATCACTACCACACTCCCCTCCACCTCCACCACAGCTACCACCACCACTACTACCACTTCACCCACCATCACCACTACAACCACTCCAGCACCCATCTACACTACGTCCACCACCACTACAGCCAACACCACCCACACATATACCACCACCCCAATTCACTACAGCCACCACCACTACCACCACCCACCAGCCCGGACCATCATCCCACCAGCCATTCATTACAGGATCCTCCCTACATTATGTTGGGGTAGAAGATCAGCTGGCAGCAGTTAACAAGATGGTGCTGAAGCTGTGGGCTGCTGACGAGGAAAGAGCTGCACAAATCAGACAGCTTGTGGAGCAGAACGCTGCCCAAGCACAGTAGATTGCTCAGCAGGCCCAACATAAAGGATCAGGCTCAACAGATGGCTCCTCAAAGTCAAAAGATTGCCCAACTCCAGGAGCATAAAGTTTTATCCACTAAGAAGATTGATGAATTAGAGGATGCCAAAAAGACCATCATGCTCAAGCTTAAAGGAACAAAGGATGAGCCTCTGAAGATAAGAGAAGGAGATGGCGATGACGATGGTGATGATGATGATGACGAGGATGATGGTGAAGAGGATGATGATGAGGATGAACAGAGGGAGGAGATGATGAAGGTGCAGGAGATGGAGGAGATGAGGAAGAAGAGGTGATGCATCTGCATTGGGTCCCACACAAGCTTGTGAGAGGTGGCCCAAGAAGAATCAAGATCAGGGTGCCTCGACCTTAGCCTCGACTGTAGAGGAGCACATGATCCAGGACAAACATCATTCATCTCAGCAAGATGAGTACGATGTCGCTCCCCTTCAGCAAATCAAGTCTCAACAGACAATGATACTTGATTTGAAAGGGATTGTCAGGAGGTCTATGAGTTATACTCCTAAGGAAGGAGAAATAATTCATGACCTTACTGATGAGCAACTAGCTGAGACATTCCGACTGAATCCAGATGAAATAGTGAAGGATGCTCCTATAGTTGACATGGATAGTGATGATGAGCTTAATGATGTAGACGAGATAGAGATTGAAGACGTCACAGCCTAGCATTATCCAGAGTATGCTGACAACGAGGGAAAGGTAGTCCCTAATCTAGGTGACACTCTTGTTAGTGATACATTTGAAACACTGGATAAGATGGACCAAGAGTCGGAGAAGAATAAGGATCAGCCCAAGCCTCGGCCGCTGATGTCAACATCAAAAAGACGAATGGGTGGCATGTTTTGCAGAGATCAGAACCCAACGCAATGGTCCAAAGCCGAGTGCCTACACCAAACTCTATAAAGTGAAAAAGCATCACAAGGTGTCAGGCAAGATTATCGCGTGGGCCTATTTGAAGATCTTAATGTTATGCTATCAAAAGGGATAAGGGAATCAAGTACTTTAGATTCCCACACGATTTGAAGACTCTCCCTGGTTTTGAGCTCAACCAACTGGCCCAACTGAAGCTGTTATATGCTGACTCAAGAAAGATGTCAGGTTGGTTTGAAGCTGCTTTGAAAAGAGAGTACCACACCAGGTGGGTCAACTTCAAACCTCAACAACCGACGAGGTATATAAGAAGGTCTGAAGTTGATGTCATTACTAGAAAGCCAAAAATAGTGCTGAAGTGGAGTCCTCTGCGCACGATGTCAAGATCCCTCTAAGGGAAATGCCACAGGACTTCACTCCACACTTAAAGTGGTGGTACTATGACCGGAGAACAGGTGAGGCGGTCATAGTTCTGAACAGAGATGAAATATGAAAACTATCAGGGTATTTGACCCAATGTGGCTAACTAAATTGTCTTCTGATGATGTCTACACTTTATACAAGTGGCCATCATTCTATGATGCGCAAGACATTGTACAAGCCCTCCAGTTTCAAAACGTGATAAGACTCTACTTTGAATTCAAAATACGTGCAGGAGTTACAAGGGAGGAGAACTACATGAATTATGAAGAGCTGATGAAGAATGTTAGAGAATAGAGTAAACTAGGTCCAAGGGGGAGTTTGTAGATACATATGTACCTAGTTTATGAGCTTAATGTAAAATGTCTTTCATGTCTTACATATATGTAACCGAATGGGTATGAATGAAATACAATGTGTGGTTTATGCTTATAATGTTTAATATCTCATTGATTATTGTGTGTTAACACATATTGAAATAACTATATAGGTTTGTGGTTGTTTACATAGTTCTTATTCAATAATGATTGAGAAACATGCTTAAACTTAAACCTGTGAAGTTCTCATGCGAATGGACCATGCTAATGGACCATATGCATGATACTTCATGCTAATGAACCAGTCGCATGACTGAACGAGAAGACTGGATCAGTCGCACGACTGTAACATGAGATTGACTCAGTCGTACGACGGAATCTTTAGTCGTACAGATGGATCAATCGCTTGCTTCAATCGCAAGACTGAACCATGCGAATGGCTCAGTCGCATGAATGGAAAACCCTAACTGATAAATACCACTTAATTCGTGGAAAAACACAACAATTCAAATTCCTACACACTAAATCGTACCCTAGCCATCCAGAGACCCTAGAACACTTGTTTCAAGTTCATAGATCGCAGTAAATCGTCCGACTATCGTTCTTAACGTTTAGTTTCATTCTTGGATTGATTTTACTCGTGTTCTCACTGATTGGATCACCAATCAAATAGTATTCTGCACTATCTGGTTCGATACACACATTAATCAGTTAGTACTCCGTACCAAAAATGGTCCTAACAAGAGTTCAGCTTCAGAAGGAGACTAAGGCAATCAGGCAATATCATTAGTCAACTGGATGTTAAAACAAACCCTAATATTAGCTTCATAAGGGAAACCTTAACTGAACGCCTAGTGGTAGAACCTGAGAGCCTTGTCTCACCATGATCAACTGCTGTAGAAGTTCATTCCCTTTATGAGACATCTGCTGGTGAGTGTGCATCTCAACCTCTCTCTAGCTAGAGCTTGGAAGCTACACTAAGCAATGAAGGCCAAAGCTCTCTCCACCCTGAGTCATAAAGGTCTGTGAGTGACAAAGGGAAAAGAAAAATTACTTTTGAGGAGATAGGAAGGAGGAGAGAGAGGAACAGGAAATTAAGGGGAGAAGGTTCCTCAACTAGGTCTACATACTCATGGAAGTTGCTATCAGGACTACCCCTAGGACAAATACTCAAGATGATGAGTTAAGGGCAATCAGGATTAACTACTTGCAGACCAAGAACTATTACATTGATAATATCATCTCTCTCCCCTTAGGTGAATATGTGTACCGGTTGACATGGAATTATCAAAGGAGAAAAAAGAGGTAGAGGATGCAAAGCTACTTCTTCAAATCAAAGAAGAAAGAAGAAAGAAAAACTGTACAAGTATGTGCCTACTCTCTCCCCCGTTCAAGAAAGTCTTGTACAAGAGGATGTGGTTCCATAAGAACCTCAAATAGACAAAGAAAAGGATAAGATCAAAATGATCAACTACCTGAGTGTCACAGGTCTCTATCAGGCTGCTGCCCTTCATCCTTTATCATATAACTACGTTGAGTTTGAGTACCTCAAACAACTTCAACTTGAGATAGTCAAAGAAATAAAGATCACCAAAAGGAAGCTAAGGGAAGAGGCTACAAAACCAAGAGCCATTATCTAGAAAAGTATGAAGAAGTCTGCTCGTAGGTAGAGGATGATGAGCTTCTTGAAGCTGTATGGATTCTCTCGAAGGAGACTTGGCCCTATGTCTTTATCCAATATGGATGAGCATATCAGGGTAATCAAGCAGAAGAACAAGAGTGGAGAGCTAATAGACTTACACTCCTCTGCAAATCAAGCTCTACTTGAAGTGCAGGTTAAGTTTGAACAACCAGAGACAATACAACCTGAATCTCCTGCTCAAACTCAGCAAGCTTCATCTTCTAATCCATAGCAGGGTCAAACACCCTCTCCTTCTGAACCTATGAGGGAGGAAGACCCAACTAAGAAGACAAACAAGATCAATTAGGTGCTGCCGGCCGGTCTTCTCAGTTCAAAGGATCAAAAAGGAGAAAAAGGATGACTTCACAACCAAAGCCAAAGAAGAAGAAGGAAGAAGCATCCTTCTCCAAACCTCAGGATGAGTCATAACATCCTAACGATGTGCAACTAGAGGATGCTCCATCATATACCATTGAAACAACTCCTCTAGCATCAGGAAGACCCATCTTATCCTCGACATACACTACAAATCCAAAAAGATGACATGTCATCAGAGATCAAGGTACTGAGAATATCTACACATTGCACGACATGTTCAATTTGCCTCTGCATGATCTCTTTGACATGAGAAGACACTTTGAGAGTCTGAGTGATCCTAATCATCTTATGAAGAAAGGGATGGTCATCATTATGATATGGAGTGTAGATATCTAAAGTCTTCAAAGTGTTTTGGTAGCATCAGCCTAGGGGGAGTTAGTAAGGTTTAATATAACGCTGATGCAACTCAAACACCCAAAGTCTATCCTGCATGCATGCACAAGTGTACTCAAGTAGAATGCTTCAGAAGTTTCACACCAGCAACAGAAAATATTCTAAGTGTGAAATCTTCCGAAAAGACGAATATCTTCCGAAGCCAAAGATGAGGTCTTCCGAAGCTTCAAAGACATAATCTTCCGAAGCCAACACTAGAAGACATATTTCTTCCAAAGACTTTTAGAAAACATGCTTTATCTAATGTACTTTTTAAATAAAACTAGACCCCTTTCTGCTACAACTTTGACAAGACACCAACTTCACATTAGTTGGTGAAAGGTCCATGCTTTTGTTAATTGTACATCGAGGTCTTGAGTCTGTAACTTTCTACTTTATGTACTTTATCCTTTTTTTAATATATTAGGATATGAGCTATGGCATGTCATAGTCACTAGTCAAAAGACAATCTGCCTTTTGACTCTACAATTGAATTTGTAGTTGTCTAGTCAATTGTATCCAGCTGGCCTTCAAAGTATGGCCGGCTATTGGATGTAGTATATGTATCTCAAGTACTTGTAACTTTCTAATATGCTTTTGTAACACTTGTAATAGAACTTGAGAAGCAATATACAACATTCTTGAAAACCAATTACTTGTGTGTTTTTGCTATCTTGTTCTGTCTCTTATTCACTTGTGTTCTTAGCATCTTTACTCAAAGGTTATCCAGTTCCCTATTTGATCTGTTAAGTGTTATTAAGAAACTCTCCTCATTGTGTTGTTGTGTTGTAAGTGCATACCCTTAAACGGTCCTACACATCATATTTTTCTCATGAATATCTGTAATAAAATGATACCCGATGTCAAAGTGCTTTGTCTTTGAGTGCTTGGATAGATTTTCTATAATGGAAATGGCACTCTTGTCAATATGGATAGGAGTTTCCATTATATTGAGTCCATAGTCCAACATCTATTTTTGAATCCACAGCAGTTGAGCACAATGACTAGTAGTAGCAACGTATTCAGCTTCATAAGTTGATGTTGAAACATAGGATTGCTTCTTGCATTGCCTGGGGATTATCCTTCCATTATAAAATTAACATTGTTGATTTCTTGTTGATGTTGCAGCCACAATAGGCACTATCAATGTAGCCATAGAGATTGAAATTTTGATTCCTAGGATACTAGAGACCTAACTTGGGAGCTCCGTTAAGATTTCAAAAAATTCTAGTGACAGCAAATAGGTGAGACACCCATGGTGCAGCCTAATACCTTTTACATATCTTGCACAAATGCATGTTGCAAACATAATACCAAGTATACTTGCTATGAGATACATTAGAGATCCAATAATTGCCCGATATTGATATTGATCAGTATCCTCACCCTTAGAGTCAGGACACAGATTTTGATTTAAGGGTATAGGTGTCTTTGCTGGCTTACAATCCTTCATTTCAAATCTTTCTAAAGTTTCATTGACATGTTTACATTGATTTATGAAGAACCCATCTTTCATTTGCTTCACCTGAATTCCAAGGAAAAAGTTCTTTTTCCATGCAGCTCATCACAAACTTATTCTTCATAATGCTTTCAAAGTCTTTACACATTTGGTTATTTAGAAAACCCAATATGATGTCATCAACATACACTTGTACTAGCAAAATGTCCTTTCCGGTCTTCGTTATCAATTATGTCTTATCAATGGTACCTGTGGTGTAACCATTCTTTAGAAGAAACTGAGACAAGGTATTGTACCATAGCCTAGGTGCTTGGTGTAGCCCATAAATAGCTTTATCCAATTCGCACATGTACTTGAGATGTTGTGGGTCTTTAAATCCTGGAGGTTGGCACACATAGACTTCTTTATCTATATCCTTATATAGAAAAACACACTTGACATCAAGCTATAAAACTATAAAATTCTTGGATGCAGCAAAGCAAGAAAGATCCTCACAGCCTCAAGTCTTGCAATAGATGCAAAGATATTAGTGTAATCAATTCCTTCTTCTCGAGTGTATTCTTGAACTACTAGTATTTCCTTGTTCTTGATAATGAAGCCTTTATCATCCTTCTTTTTTGAATACCCACTTTGTGCCAATGGGTACTTTATCGGATGGTAGTGGATATCGGTTCCAAACTTTTTTCTTTGGAATTGAAGTAACTCCTCTTTTATTGAATCAGCCCAACTACTATCCTTCAAAGCTTATTCTACCTTTCTTGGTTCCATCTATGAGAGGAAGCATGAGTATAAACAAATATTTCCATTATGAGTTTGTCCTCCTATTCTCATATATTTAGAACATCTCTAATGATGTTCTCAATTGGGTGAGTGTTGTGAATCCAGAGCCTAGGGATCACATCCATTGCATGTGTTGATGATATGTACATAGTTTATGAGCTTAATGTAAATGTCTGTCATGTCTTACACATATGTATGAATGAGTTGAATGAAATACATATGTGGTTGATGCTTATAATGTTTAATATTCATTGTATTATTGTGTGTTAAATAATAATGAACAACTATATAGGTTTAAGGTTGTTATGCATAGTTCTTAGTCAATAATGATTGAGAAACTGTTCAAACTTAATCGTATGAAGTCTTCATGTGAATGGACAATGCTAATGGACCATACGCATGAATACTTCATGCTAATGGACCAGTCGCACGACTGAACCAGGAGACTGGATCAGTCGCACGATTGAGACATCAGATTGACTCAGTCGCACGAATAAACCTTTAGTCATGCGTATGGATCAATCGCATGATTCAGTCGCACAACTAAACCATGCTAATGGTTCAGTCGTACGATTGGAAAAACCTAACCTATAAATACCACTTAATTCGTGAAAAAACATAACAATTCAAAAACGCTTGAACACATACTCGTACCCTAGTCGTCTACAGCGTCTAGAAAGCTTGTTCCAAGATCGTAGTTCGCAGTTGATCTTTTCTAATCATTCTTAACATTTCTTTAATCGTTAGATTGATCGGGACTGTGTTCTCACTGATTGGATCGCCAATCAAATAGGATTCCACACTATTTGATATGCTTTCATGCATTATCAGTTAGTACTCCATAGGTACACGGTCCCCTAAAAAATGGTATGAGAGCCTTGGCTCTTGATTTTGTGAATGATTCAAATAGTTTCACTGTAAAAATCAAATTTTTCATTCAAAGTAGTCACCTTTTTTTGAATAAAATAGTGTTTTTGATGTCTCCAGGTCTCAAAGTTTATGTTTTTCAACATACAGCACATTAGGGTTCTTGAAAACTCGTTTTTTGTGTCAAAGTGTCAAAAACCATCGATTTTGCAAAAACAGTTGCCTTCAATCGCAACGCTTGCTCAATCGCACGACTGAACTCAATCGCACACCCCATTCGCACGATTAAACTCAGTCACTTACACATTCGTACGACTGAATAGCCCCATTCGCTTGTCTCCAATCGCACACTCCATATGTACGACTGAATCCAATCGCACGATTGAATCATTCGCACCCTTCATTAGCACGACGGAGTCATCCGCATTGGCCATCCGCATTTGTCCAATCGCATGATTGAATCATCCGCATTTGTCCAATCAAATGATTGAGTCATTCGCACCCTGTCCATTCGCACAAGTTTAAAGTTCAAAAGTTCAAAGTTTAAAGGGATGAAGATCAGTACTTTGCGTTTACTGCCAGAAGGGACTCTCGCATCCTAAACCTTCTGCTTCTACAAAATGAAATTAGGAATCACAATAAACCACCTAAACTTATAATGTTAGATGAGTACCCACAATGGAAGCAGCAATTCGAGATCTATTTAAATGGAGTTGATCCCAATCTTTGGGAATCAATGGAGATAGGTTATAGTATGCCAGTCGGGGCTGATGGTGTTAAATTAACCTTGGGAGGTATGACTGACAGCCAGAAAGTGAAGTACAATGCTGAAAAGAAGGTGTATGCCCTGTTGACTTAGTTAATACCAGAAGACATATTCCATTAGTTTTCTGATAACAAACAGGCAAAGATGTTATGGGAAGCTTTGGAGAAAATATACGACAGGAATGCAATGCTGAAAGCTTTAAGGCCAAGGCTCTGAAGAAGGAGTTGACAACTTCTCTTCGATGGGGAAGAACAATAGATGATGTAATAGATAGGTTCTACCATTTGATGAGTGAGCTGCACACTCATGGGGTAAAAACATCCATGGAAGATAGGGTATCAAGTTTTTCAGATGGCTTGCCAGAAAAATGGGACTCGTTTGTGTCGAATCTAACATAACGATATTCTTTCAAAGTAGGATATCAATGACTTCATATTGAAGTTGAGAGAGGAAGATTTGAGGATGAATACAAGTCTCAGAAAGCCTATGACCAAAATCCTTCACTTTATATCTCCTCTCCCACTCCAACTAGTTTAGAAGCACCTCTTCAAACAATGTTTGTATCTAGTTCAGCTGCTCCTTCTCAAACCATAGCTTCAGGATCTGAAATGTCAGGGTCATCAAGTACCCAATATATTGTGCCTGAAACAATGCTACTAAGTTGAAGACCGAGAATCTTGGTAATGTGGAGGTTGCAAAAGAGCACATAGACCTTCTTGCAGCGGTTGTTCATTCCTATGATGGTCTAGTTGCAGGGAAGATTGGCAATTGCCATAAAGCATATCAAGACTACGAGCAGGTGTATGAAAATGAAATAGAAAAAATGTATATAATGTGGGCTTTGGCTAGTGCTGTCAGAAGGGCGAAAAAGTTTGTGAAAAAGACTGGATAGAACTTGGTAGCCATAAAGGACACAACCTTTCGTTCGGAAAAACCAAAGTTACCTGCTTTAACTGGGGAGAAAAGGGGCATTTCAAACGTGAATGTGTAAAGCCCAAGAAAACAGGTAACGAAAATCCATCCTCATCCTTCAACCATCAAGACAAACCCACGAGTGGAGCTACGCCGTCAAGCAAAGAGACAAAGGCCTTGACTACTCAGGTGACAAAGGACAGGATTGGACCTTCTGTTTTGTGTCTTCGGGTGAATTAAACATTGCATGTGTCGAGTGATTGGATGATGGCTTGCTCATGAAGGTGAAATCACAGTTGAACAAGTAACGTCAAATATGAAGAAGCTGTGAATGTGTTGATCACCTGATCGAAGAAGAACTCAGAACGATATGTTTAGAATCTCCAGCATCAGAAGAGTCAAACTCTGCATTGATGGCTGATTCAATCGAGTCTTCACAGGTAAGTACAAAAGACCAACTCTTTGAAATCATGCTTGTGTTGAATGTAACAAATTTAGAGAAAGCATAGATTTAAAATTTTCTAGGTTATTAGACCACAATGATAGTTTGGTAAATGATTTACACTATGCACAGAAGCTAATCGGATTTTAAAACAAAACGAGTGCAGATATAAAGAGAAAATAGAACTTCTAAATAAAAAACTAAGGAAACCGAGGTTATTGCTTTTAATCAAGACAATGATATAAAGTTCTATTTAAATTCCTTTGAAGAAACTAAGAAAGAAAAAGTAGTTTTAGAAGTCGAAGTCAACTCATTAAAACAAAAAATTCACAGTTGGACCAGTTTTTCTCATATAGTTCAACACTTAGTGGAATAACGAAATAAGAGGGAGGGGTTGGGTTACAAAGGGGTTCCACCACCACATGAGATCATGTTAAACGCTAAATGTAGATAGTAAATAACAATCCAATTAACGATCATGTGGTCCACTCCTCTAGTTAGTGATCCGGATTCCACAAGTAAACCGGTGAATTCTGTCACTAATCAGAAGGAAGCTACTTTGAAATCAAAAGGCAAGACGCCTCTTGAATATTTAAATGATGAATTTAAAATGGTTAATGTAAGGTCAGGTTCACCAAAGTCTATCTCAAAACCCAAACTGACAAAACCAGTTAACCACAAACATGCTAGTCATCAAAGTCAACCCAAAGGGCATGTTAAAGATGTTAAAAACCTCAAAACAATTAATTTTGTTAATAAAGGTGAACGTCTAAATGAAAAGTGATTAAATCCAACCAGACACATGTCATCCCAGTAACATACTC
Organism: Flaveria trinervia; assembly: GCA_025506515.1. Classification (NCBI taxonomy): domain Eukaryota; kingdom Viridiplantae; phylum Streptophyta; class Magnoliopsida; order Asterales; family Asteraceae; genus Flaveria; species Flaveria trinervia. Next base: position 43,312,522 of record CM046446.1, read on the forward strand.
AACCCCACGTAAACAGTTTCCTCAACATGTACAAGGTAGATTATGTTACAGTTATGGAAAGAGAGGACATATCTCTTCTAATTGTCCTTATTATCAGACACCAGAAAGAAAATTGAACTTTATGATACTAAACCAATTTCTTCGAAAAGGAATTCTATTACTCCACCAAAAGAATTAATGAACCAAAATTTCAAACTGTAAGCCATTCGTCTATTTATCACAAACAGGCCTTACACAAAACTGGCTTATGGAAGAAAAGTCAAGTCCAGATTCAAATAATGAGAACAAGAAGAAGAATGATATGCCCTCACACTCAAATGGACAGTGGGTTGAGTTCATGATGTGTGATTCCTCTAGGTCACCCAAGCCAGTTAAGGCTTGGGTCCCAAACCTAAACTGATAATTGGAAAGGGAGTTCCCACAGCTGGAGGCGGGAACAATGACACATGAGCAATACACCATGAAGTTTAATGAGATGGCACGGCTAGTGTCAGATCAAGTGACACCTCTATCATGAAAAATCAAGAGGTATATTTAGGGACTGCCGGCGGATATTCGTAGGCACATGATTGCTGCCTGACCGAGCACGTTTAGGTTGGCGGTTGATTTGGCAGGGAGGTTGTATGATGAAAGGACAGTGGTGGTGGCTGAAATCAACAAGAAAGGTGGTGGTAACCGTAATTGGAACATGAAGTGGGTTGGACATGGCAGGGCCACTCCAAGCAACAAAGGTGCATGGGTAGATGACCGATGTGTAGTCACATCTGGTTCGAGGATGAAGAACTGTGGTAAGTGTGGGAAGGAGCACACCGGTGAGTGTAGGTAGGGATTGAATTTGTGCCTCAAGTGTGGGAAGCCAGGTCATATGGCAAGGGAATGCAAGGCGATGAGGTGTTTCAACTATGGCGGGGAGGGCCACATGAGTAGAGACTGCAAGAAGCTGAGGGCTGAAGGTTCGGGAGTGAAGAAGGTTGTAGGAGAAGGGCAGAGGGCAAGTGCTAGAGCATTCACAATGATGCAGGAGTAGGCTAGGACAGACCCTAATGTTGTGTCAGGTACGTTTCTACTAAACCAAACTTTAGCCTCTATGTTATTTGATTCTGGTGCTAGTAAAAGTTTTATTTCTGCTGCTTTTTGTGCTAAACTGCATGTTAGTAGTAGGAGTGTAGATGCGCCCTTTGATGTAGAAACTGTCAAAGGTAAGTCTACTAGGATTTCTGAGATGATAGAGGGTTGTGACGTAGAATTGGAAGGTCACAAGTTTCTTGTTAGACCCCTTCGTGATGACCTTAGGTAGGTTTGATGTAGTCCTTGGAATGGATTGGTTGGCGGACTACGAGGCGAACATTGTGTGTCACAAGAAGATGATCCGATTAACAGCGCCTGACGGGAATATGGTGATGGTTTATGGTGATCAAGTCACGACGATCCTGAAAGTGATTTTGATGGCGGTGGCGGGAAAGTGCATGAGGCGTTGATGTAGTGCTTATTTGGCCTACGTAAAGGACATGGACACGCTAACACTAAAATTGTCTGACGTACCGGTTGTGTGTGACTTCCCGGACATGTTTCCCAAAGACTCACCAGGAGTGCCACCTGACCGCGAGATCGAGTTCCATATTGACTTGATACCGAGTGCCCAACCTATAGCTAAGGCACCATATCAGTTGGCTCCGATTGAGATGAAAGAGTTGATGGAGCAATTGCAGGATTTGCTAGACAAGGGGTTCATTAGACTGAGTATCTCGCCTTGGGATGCTCACGTCTTATTTGCGAAGAAAAAGGACAGTAGCATGAGAATGTGTATAGACCACCATGAGTTGAATAAGCTGATGGTGAAGAATCGGTACCCCTTACCATGGATTAATGACTTGTCTGATCAGCTCCGAGGTGCGAGTTGGTTTTCAAGGATAGACCTTCGATCTGGTTACCATTAGTTGAAAGTGAAGGAGCAGGATATTCCTTAAACAGCTTCTCGCACGCGTTATGGACACTACGAGTTTCTCATTATGTCTTTTGGTTTGATGAACGCACTAGCTGCTTTTATGAACCTAATGAATCGTGTGTGTCGGCCAATGTTAGATAAATCAGTGATTGTGTTTATTGATGATATCCTGATTTATTCAAAAAGCGAGGAGGAGCATGCCAATCACATTTGAGAGGTGTTAGAGACCTTGAGAAGGGAGAAGTTGTATGCTAAATTCTCCAAGTACACGTTCTGGTTGCGCGAGGTTTAATTTTTGGGTCATATAGTGAATCCCGAGGGGATTATGGTGGACCCAGCAAAGGTGAAGGCGGTGATGCAATGGAAGTCTCCAAAGATGCCATCCGAGATTCGTAGTTTCTTGGGTTTGGCGTGCTATTATAGATAATTAATTCAAGACTTTCTAAGATAGCTTCTTCGTTGACTAAGTTGACCTGCAAGAATATGAAGTTTGTATGGGGTGAAGCTCAAGAGAAGGCATTTTAGGAGTTAAAGACGAGGTTAACTCAAGCTCATTTCTTGTCGTTACCCGATGGAAGCGAATATTTGATCGTTTACTCAGATGCTTCCTACTCGGGTTGGGATGTGTGTTGATGCAAAGAGGAAAGTTTATAGCCTATGCATCTCGACACTTGAAAGTTCATGAGGTTAATTATCCTACTCATGACTTGGAGCTAGCAGCTGTGGTCTTAGCGTTAAAGATTTGGTGGCACTATCTATATGGGATGAAGTGCACCACATTCACCGACCCAAGAGCCTAAAGTACTTCTTCAAGCAGAAGAACTTGAATATGAGGCAAAGGAGATTGTTGGAGCTTATAAAAGATTATGATTCAAGATCCATTACCATCTTGGAAAAGCCAACATGGTGGTGGATGTCGTTAGCCGAAAGCAGAGACCCGAGCCGATTCGGGTGAAGTCTTATCAGTTGGTCATGACCTTCGAGGTGATGAAGCAAGTCAAGGAGTTTGAAGATGAGGCATTGAAAAAATATCATCTTAACTCTGAAAGAATGAGAGGTCTGGTTGCGGAGTTGGGTGAAAACACACTCGATGTTAGGACTCGATTTGGACGGATGTGGATTCCATGTTTTGAGGATCTACGTGTGAAGATTATGGATGAAGCTCATAAAACTCGATACTCTATTCATCCTGGTGCTACAAAGATGTATCAAGATATGAAGAAAGATTATTGGTGGCCGGGTATGAACGCGATATGGCAGAGTATGTGAGTAAATACCTTACTTGTTTACAAGTGAAGGCCGAGCATCAAAAGCCGTATAGGAAGATCCAACCTTTTGATATATGGGAGAGGAGTAGGAGCATATCACCATGGACTTTATAACGAAGCTACCGCATATCGCGCGAGGGTATGATGCCATATGGGTGATAATTGTTCGTTTGATGAAGAGTGCCCACTTCCTACCATCCGCGAGACATATGCATCCGAAAGATTAGTGGATCTGTTCATCAGGAGATTGTAAGTCGCCATGGTGTACCAATGTCTATTGTATCGGATCGTGACACTCGGTTTACATCCAAGTTTTAGAAGAGATTTCACGATGCTATGGGGATGAGGTTACATATCAGCACGTCTTATCATCCTCAGACGGATGGTTAGTCGGAGAGGACGATTTAGACGCTGGAAGATATGCTACGGGCATGCATCATTGATTTTCGAGGAGTTGGGATGACCACTTACCGTTAGATGAGTTCTCATATAACAATAGCTATCATGCCAGTATTGGTATGCCCCCTTACGAGATGTTATACGGTTGGAGATATTGAACACCCATGTGTTAGGGTGATATTGACCATAAAGAGTTAGGGACCGTCGAGGTGGTCGAGGCTACGACCGAAAAGCTAGAAAGGATCAAAGCCTTTATCAAGGCAGCTAAAGATAGGCAAAAGTTGTATGCTAATAAACGACGCAGACCGATTGAGTTCCAGGTGGATGATAGAGTCATGTTGAAAGTCTCACCTTGGAAAGGTATTATCTGATTCAGAAAATGGAGCAAGTTGAGCCCAAGGTACAGAGGGCCTTTCCGCATCATTGCTCGAGTAGGGGAGGTGGCCTATAGACAAGTGTTACCAGATGAGTTAAGTGGAATTTACCCGACATTCCATGTATCTCATCTAAGAAAGTGTTTAGCAAATGAGGATATGGTTGTACCACTAGAAGATATCGAGGTAGATGAATGGCTCAATTATGTGGAGCAACCAGTGGCAATGATTGATCGTAAGGAGAGGAGGTTAACGAATAAAGTGGTTCCTCTTGTGCGTGTACAGTGGAAGCATAGGAAGGATCTGAGTCTACGTGGCAGACTGGAGAGAAAATAAGACAGCATTACCCATGATTGTTTGACGAATAACAAGTTTCAGGGACGAAACCTAAATAATAGGGTGGACTTGTAACACCAAGTTATTCTTTTAAAGTTAGTAAAGAATAATAAAGTGAAGAAATTAAAGAAAGAAACACTAATTTACCCAAGTTGAGTAAAAAGTGTCAAAAGGACAAAAAGGTTCAAAAGTTGGTGATAAAGGTGGCATGGCTGCCCATCACTCTCTCTTCACAACTAAATTTCAGATATTTTTAGAGACAGAAAGAAAGGAGAGCTGAAAACTCTTGGGTTTTTTGAAGAACAAGAGTAGGGAGTTGAATTCAAGGTAAGAATTCATGATTTTAAGATGAACAAAAGAATCCAATCATGGATCACCTTCCAAAAGAATCTACAATAACAATACTGTTGGATCTTGTATGCCCAAGACACATACAAGATTGATGTGGTTAGTGCGTTATGATCCAAGTCAGGTCATACCCAATAACGAGCTTAACAAGCACCAACAAATATTTAATTGTTGATAAGATCATACAATAAATATTAGCACCTATTTAGCAAATTGTTTTTCTTAATATTGCTTTTGTGATAGAACATATTATATGGATAATTTTGTTCATGGGATTTTATTTGATACATTATTTAAGTTGGCTAAATAGTGTCAAATAAAAGTGTGGCATGTTATAAAATTAGACTTGTTTTAATTTTATAACTAAAATGCATGAAAGAGTGGTTTTATTTTAAAATTGAAAATGGGTGGGAAACCCTTTGGGTTTAGCCTTGCGGCCGCCAAGGGTCCCTTGAAAAACCCATTTTGTGTCTTGTAACATGTAGATTTTCAATTGACACACTCTTCCATCATTTCACCTCTCTCTCTCTCTCAAATACTCACAAGGCAAGAACTCCCATTCTTACCACAAGAATTCAGTTTTTTGGCTGCATTTTGGGGCTGGATTTCGAACTTGAAAGAAAGATTGGAAGATCATTTTGGTGCAATAGGCTCCCTAGCATAGCAAGGTGTTTGAAAGAAGAAGCTTGTGGGTATTACTACTTGAGGTTCTCTTCTTTGAGGGCTGCATAAAAGACATCATCATCTTCTTCATCTCATTCTTGTCATCCACGTTTTTGAGGTTGCTGGAAGGTACTTTGGCAGCCCTTTATGGCTGTCATATTGTGTTCATTTTATGCATACATTGCATGTTCATACACATAAAATGATCCTTGATACATGGGTTTGTTTTTACATTAAATGGTCATCTAAAGGGCACAAATTTCAGCTTATAAAATCATGTTCTAAGTTGTTTTTCCGCTGCATTTTTTAGAATGTTTAAGTGGTTAAACTTGTTTTGGTGTTCCTTATAACCCATCAATGGCATCTAGAGCCGGTTATGTGGATAGCATGCTTGTTAGAATCCTTTAAAATTTGTTTTATAGGATTTTACAACCCTTTTAAGGGCTGAAATATTCTTGCTTGTTGAATCCCCAAACTTTCAAGGTTATGTCACACATGCTTGTGACTAAACCTTGAAAGATATGTATGATGATATATATTATTGTTTGGACAATGTATAAAACCCAAAATTTCAGTTTATGTTGGCTGAAATTTGGTGTTTTTAAGTGGGGTTTCATCGTATGTTTGGATGATAAGATCCTTGTTCTTGGAGGTGCATAACCTAGCCTTGACCTTATGTTGATTTGGTTTGAAATGGATGATTGTTTTGGTTGTTTTTCATTTGGGTTGTAATATTATTCTTTTGTGTTTCTTTTGGGATGTAATTTATTTATTCATTCATTTGAAATGTAATAGATAGATTAAGTGCACTTTCTTATTAGAATATTTGTATTAGGATACAAATTTTGTAAATGGAATGCACTAGATGGAAGCACAAGAGGAAGACACAAAGAGAAAGACTTGGAGCATATGGATGCAAGTTCAAGTGGGGGTCAATAAAGACCTCAAATTTGTGTTGTATTCAACCCTTAGGAAAGACAAATGACCACACTTGTGTTGGAAAACAAGTGTGGTCACAATAGTAGCTATGGTTATGCACATATGGATGTTTTTTATGCTTGGTTATATGTTTGTTATTGATTGTATGGTTGATATTTTGACATGCATAACAAACTAATTAACAAACTAAATATGATGGTTCTTGATCATTAAAAGTTAATAAAAGGTTATTAAAATGATTTAATGATTTTAAAGATTTTAAAGATTAAAATAGGTTTTAATCAAAGGACCATAGAGTACCTTGTATTTGAAAGCACGCAAATACAAGTACATAGAGCTTTCTTAACAAGAATTGTGAAATTGTAAACCCCTTTTAAAAATAAGTTAAACACCATCCTTTTACATAACACTTAATTACTTGCAAACTCTTAGTGGGATAAAGGTCACCTAACCACTTTGAGGGAACTTGAAACTTGAGGTGAGAATACTATGTTTGTGGGATAAAGGTCACCTAACCACTTATGTAGTAAACTCACACGTGCTTGTATGTAGGACGACTTGATTTATAAAATATATCGAATGGATCACCTAAAATATGTTTTATAAAAGGTGTTGATGGGATAAACATGTCGTTGTTAACATAAGATGCTCAAACGATCCCATACCACTAGAAGTTGCAATAGGTTGCAATTGTCATTCATGACTACCTTGTTTATTTAAATAATGGGATAAAGGTCACCTAACCAATAATTAAATATAACATTGGATTCTAGAATTTTATTTATTAATAGTCCATGCGACATAAAGGGTGTTAATAAATGAAATAAATTTTATCACAATTACTAAAATGGATCTTTGTAAATTGTTGTAGATGGCCGACAACAACAACACTAATAACGATGTACCAAACCAAAACAACCAATCTCTAAGGGCGATCCTTCAAAGGGATCATCTAACACCGAACAACTTCATGGATTGGTACCGCAACTTGAGAATCGTTCTCAAGCAAGAAAAGCGGGCCTACATCCTTGATGATCCCATACCCGATGAACCTAACGAGGAGGATGTGGAGGTCTATAATGATTGGGTTAAATATATGGAAGACTCCATCCAAGTCTCTTGCCTAATGTTAGCAAGTATGACACCCGACCTCCAAAAGGAGTATGAGCTCCATGGAGCTTATGACATGATCACCCAGTTGCGGGAAACGTTCCAGCAACAAGCTAGGGTGGAGCGCTTCGAAACGATTCGAGCGCTTCATGCATGTCAGATGGAGGAATCCCAATCGGTTTCATCTTATGTTCTTAAGATGAAAAGCCACATCGACCGCCTTCAAAGGCTAAATTGTCCTGTCTCAAAGGAGTTGGCCACGGATTTGATCCTTAATGGCCTAACTAAAAGGTTTGAGGTATTCGTCATGAATTACAACATGAACGGATGGGACAAGAGCATAAATGAACTTCATTCAATGCTCAAATGACCCGAGGCGGGAATGGGTAAAAGGGTTTTACCCGTTCTCACCATTAATGAAGGTGGGAGAAAGAGAAGGTCTCTACCCCCTCCTAAGGGAATTCTTGCCAAAGGAAAGGGGCATGTTAGGGGAAAAGGAAAGATGGTTGTTAGGGCGGAACCTCCGAAGCCCAAGGAGAAGAAGCAAAAGGTTGTTGTAAACGACCCATGCTTCAAATGTGGTGAGATAGGGCACTGGATGAGAAATTGTCCAGTCTATCTCAAAGAGTTGAGAGAAAAGAGGGATGCGGGGCAAACCCAGGTATAATTTATATGATACATGTTGAGCTAAATGTTATTTCTTCTAACACATGGGTATTAGATACCGGATGTGGAACTCACATTTGCAATTTTTTGTAGGGGTTCAAAAGAAATGAGCATTATGAGAAAGAGGAAATAAGTCTTTTCATGGGCAATGGTGCAAAGGTTCACGTGGAAGCCCAAGGAGACTACATTTTGAAGCTTCCAAGTGTTTGGAAGTCATTTTACATAATGTATTATATGCTCCTAGTTTGACTAGGAACATTATCTCTGTTTCCCGTTTAAGACAATATGATTATGATTTCAAGTTTGTTGACAATGACATTCATGTTTCTTTAAATCATATGTTTTATTTTAAGGCTATACCTTGTAATGGTATTTATGAATTGGTTCATGAAAACACAACATATGATAGCTCAATATACCAAGCAACCACCAAAGGCTCAAATTAGATTTGAGTGATACCTACCTTTGGCATTGTCGTCTTGGTCATATAAAAGAAATGTATACAAACACTTCAAAAGAATGGTCTTTTAAAAACAAATGAATGTGATTCATTTGATGTATGTGAATCTTGTTTACAAGGAAAAATGACTAAGGCACCCTTTAGTGGAACTAATGAAAGAGCAAAAATTTATTAGATATCATACATTCGGATGTATGTGGTCCTTTAAGCCAATGACTAGGAATGGTGAAAAATACTTCATTACCTTTACCGACGATTATAGTCGCTATGGGTATGTGTAGTTATTAAGGCATAAAGATGAATCTTTTGAAATGTTGAAAATCTTCAAAAATGAAGTAGAAAATCAACTCAACAAGTCAATTAAAATTCTCTGCACCGATAGAGGTGGTGAATACCTAAGTGTGATTATCAAAATCATCTTAGAAGTTGTGGGATTGTCTCACAACTCACTCCACCTGGAACATCACAACATAATGGTGTGTCTGAGAGAGGAGGAATCGAACCTTATTGGATATGGTTCGATCTATGATGGCTACAAGCACATTGCCTCTATCATTCTGGGGTTTCGCTTTGCTTTCCGCGGCCCGTATCTGAATATAGCCGCAACCAAAAAGGTGGAAAAGACACCTTTTGAGATATGGCATGGAAGAGTTCCATCCTTATCATACTTGAGGGTCTGGGGTTGTGAGGCTTATGTTAAGACTCCCACCCCAAACAAATTGGAAGTCTGATCCATCAAGTGTATCTTCATTGGATATCCTAGAGATTCTATGGGATATTATTTCTATGATCCACCGGAACAAAAGGTGTTTGTTGCCAGAAAGGGTGAGTTCTTAGAAACAAGTTCCATATGGAAGGAACTAGTAGTAGTAGAACAGTGGATCTTGAGGAAGATCAAGAACACAGCCCGATGCACATCTGGTTGAAACTAGCACTCAACATGAGGATGTTGAGGATGATCAAGTGGTTGATCAATACACACAAAACGTTCGCAGAAGTGGTAGAATTAGTAATCCACCTGAAAGATACGAAATTTTCATGGATGGATGCTATGTGGTAAATTCAAATGAACCAACCACATATCATGATGCAGTGTCCAACTTGGATTGTGACAAATGGCTTGAAGCCATGAGCGTTGAGATGCAATCCATGTATGACAATCAAGTTTGGGAACTTGTTGTACCACCTCTTAATTGCAAAGTAGGGAAGTAAGTGGGTTTTCAAGAAGAAAACCGATATGCATGGAAACTTGGATACTTATAAAGCTAGACTTGTAGCAAAGGGTTTCACTCAAACTCAAGGGGTTGATTATGATGAAACTTTCTCACCTGTTGCGATGCTAAAGTCTATAAGGATATTGTTTGCCATAGCTGCTTATTATGATTATGAGATTTGGCAAATGGATGTCAAAACCGCTTTCCTAAATGGATATCTTGAGGAAGATGTCTATATGGTTCAGCCTGAGGGTTTTGTCGATCCAAAACATCCTAATAAAGTATGTAAGTTAAAGAAATCAATCTATGGATTGAAACAAGCATCGAGAAGCTGGAATCACCGTTTTGATGAGGAGGTAAGAAATTTGGCTTCATTAAAAACGCTGATGAGGCTTGTGTGTATAGAAGGCTAGTGGGAGCAAAATAACCTTCCTAGTATTATATGTTGATGATATACTACTATTTGGAAATGACATTCCAACCATGGAAGGTGTAAAAACCTGGCTTGGAAGTTGTTTTTCCATCAAAGATCTTGGTGAAGCCGCCCATATTCTGGGAATAAGATCTATAGGGATAGATCAAGGCGGCTAATTGGTTTGAATCAAAGTGCATACATTGACAAAATCTTGAAAAGGTTCAAGATGGAAAACTCTAAGAAAGGTACTGTACCTATTCAAAGAGGAACAATATTGAGTACGACTCAATGTCCAAGCTCAAAAGAGGAGCAAAATAGAATTAAGGCAATCCCATATGCATCTGCTATAGGATCCATCATGTATGCAATGATATGCACTAGACCGGACGTGTCATGTGCCTTATGCATGAGAAGTAGATACCAGCAAAATCTTGGTGATAGTCATTGGATGGCTATCAAGAACATTCTGAAGTACCTAAGGAGGACAAAGGACATGTTCTTGATCTACGGGTCTGGTGATGAGGAGTTCATTGTAAAAGGTTACACGGATGCGAGTTTCCAAACCGATCGAGATGATTCACGATCTCAATGAGGGTACATCTTTATTCTGAATGGGGGAGCTCTTTCTTGGAAAAGCTCAAAGCAAGAAGTCGTAGCATTGTCCACTACAGAGTCAGAATACATCACCGCTTCAATGGCAGCACACGAAGCTGAATGGCTGAAGAAATTCATATCCGATCTAGGGGTAGTCCCTACCATTCAGGATCCCCTAGAGATCTTTTGTGACAACGAGGGTGTGATTGCACAAATCAAGGAACCTCGTGCACATCAAAAGACTCGGCACATTGAACGGAGATTCAACTACATAAGGGATGAAGTTGAAAAGGGAAAGATATGTATTCGCAAAGTTCACACGGATCAAAACATTGCGGATCCACTCACAAAGCTCCTTGAAAAGGCAAAGCATGAAGGTCATACTTGTGCCATGGGACATCGGTATTCTAGTGATTGGATCTGATCTGTAAATCTTATATTTGGATATGTGGAACTCTTTAATTATTTAAATAAAATTACTCGGTTATAATGTTTCAATTAATGTTCCAATTAAGCATGTTAATCCATGAGTAAAATTGTTTACTCTAAATGTCCGTAATCGTTCATACTTGTGGGAACAAGTGTGAGGGTAAGATTATTATGAACTTGGATTGGTTGATATTCATAAGGATGAATATAAAGCAATGAGTTGCTACCAAGGTTCATAGATATTTATGGGATGCAAATATTGGACTGACCTGCATCTCAAATATTACCACATGGAATCTTCCTGATTGATCACAAGTAATTTTGAGTAAAGGCGAACATCATTTAGTATCCTCTGACCTGAGATACATATTGGGTCTTGATACTTACCAAATGTTATACTTTGACTCAGTTCTTTGCTGTTTTGAAATATGGCAGTACAAAAGTCTGAATTCAGGTATATATAAGGTAATTGTGAGAGACGTATGTAGTCAAGATGGGATTTGTCCCTCTATTCGTGAGAGTAAGATGTCTAACGCCTGATAAAGTTAAATCAATGAGAATGATCACTCCGTGTCTCTAAATTTTAACATGACATCTGTGATAAAAGGATAGATGATTGTTTCACCTAAAACATTTCAAGTATGGTACTTGAAGAGGATGATGTTATTGAATGGCACTTAGTCATACATACTAAGGGTAGTAAACTGTTGTTAGGCATTATTTACTGCTTGGATCAATCTTTTATAAATCTTGTGCAAGTGGGAGATTGTTGGATCTTGTATGCCCAAGACATACAAGATTGATGTGGTTAGTGCATTATGATCCAAGTCAGGTCATACCCAATAACGAGCTTAACAAGCACCAACAATATTTAATTGTTGATAAGATCATACAATAAATATTAGCACCTATTTAGCAAATTGTTTTTCTAAATATTGCTTTTGTGATAGAACAATATTATATGGATAATTTTGTTCATGAGATTTTATTTGATACATTATTTAAGTTGGCTAAATAGTGTCAAATAAAAGTGTGACATGTTATAAAATTAGACTTGTTTTAATTTTATAACTAAAAATGCATGAAAGAGTGGTTTTATTTTAAAATTGAAAATGGGTGGGAAACCCTTTGGGTTTAGCCTTGCGGCCGCCCAAGGGTCCCTTGAAAAACCCATTTTGTGTCTTGTAACATGTAGATTTTCAATTGACACACTCTTCCATCATTTCACCTCTCTCTCTCTCAAAAACTCACAAGGCAAGAACTCCCATTCTTACCACAAGAATTCGGATTTTTGGCTGCATTTTGGGGCTGGATTTCGAACTTGAAAGAAGGATTGGAAGATCATTTTGATGCAATAGGCTCCCTAGCATAGCAAGGTGTTTGAAAGAAGAAGCTTGTGGGTATTACTACTTGAGGTTCCGTTCTTTGAGGGCTGCATAAAAGACATCATCATCTTCTTCATCTCATTCTTGTCATCCACGTTTTTGAGGTTGCTGGAAGGTACTTTGGCAGCCCTTTATGGCTGTCATATTGTGTTCATTTTATGCATACATAGCATGTTCATACACATAAAATGATCCTTGATACATGGGTTTGTTTTTACATTTAAATGGCCATCTAGAGGGCCCAAATTTCAGCTTATAAAATCATGTTTTAAGTTGTTTTTCAGAATGTTTAAGTGGTTAAACTTGTTTTGGTGTTCCTTATAACCCATCATATATGTTCCATGTGAATGAACAAAAGAATCCAATCATGGATCACCTTCCAAAGGGATGTAAAAAAATCCTAATATGGATCATCATGAAAAGGATCAAAGTAAAAGAATCACAATGAGGATCAGTGAAAATGTGATTTCATAACTTAAGTAACCTAGTCAAGAATGTTGTGAAAAAGTTCTACCATGCATTATATAAGGATAGTTGATCATTCCATGCTTATGTGTGTGAGGTACATGTTGAATAATCAAAGTAACCAAAACATGATGCATTAAAATATTAACTAGGTATGAGTTTAAGAGGACAAACATACCTTCAATCAATAAGTTCATAAACATGTCCATCTTATCACAAACGAATGCACATGTGTAATGTAAGATTGATATGATCCCAACAAAAGGCATACTTCTCTTAATTCTTAAATCAGAAAAACAAATATCAAAATTATTTCATATTCAAAAATTTTATATCTTTAAAGTTTCTATCTAGATGTGGATACAAACTTTAGGGGGAGTAATTTAAAATATTGACTGGTTGTATCGATATTTACTATATTAAATTACTTGCTTAAAACTTCTAGACAAATCAAAAAGAGTCCGTCTATGTTGGTGCAGAAGTTATGCTATAGTATCTCAGCTAATGCATATTCTTGGAAGCATAAGAAGTCCAAGATCAGTCAAACAATGGGAAACTTGCATCACTTCTGATATACAAGTCAATCCAAGCAACAATTGACAACCTCAACAAAACCAACAACTTCATAAGACATAATTCAATCAAAGACAGCTCTTCGTAACAGGAAAAACCAAAACAAAAACATTAAGTTTTGATTAAGTTCAAAATTTAATATGGGTAAGTGCATTGTTTAATGCTGGTGAAGGTAACCCATGTAGATAACCAATGCTAGTAACTATTTATGTCATTTATAACAAAGAGAAACTAATGCGGATAAGGACTTTACTCTACCGCATTTGTGTCAAACAAGTATGCATAAAAGTTTGAAGCATTAAAAGCCTATGCGGACAAAGTGCTCTACCACATTTGTTAATGCACATGACATTTTCACTACCACAGTTGTTTTTACTCATCTGCATTCTTGAATGTGGATGACATCAAGACATCCATGTATTTTCAAAATGAATAAACAAGTGCTTAATCTCTTCTATCACCATGATGAGGATTAAGAAATACGGAAAACTTCATTGTTTAGCCTTATTTGTTGAAGTAAATGTGGATAAAGAATTTTAATCTGTCGCATTTGGTACAGTGAACAAATGCGAAGAAACTTTGTTCAGCTGTATTTGTTACAATGAACAAATGTTGGCTAACTTTGCTTAACCGCATTTGCTACAGTGCAAAAATGCTAGTTAACGTTGTTTAACCATATTTGCTACAGTGAACAAATGTTGGTTAACTTTATTCAACCACAATTGCTATAGTGAAACAAATGCTCTTAAGTTTCTACTTCTGCATTTGTAACAGTACACAAATGCGGATGACCAAAACCTTTCTGCACTTGCTACATTGTATTTAAAAATTTGACAGCATTTGTTCTAAAACTTGTAAAATTTTGTAAAAGTCATTATTTGACTATTTAAAACAATTTCAAAAGGTCATTTAATACATTTCAAATTTGAGAGACTTTAAATTGCGACGAGCGAAACTCACTGTTCTTCATCAATCATCATCATAATTAACAACCTGTGTTCTACGATTTATTTCATCTAATCAGTCCTCAATTTTTATTCTACAAAATTAGTATCAAACAAAAGGTGAAAATCTTTAAATTTTGTGACCTAAAATGTCGGAGGTTTTGAATTGATAATGAACATGGAACCCTAGGTCAATAAAGGAAACTCAAAATCAATCTTGATTTAAGGAATGATGATCGTTTTCGACTAAAACGAACATGTTAACTAAAAAGAATAAAATCAACAAGTGAACTTCAAAATCATGTTCATCATATGAAAAGAGCATAACAAAAGATGAAAATGTTGAAATCAAATCTTGAATCTAATAGTTGAAAAGAAGTTAAACAAACAAATATGATCTCTCCAAACATGATGAACAAAATAATAGTGAATACTCATGATAACATCAAGCTTTGTAATGTTTCCTATGGAATAGTACCTCCAGACAGTCAATTTTGACCATCAAAAGTCAAACTGATGAAACTAGATTGATGTATGCTTTACAATCTAATAAGTATTTTCAACAATCTAACACATATGCCGCTAATCCAAGGTACATGGCAAATCTCACCTGGAGCAAGCTCCACAATGTTAGTGGTTATCTTGACCCTGATGTATCTGAAGTTGAAGATCTTAGAGACATGATCAGATTTCAGTTCTACTACCAGAGTGGCTCATGCAATCACAATCAGACTTGTCATTTATGAGAGATTCAAAAGGTCTTTCTGGAGTAATGCTGTAGTGACATAGATAGATGGTGAGAGAACTATGTGTGGAAGGATCAATGATGATCATACTCTAACAATCACTGAAACAACTATGAGACAGTGTCTACAGTTTGGGGATGATGCCAACACCCCTCTATAGCTTGAAGCTGATGAAATCACTACTTTCTTTGCAAACATTGGTTATGAGGGAGGATATGAAGGCAAGCAGATTATGAAAGGCCTAGTTGACTTACAATGGAGTTCCTGATTCATCTCTATGAACATTGTTCGTTGAAGAGGAAGACAAGATGGATGATATTCCTATATTTACATCATCTGCCATATGTGCTTTATGCACCAACAAGCCATTTAACATGTCTTCCCATGTGTTCAATGGTCTAGTCTCAAACATTCAAGAAGGGAGAACACACATGTTTCTAATGTATCCAAGGTTCCGACAATGTCTCATTATTGAAGCATTTCCTGACAATGTACCTGAAGGCCCTGTTATGAATATCCCTTATTATGATGCTAAGTCGTACAAGTACATCCAAAAGAGAGATCACAGGAACTTTTATAGTGGAACCATTCTCCTTTGTTACCCTGGACGCTCAACAGATTAATCCTGAAAAACATGTTGAAGAACAAGAGGCTTCTGCTGATGAGCCTAATCAAAATGAAGAACCAGCTGCTGATGACCAGCACACTGCTGATGAGCAAAGTGATGAAGGACAGAGGATAGTGTCACCCTAGGTTGATGTAGAGGGTGATCTTCACACAGGGCCATCTGTTCATGAAACTAATATAGCCTCTCCCTTATGCCCTCACCTATACCATCACCATAAAGGCTACCAATCCAATCACCACCAATACAACCCATCATCACTCCACATACCTCACCCATACAATCACATTTTACCTCACCAATACATCACTCAGCTAAATCTCCTGTTCAATCATACCTTGCTTCTACTGAGCCTGTTAAGTATGGTGACTCTGCCAGCTCTTTAGAGGAATCTAAATCACCATTTGATGATGAGGATCATCATAGACAAAGGCCTGTTTAGCAAGCTATTTGTAAGGAAATTCCTTCTGAAAGTGTTGCTGAAGAAGTGAATAGACCTGATAAGAAGGGTGAGATGATTTCTGAGCTGATGAAGAAGTTGCAAAGATGGAGAAACTGTGAATAGAAGATCTAGCATCATTCAAGATAGACTATTAGAGTTGGATGAAAAGGAGAATGAGATAAAAGATCCAAAAGAAAAATATGAGGTGAAAGAAGGAGAAAGAGAAAGAAAATGAGATAGAAAGATAAAAGGCTGCTTTTCAACAATCAAAGGATGAAATGAGTGGTCATGTTGTCACTTTAGCCATCCAAATCATTGTAATGGAAGAAGAAGAAGGATTAATTGAAAAGCAAGCTGACACTATCATAGACTTGCAGAACCATATAGAAAATCTAAACAAGAGAGCATCTGAGCTGGAACTGCTTGTTGTAATAAAAAAGGAAACTAAAGTTGTGTTTGGGAAAGATGATTTGGTTGAGAAAAGAGAGGAGAAAAGAAAAGGAGAGAGTGATAAAGAAAGTTATGCTGAAAGCTCATCAGGGGAGAGTAGTGATAACACACCTCTTGCTAAAAAGATGAGATTTTCTAAAGATGAAAATGTAGAATAAACAAATGATTCAAAACAAGATGAATCAAGCATGGAGATGGTGGTTTATAGAGAAAGAATAGCTGAAATTCACACTGAAGAGGCAAAATTTAGTGACATGATTAGAGCTCTTGATAGCTTCATAATAGAAGAGTTCATCATCGATGATGATTTTTGTGATTTTATAGTTGATCAGAGGCCAGTTGCTGAAACCATTTTAGTGATTCCTCAATCTCCTGATCCCATTGCGAAGGAATTGAGTATGCAAATAGTCCCTATCTTATCACTGACTGATGAACAAAAGGAACTTATTAGAAGATTATGTGAAGAAAAAGAAGAGAAAGAAGAATCAGCTGCTGCCACTCATTAAATAGGATAATCAAAGGCTGAAAAAGTGCCATAAGAAGTTGAAAAGCCTAAAACTTCCTATGGTCCAAGAATGCAAAAATATACGAGGAGGAGGAAGTACTTATTAGACAAGGCTAAGGGAAAAGACCAATGATGGAAGAAGAACCAAGTCAGAAAAAGAAAAAGGATGACCCTAGAAGCCTTGCAGCCATTATCGAATTTATAGAAGAGCATGAACAGGCTGAAGCTTAAATGAAAAAGAAGGCTAACTTTGTAGATCTAGAAGAAGGAGAAATTGAGGGTGGTTATGTGGTTGATGAATCAATAGCTATTGACAACCCTATGAAGGAGGAGAAATCAGTATAAGAGATGGTTGAAAAGGCCCAACTGATGACATGATGGTGAAAGCCATGTTTGGGATGACTTATGAGGGAATGAAGGTAGAGGAAGAAAAATTAAACAAACTGCTAGACCCCACCTATGAGACTGAGTATTAAAAGACTCTTTCTCCCAAAGCTCCACTGTTCAAATCATCCTCCAAGAAAAAATAGACCTCCACTCCTCATTCATTATATCCTGATCCCTACAGCATGTCTAACAGGGAAATGAAGGACTTTCTCTCCAGTAAAGGGTTTACAAAGAGAAAGCTAGGCAATATGAAGACCAATTCCCTAAGGGTTGCCATCCATAGGTTGAATAATGAGAAAAAAGAGAGGCTGAAGAAACAAGAAGAGGAGATTACCAATAAGAATCCAAGGACTAGAGTATCAGCACAAGACATGCAGTTCACCCATAGAGACCATGACTCTTTGGCACCTATTTTGCATAGATATCCTGAGTGGTTTGCAGAGCCCTCACAATTGAAACTTCAAGAAGGACTAACTACTACAGAAATGATTAGATGTGTGTCTACTCCCAAAGGAAAGACTAATCAGAAGATTATTGCCTAGAAGTATGATAGTGACTAGAACATATTTATGGTGAAAAGGATTTAAGGGTTGGTGCAATTCTTCACAGAGTACTCTGCTCTTGTGAATGCCCTGGAAATCCATGATTTTAAGGAACTAGCCAATCTAGATCTGATTAATCATTAGGCTATGTTCAGGGGATATGAGTTTGAAGATATTCTAAGAATGTTTAAAAGAACAGTCAACTTCAAATCTCTAAAGGCTATCTGCATCAGGAAAGATAGATCCTTTATCAACCCACTTGAGAAGAAAAGAACTAAACCAGCAAAAGAAGTTATGTTTCCTGAGCTAAAAGTGATACCAACTGAATCATTTAAGAGAAGATGGTAGCTGGAACTCATTCCTCCACACCAATCTCTAATGTCTATTATGATGAAAAGACATATGAGTTGGTAATTGAGAGAAGATGGGGAGGAAAGGAAGGTGCAGAGATTAGATTATTCAGTGGATATGAGGTGAGATTGTTATATGAATCTTATATCCACTACATATAGACGAGACACTTTAGAGAATTAACCAATAAGTTGGGAGAAGAAGACATGCACTTCTTCTTAAAATGCATTAAAATTCTAAAAATGGCATATGACCAGGTCAT
This sequence comes from Flaveria trinervia, assembly GCA_025506515.1. Classification (NCBI taxonomy): domain Eukaryota; kingdom Viridiplantae; phylum Streptophyta; class Magnoliopsida; order Asterales; family Asteraceae; genus Flaveria; species Flaveria trinervia. The sequence continues at coordinate 43,331,359 of CM046446.1, forward strand.
TGCTAAAAGAAGACAGAGGAAGAAAAAGAAGACTCCTTTTCAATTGGGAAATATTATTAAGCTAGAGGTTGATATGGATGGAGCTTTATTGATTCATAGAGATGGGCTGTCTACTGAGTCTATATGGGAACCAATCTCTCTAAAGAAGTTCCCTTAGAAGCCATCTACACCATGAGCCAGATGAAGATCCTTGTGCTGAATAAAGAGAAGATGTCTGATGCAAATGACTTTGTCAACATGATAAAGGCCGTTTTGGATCCATCTCAAGCAGAACCTCGTATCCCTTCACAAGACCCAGCAAAATCTTCCCATCCTCACCCACCATCTAACCCTTGAAGAACATAGGCTATATAATCCTTAGGGGGAGTATTATTGGACCCTGAAACGATCATACATGCGAATTCAATTGGTGGGTTGATGGTTGTTCAGTTGGTAATCCCATAAGTCCAAGTATTAATGTGGATAAAGAATCTTCATAGAATATAATTGTTGGCTAACCGCATTTGTATATGAAGAAGACATAGAACAAATGCCCACAAGTGTTTGTTCTTTCGCATTAACAAATGTGGATAGCCGGAAAGAAATGCTAACAAGTTTTTTACATCCATATTAACTAATGCGGATGCATTGCAACAAATATGCATAAGTGTTTGTTCATCCGCATTGTCAACGATGATGACCAAACACTAATGCTAAAGATAAAGAAGAAATGTTTATCTAGATAAACATATCTGCATTAGTCAATGCAGATGAAGACTTAGACTAGTATAGATGTATAGTTTAGGGTTAGTTTAGTCGTTTTGTAAAAGGCCTCTTGTCAGCCTATAAATAGAACAGAAAATCTCGTATGTGAGGTGACTGTCGATAAACAATCTGAATATTTTTGTTTAGTCTTATGTTCTCTAGGTTTATTGCTACTATTTAATGCTAAAATCATAACTTTCATTATAATCAATCACCTTCATTAATACAAAGTGCATTTATGGGTATTTCTTGCATTTAACTTTTCTTGATTGCTTGATTCCGCCATACAATCATTAACACAATCATCATATTCAATCATGTGAGAATATCAATCTTACTTCATTCTTTCATTCTTATGTTTCACTTTCATCAACATTAATTTTCGCTTTCCTTACATAATACTTACCTTCATTGATAATAAAATATCAAGCAAAGCCACCAAAATATACATAATAAGGAACATAGAAACATAACATATACATGCATAACATTATCACCCATCATCATACAACATCATATATTCATCATACGTCACCCCTGGGAACATCTCGAGTCAAAGCCTAAAACCATTTTTTTCCTAAAATTTCATAAATAAGTTTTACGCTTAAGGTGCATGGACACTATGCAAGCACATGGCCACTATACGGGCACATGGCCTTCCAGGCGCATGGGAACACTTAGGTGTATAGGAAACCTTAGGGGATGAGCACTATGCATGGACATGAACCTGACTTAGGCGCATGGGCATTCTAGGCCGCTAGACAGTACTAGGGCGCATGAGGTTTTGGATGTTTGGGACACTTAGGCAATTTGGCACATTCCCAGGCGCATCAGTACTATTTGGGTGCATGGTGTTTCAGGCGTATGGGATGCATAGGAAACTAACTCTTAACTAACATCCTAATTCAGTCCCCAAAGTCATATCCGAACATGTTCAAACCGAATTCCAACATGATAAACAACATAAACATGCTCATAACATAATTATAACCATAAATCATCCCTAACTTGCACCCACCACAATTCACACACATATACATATGGGTAAACATACCCAACATCATAAGACCATTTGAACATGCATTTCCAGCCCCAAATAAGTTTAAAACATTTAAAAGTGGGGCTCTAGAACTCATTTCTTGCAATCTTCAAGTAGACATCCTCAAACTCAGATGCTATGAGTTCAAACACACAGAACACACACCCGAACACAACACCGAGCACACTAAAATACATAAGCACATAACTGAGGCTGAAAATCAGCCAAGAACGCTTAAAAACACTAAAAACTAACCTTAAAACCAAACTCTTCTTCCTATTTCTTCAAAACCCCAAGAGTTATCTATGCGCTCTCTCTCTCCCTCTCTCTCTAACCAAGTTGAAAAGTTGATGTAACAAGGAAGTGGACGGCCATGCCCACTTATATACAAAATATATTATAATTTTGTTTCACATTTAACCCCTCATCTGGGGTTTTATTGCATTTCCTTCTTTCTTTTCACTTTTATTCTTCATTTTAAATCTATTGAAATTTGTGGGTGTCACAAGTCCACCCCCTTATATAGGTTTTGTCCCTGAAACCGGTTATTCCTCAAACAGATGTGGGTAATGTTATCTCATCTTTATTTAGTATCCCATGTAGACTAGGATGCCTTTCTGTGTTTCCACTGAACTCGCACCAAGGGAACAACTTTATTTTGTAACCCCTTTTCCATTTGAATAAAAATTGCCACCGGTTGTTCCACATAATTGAGCCACTCGTCTACCTCAACGTCTGTTGGATCTAGAAAGGCTGGTGCAACCAAAACCAAGTCACTTGGAAGATTTTGGTAGAACAAATAAAGGAATTCCGAAGCTAAGTGTGGAACTTCCGAATGAAAGAGGAGCTCTTCCGAAGACAAAAATGTAAAGCTTACTTCGAAGGAAAAGTTCCAACTTCCAAAGACAAAGAACCTACTTTTGAAGTTCAATACTTAGAAAGAAAGATCTGAAGTCAACTTCCAAAGTACAGAAGTCCTCAAGCCTCGGACGTATAGAAGCCTCTTCCGAAGTATAAGTGGCTTCGGAAGAACTTACCTTCGGAAAACACTGCTATTATCTAGTGGACATAAGTATGGCCTTCCTGACTCTCCGCTGCATATCTCTGAGATACTGCATGGCGTTTTCTCAAAAGCCATGCAGTTGACCATACTTTAATCCACTGTTTACCTTTTATTGGTGACAAAAGGTAAGTCATGGACATGTCATGACTACCATATCTTAGGTAATACTTTATCTAAGATACCTTAACTTTAGCATTGTAGTATATGCTTTAGTCTTAGGTTTCCAGCCGGTATCAAAGTATATCCGGCTGTAGGATCTAGTACATATAGTCTCTCATTCTAACTCATATATCATGCTTGTAAGAGTCTTGTAATATCTTGAGTTGAGAAATAATATATACAAGTGCCTTGAAAATTTATTTCTGTGTGTTCACTACTTATTATATTATTATCAACTCTTGTGAAAGACTTTACTTCATGTGAATTGAGTGTTTGTATAAGTGAGTTTGAGAGAAATCCAAGTGTTTATGTGACAACCCGATCCTACAATTGGTATCAGAGCTTTTTAGGTTCTTGATTGTGAGATCTACCATCCTAATCACCTGTTTTTCACTCCTCCTTATACCTCACTCAATGGCCCTCAACAAATCTAAAGCAGAGATGGGGACGATGACCACAGCAAAATGTGGCAATCCATTGTCAATGCCCCGTATAAGCCAAAAGTAGCTGGTGGAAACTGTACCATGATCAAGAAAGCTGTTGAAGATTTTTCTGATGAAGACGGGAAGAAGCTTGACATTGACAGCAACGCTATGACTGTTCTCATGATTGCAATTCCAAACTCTATCATGGTGGGGTTTGAGCATTGCAGGTTTTCCAAAGAACTGTTTGATGCACTTGCTCAAATGTACACAATCTCAAATGACTCCAAGAAGGACTCACTGAAGCAGCAGTTCGAGAACTTCACCCATGTGTTGGAGAGACTCTTAGACAACAATATTTTAGGTACATGGATCTCATTTCTTCTCTTTAATATATGGGAAATGCTCATGAACTCAGAGACCTTACAAGAAAGTTCATGAGTGCATTACCCAATGAGTGGACATTTTACTGTGTCTCTATCAAGAGAACAGAAAATCTGAATACACTCACCATGACCGAACTCTATGGGATCCTTGATGGATACCGTTTGGAAATGGAAAGTAAGAGGGGTCATCAGACAAGTAGACCCTTGAGTCTTCCTGCTAGCAACGCCTTAATGGTTGCTGAAGGCTCAGGAATCTCCTAGCCTCAACAATACCTGACTTACACCCATCAGCCATATTGTTCTTCTGGGCCATACATCATATTTCTTGAGACTCCAAGGTCTCAACAAGCTCAGCAAAGCTCCTTTCAGGACAGCTATGCTTTTGTCTCAAGAAGTGGACACTCAAGTGATTATCAATACTGCTTTGATGATGTAGAGTGTTTTAGCCCGGATGACGTGGAATACGTGGAAATAGTCCATCAAATGGCTCTTCTAACCTACAGAGCAAAGAAGTTCATTAAGAGAACTGGAAGGCAAATTCCCCACAACCCAATCAACAGCAAATTTGGGTTTGACAAAACCAAGGCCAAATGTTACAAATGTAACCAACTTGGTCATTTTGCAAGGGAATGCAAGGCTCCCAAGTCCAACCCGGGAACCCCACAGGCCTCCACACATCCCTCTACACCAAAGCCCACTAGAAAGTCAACTGAAACAGCTGCAATGGCTCAAGAAGTTAACCGGAGCTTCATGATACAGGATGTGACTCCTACTCAAGCACTCATGGCTGAAACAGATGAAAATAAGGTATATGAACATCTCTGTACTCCTGCCTATATTGCTAAGGTTAAATTGTATGAGGAATACAATATGGAGATTAAATTTGATATTGAGTCTTTAAATGTTTTGAAATCTGACTTTAAAAGGGCTGAATCTGACTACCAAAGAAAAATTGAAGAGTTAGACAAAAATGTGTCCCTATTAAAACATGAACACACAAATTATAAGACTCAGATAAAGGATTTAGTATCCAAATTGACTGAGGCTCAAGCCTAGCTTGTCACAGCTGAGGCTCAAGCTAGGAAGTATGCTATTTCCGAGCAAAACTTCCAAGCCATTCTTGCATTATTCTCTCACTCAAAACTTTGTTACCAAAACAAAGGAGGGTTGGGAACCAATGAAATTGCTCCACCACACTCTTATGAGTCTATAAGACAACCAAGGTGTGGTACTCAAGAGCAAGAGGTTCCATCTGCTGACCCCCATCTCATGCGTCAAAGAATGATACAACTATGGAGACCATCACAGGGAAGAACCAGGTAATTATGCCCTCCTCTACCAATGATGATCAAAGCCTGACCACCAAAGCCAGAAGAAGCAGAGCTAAGGTAGCCAGAAAAACTACCAAGAAAGTGGCTGAGTCCAAGCTAAATATAGACCCAAAGCAAAAGGGTATATTCATCTCAACCGGATTCCCAGGTGGTTGGAAACTCTGATTTAGGAAAGGGGTGTAGTACCAGCACTCCTGTCCTACCAAAGGATCATAAGTTAAAGGGAAAAGTTACTGATGAAGATAAAAAGAACAAGAAACAACAATCTTCAAATCCCAAAAGATTAACATTGCATGCATAATGTGTGGTCTGCAAAACCACATGGCCAAAGATTGTTACTACAATCCTGCTAGCACACATTATGCAAATAATGTTAAAAAGGAAGGAGTCGGGGAAGGTTTCTCATTTGGACCATATCAAATGGTTCAAGTGATGAAAAAGGGAAGGCTTGTTTCCGAAGCAAGGCCGTTTTCGGAAGAAGACTCTTCTTCCGAAAGGAAAAAAGGCTTCGGAAGAAAAAGTTGTCAAGACTCAGAAGAACAAAAGTGTCCCCTTGAAACCATCCTAGAAGAAGACTGCTTCGGAAGAAAAGGTGGTGAAGGCTTCTTCTGAAAAGAAAGAAGCTTCGGAAGAATGCCAAGCTACAAAAGCTTCAACAAATCATCCTCCATGATCAACCAAGGGATGGAATGGAAGATCAAGGAAGATGTTGTAGCCTAAACTCATCTTCAACGACATCCATTGAACCCCCATGCATAAATTTTGTTTCAATTATGTCATTATCTTTGGAAGAACCCAAGACCAATAAAGCTTGGGTTTCCAATCAAAACTAATCATCTCATCTTATGTGCAGGGACATCCATTTGACAAGAATAACAACATTTGGTTTATAGATAGTGGATGCTCCAGGCACATGACAGGGAACAGATCACTCTTCAACAATTCAACATTATGATAGAGGTCCTGTCCAGTTTGGAGGTGAGGCTGGAGGATATATTTCTGCAGAGGGAGTATATACAATGGTAAGTTTACAGTTGACAAAGTTAACTTTGTCAAATAGCTTGAACACAATCTGTTAAGTGTTTCTCAATTCTGTGATCAAAAGCACCAAATGATTTTCACAGAACATGAGTGCATTATCCTCAAACCAGGGATGACAATTCCTCCGGAATTGGTGTTTCTTAGATCTCCCAGGAAAGGGTATATGTACAAGCTTGATATGAACAATGCTTCCCCAATGGGTGAAGTATCATGCTTTCTTTCCAAAGCTGATAGTGATGAGTCAACACTGTGGCATAAACGTATGTGTCATGTAAATTTTAAGACAATGAATATATTGGCTAAAAATAACTTGGTACATGGTTTTCCTAAAAGGAGTTTTTCTGCTAAGAAAACTGTGTTGCATGCCTGAAAGGGAAACACACATGACATCTCATAAATCCAAATGTGTTAACTCTATCACTACTCCATTGCACTTATTGCACATGGATCTTTTTGGTCCCACAAGTATAATGAGCATTGGAAGGAAATCATATTGCCTTGTGATAGTTGATGATTTTACAAGATTCACATGGGTATTCTTTTTAAGAACTAAAGATGAAACTGCTGAAACATTAAAATATTTTATTCTTAAAATAGAAAATCAAATTCATCACAAGGTTAAAACTATTAGAAGTGATCAAGGGACTGAGCTTAAGAACTTTTTTCCTGACTCACTCAGTAAGTCAAAAGGGATTGCTAGACAATATAGTGCTCCCAGAACTCCTTAACAAAACGGTGTTGCTGAGAGGAGGAATAGGACACTTATTGAGGCTGCTCGAACTATGTTAGCTGATTCAAAGCTACCTCTAACATTCTGGGCAGAGGCAGTCAGCACTGCATGCTATATGCAGAACAGAGTTCTTGTAGTTAAGCCCCATGGAAAAACCCCTTATGAGCTATAGAACAAGAGGCCACGTTCATTGGCTTTCTAAGGTCCTTTGGCAGCAGGTGTACCATACTTAACACAAAGGACAATTTAGCAAAATTGCTGAAAAGTCGGATGATGCTATCTTTGTTAGATACTTTTCTAGCTCCAAAGCTTATAGAGTATACAACATTAACAATCAACAATTTGAGGAGTCATCCAATATAGTTGTTAATGAGCACACTCCTTGTGTTAGGGGGAATGGACCTGATCACTTCTTTGATTTAGATTTTTTTCCAAACTATTCTAAACCATCTTGTGAGAATGTTTCAGTTGGAATAGGTGCTCAAAATGATGTTGATGTTGCTGCTAATGATCAACTGTTTGAGCTTCCTAGGCCTAGACCAAATTTTCCAAGTGGTGCAATACATCAAGCTTCCACTATTCACATATCCGATAGTTTAACTATATCAAGGAATAGTAAAGCTTCAACAAGTGAGTCACCTACTAAGCCTCAAAACTCATCTGGTGATCCATCACAACACTAGGCAGAAGGAGGTAGTATGTTGAAGGAACAGGCAACTGTTAATACTACTTCACAGCCAACTATTGATGATGTTTCTCATTCATTCAATCAGTCCTCATTGAATGACTGTGAAACAGTAGCTGGATAGAGTGTTCTAGTTCCTGAGCAGAATATGTCTAACCTGGATCTATCTCTGCAACTGGAAGTGATTCCTCATCTTAGGATTCACAACACTCATCCAACTGAGAACATCATAGGGAATGTCTCTAAGGGTGTGAGAACAAGAGGACAGACTTATCAAGGGAATGTCTGCTTGTACTCATGCTTTCTATCTAAGATAGAACCCAAGAAGGTAGAAGATGACTTGAAAGACAGTAGCTGGATTGAATCGATGCAAGAGGAGCTGCTTTAATTCAATAGACAGAAGGTATGGAACCTATGTCAGCTACCATCTGGTCAAGTAACCAAATTGGTTTTCAAAAACAAGAGAGATGATAGAGGCTTGATGATCAAGAATAGGGCAAGACTTGTGGTTCAAGGATACACTCAAGAGGAAGGAATCGATTATACTGATGTCTTTGCACCTGTTGCAAGACTTGAGGGAGTTAGGATCTTCCTTGCTTATGTTGTATCCAAGGACTTCACAGTATACCAACTTGATGTCAAGTGTGCTTTTCTATATGGGGATATAGATAGGGAAGTCTATTATGCCAACCTCCTGGATTTGAAGATCCATAGCACCCCAACTATGTGTGCAAATTGGATAAAGCTCTATATGGCTGCGCTAAGCACCTAGGCTGTGGTATGAGACTCTGTCTCAGTTTCTTCTGAAGAATGGCTATACTAGAGGTACCATTGATAAGACTCTCTTCATCAGAAAGTCTGGAAAGGACATTTTGCTCGTACAACTCTATGTTGATGACATCATATTTGGTTCCTCAAATGACCAAATGCGCAAGGACTTTGAGAGCATTATGAAGAAAAAGTTTGAGATGAGCTCCATGGGAAAAATGGACTTTTTCCTTGGAATTCAGGTAAAACAACTGAAGGAAGGGTTCTTATTAATCAATCTAAATATGTCTTTGACATCTTAGAAAGATTTGAGATGAAGGATTGCAAGCCTGCCAAGACACCCATACCTATAAACCATAATCTTTGTCCTGACCTTGAGGGGAGGATACTGATCAACATCAGTATAGGGTAATTATTGGTTCTCTGATGTATCTAACAGTCAGTAGATCTGATATCATGTTTGCTACTTGCATTTGTGCAAGATATCAGGCTGCTCCAAATGTCTCACCTAGCTGCTGTTAAGAGAATCCTCAGATACCTCAAAGGTGCACCTAAACTAGGTTTCTGGTATCCCAGAAACAGGATTCAATCTTTATGGATACTCTGATAGTGACTATGGAGGCTGCAATATTGAAAAAATCAACATCAGGAGGATGTCAATTTCTTGGTGGAGGGATCATCTCATGGCAATGCAAGAAACAATCCAGTGTCTCTACATCAACTGCTGAAGCTGAATACATTGATGCTGCTAGCCGTTGTGCTCACTGCTATGGATTCAAAATCAGATGATAGAATGGATTCAACTTTATGAGTACTCCTATCCATATTGACAACAACAGTGCTATCTCCATTACTGAAAATCCGGTGAAGCACTCCAGACTAAGCACATTGACATCAGGTTCATTTCATTAGAGACATTCATGAGAAAAATCTAATCAAGTTAATCAAAGCTGATTCAAATGAACAATTACTGATCTGTTTACCAAAGCTTTTGATGAACAAAGGTTCAAGTATCTCATAACAGCTATTGGGATGATAAACATTGACTAATTTGATCTCTTTTGAAAATCTTTTTAGTATGTAAGTCTTGTGTCAATACAATTTAAGCCCTGTTAAAAGAAATTCTCTCTGAAATTTTCGAAGTGTAAATTCCTTCCGAAGTGAAATTAACCTTCGGAAGACATTCTCATATTTTCCGAAGCAAAATTTCTCAAAGGATAACTTTCTTCTCGGAAGAATTTTTGGCCTCGGAAGAAGCTATTGATTGTATATCTGATCTACGTCTGACACTTACAAATTCTCTATTCGAAAGCAACTCTAACCTTCGAAGCAAAGCAAGTTTTGGCTTCGGAAGTAAGATTGCCTTCGGAAGACAGTTACCTTCGGAAATGTTTTACACTCGGAAGAGAGATTTCACTGTGGAACGTAAATTTCTGGGCCCCACACTGTAAAAAGCAAAATATTTGTTAATGATCAGATTATTTAACTGATTTTAACCTTACCGCCACTGTCATTTTATCCACTAAACCATCACATCACCATATCCTTACCCCCATTACCCCTTTCCACAATCTTTTAAATAATCTAGACTATTCAATTTCACTCTCTTACTTGCAATTTTACTGCCGTAGAAATTTCTCCTACTCAACTTTACCCAGCTTAAATCATCCCCATTCATCTTTCCAAATGACATTCAACCCTCAGCACAACCAAGTCGCACTTCTTGATTCTTCAAAAGATGCTGACTTCTTAGATATCATCTCCTTTCTAACTAATCTTCTTACTACACCGTTCTGACTGTAAACCCACAATTTACTCAAACCATATGTCTGAATTTTGGGCCAATGGTCAGATTGAACCCTAAATGGGGTTCGTGTCATTCGATTGAGCATCTATGGCCAGGAGTTGGTCATTTCTGAACAAATCATTAGGGAGCATCTAGAGCTTCATGATAAGGGCGCTCCAACAGAATTCCCCAAAGCAGATTTGGACAATTCTTATCTCCAAATGGGATATGATGGAGACGTTAGCAGGTCAACTATCTACAAATTTAACTTCTCGTACAAATGGAAGTTCCTGCTACACGTGGTCCTTCATTTCTTGTCGAATAAATCTGGGGGATGGGATCAAATCTCATATGAACTTGGGTGCCTCATTCATGGGTTGGTGAAAAGCCTCCGCTTCAACTATTCAAGAGTTGTGCTGACTAACCTCATAGAAATCTTCAAAAGGACACATTCTTCATGTATCCCAGGTTTCTCCAGCACATAATCAACTGCAAGCTGGACAAGAGCAAGCTTGTCTCTGCAACTGTTCAGACTGCTCCTCAAATGAGGCCGACCATCTTCAAGACTTTGAAGAGAGTGTCCACCAGCTTCACCGAAGAGATATTGCACTTCTTCCAGGTATGATCGAGCCAACGGCTCCTTGTGACATCCCTGTTAATCAACAGGTGATGAACCCACACCAGCAACTACCCCCATTCTGCCAAATCTACCTTCTCCAACCATTACCTTTACTTATTAGAGACGTCCCAAAAAAACCCTTGTTCAACCTTCTCTGATTGAACAAGCTCCTCATGTTCTTGCCAAAAGGCTAGAGTGGAACAAAGGGCTCCCACTCAGCCTGAAGTCCAACCATCCTTCACAATTGACCTCAATATGGGACTTGAGTCTCCTCAGTCTCAGACCCATGAGCCCACAACCCAAGCTAAAAGCCCTCAGGGTGAGTCTCTATACTCCCCTGAGCAGCCAAAAAGGGACAGCCCTATCACAGGCTCAATGCCTTTAGACATTGATCAAAGTCCCGGGTCATTAGGTTTCACTTCCATATCCTTTACTGACCTTTTAATTGGAACTGATGAAGAGATTATGTCTCTTAAGGGCAATGAATTTGAACCACAACACCCTCTGAAAGATCAACAGAGCCCGAGAGACCTCTTATCTCTAGCCCACATCAGCAAACCTTTACTGAGGTGAGTCCCACTGATGTGGAGGGGACTCATGTAGATTCAGCTGCCACTACTAAGGATTCTCAATGGATCCTCAGGATAGTGGTAACATCACTAAGACTGAATCTACGACTACTACCTGCCCTTTGATGACTCTAAAAGAGACATATTTGAGCAAGGAAACCAGGTGCCCAAAAACCATATCTGGTGGTGAGGATGAACATACAAGGTATGTTACCTCATCTCCCCATGATTCTTCAAAAGAAGATGAGGGAAGAATGCAACTTACCATCCAAGACCTACTTTCTAAAGTCTCAAATCTTGAATCCAAGGTTAGACTTTAGAGGATAGGTCTGCCACTCAGCAACTTGAGATTGAAATTCTCAAGGCCAAACTAGCTGAGAAACAGATTGAGAGGTCTGTTAGGCATGTAGCAATTCAGGTCTCCTTGACCTCTTCCTCTAGTTCATCAAGCTCTCAGGATGATTCTACCAAAAAGCAGGAGAGTGTTCAGAGACAAAGTCAAAGACAACGGAAACCCAAAGTCAAGCTCTCACTTCCTTGAGATCAAAATATCCTGTGCAACAAGCTTCAATCTTCCCTGAGCCTCCTCTAGCCGTTATTCAAGTGGATCAAAGGATGCTCCAAGATCTCAATAAGTTCTTTAACAAGTTCCTATTGGAATCTCTTTTAGAACAACGAAGCCCTGATATGTCTGTGATCTACTTCGGAGCTCAAGAGCTTCGGAGGTTAAATGCACCTTCTACCACTATTGAGGAAGTTGGTCAACCTAAGGTCCAAGTGGAACCTAAGATTAACTTCAAAGGGGAAACAAGAACTGATGGCCCAGCAACTGAAACTGTTGGGACAGATAGTGCATTTTCACAGACTTCCAAAGCACAATTCAAAGCCTCGGAAGAACAAGTTCAAACTTCCAAAGCTGAGATGCTATTGCGGAAGGACTATTATCATTATCCGATGATCTAATAGTCGCAGATGCAATCCTGGAACTCGCATCTGAGGTTAATAGAGAGGATTTTCTCACTCAACCTTTAGCTCCAACATCAACATTAACTCCAGCTCCCATCTCTAGTACTCAACCTGAATCTTCTATCCAGAACCCCCAAAGTCTAGTACTTCCGAAGACATCAAGGATAGTGGAAGATGACTTCGGAAGAGCTTCAGGAGGAAGAAAGGTTGAAGAAACTCAAAAGAAAAGGTGGGCTGACAACTGGAAAACTGTTAGCTGCAAGTACCAAAGCAGCTGCAGCCAACCAGGAGGCGGTCAACAACCGAAAAAGGGTAGAGATTATCGATAGACTTGTTAGTCTAGAAGTTGCAACTGAGGATGTACTCCTGCTACCATTAGAGGAGTTAATAGAGGTGGAAAAGGCAACCTTGCTTCTAAAACAGCAAAAAGAATAAGCTGCAAGGATGGCCTTGGAAGAAGAAAGGGAGAGGAAGGAAAAAAGCTGATCTACAGCTCAGGAGGGAAAGGATAACTTTCCTAACCTCCAAAGGTTTCTCTCAAGAAGAATTATCTCCACATAACAATGATACGATCTTATGGCTCTTCAACAAAGAGCAAGATCAAATGGAGAAAGAGAGAAAGAGAGCTGAATGGGAAAAGATATTGCAGAAGAAGAAGAAGGAAGAGGAAGAAGGACTGACAGCTGCCAAGAAAATAGGTATGGAGGCCTGGATGAAGAGCTATCTCAGAGCTCATGGCTTCTCTGGCAGGCAGGTGGGTCCTATGTCAGAAAAGACTCTCCAGCGACATGTTAGGAGATGTATAGAAGGGGACAGGGGATGACCTTTAAAGCAACCACTCAACCCAAACTCCAAACCCAACCACAACCTGAAACCATACCCTTCTCACTCCCCATCAAAACCGAACCAACCACTGAACCATACACCCCTGAACCTACACCATCACTCCTACCAACTCCTTCACCTCAACCACCTAAACTTCCAATCCTCCAACCAAAACTCTAGACAGAACCCAAACACCTCAACCTACCCATCAACCCATTAAACCATCCCCTCAGCCTTCTAAACATCTATCCTTAGAAGAATTCAAAGCATTGAAGACAAAGCTCATAAAATGCACAACTCTGAGGGATATCTCCTATGTGGAGGATTCTGTCAAATCGACCTATGTTGACACATCCTCAAGTTCCCTTAATAGAGATCAATTTCTTGATCTGCCCAGAGGAACATTGGACCAAGCTGCAAATCTCCTTGGCCTCAATTCAGACACTTTGAATGAGGAAGAAAAGAAGTTAAGGAGAAGGCTGGTGACTCTAGTCGATACCAAGAAGAGCGACATGGTGCCAAGACAAGCTCTTGCACCTAGAAAGAAGATCATTCGGTGAAGGTTCAAAGACTCTTCTCACAAATTTGTTGTTGAAAGAGGAATGGAGAACTCAACAGCCTGAGTGCCTCATCTCTGCTACACTTAAGCAGATTTGATATTGCTGAGTTAGCAAAGAAGACATTCTCCAACCCTTCCAACTCTGATGTAGTTGCCCATATTAGAAATCATCTTGGCAGCCTTCATATGGCCGAGCTAACTGCTAGAACCAAGGTTGAATCAGAGTTGAAACTGAGAGAAGAGGAGGAATGAAAGGGATCAGCAACCCAAGGCAAAGCCTTTTTACAAATGGTTGAAGGCCCTAAACTAGAATCCATAGTTAGATGGGAGTATGACTATAACTCCCGTCAACTAACTGTTTTCAGGGGGCATAACAAAGGGTACATGTCATTCAGAGTGATAGACTGGATCTCCTATCCACCAATGACTTGTACAAGCTTCTCAGCACCACTTCCGGGAAGAACAAAGAGACAACCAAATATCTTTTGTCCCTAGTGTTGAAAGCTTTGAGAAGCAGGAATAAGTAAGGTTTTGGTAGCATCAGCCTAGGGGGAGTTTGTTGGATCTAGAAAGGCTGGCGCAACCAAAACCAAGTCACTTAGAAGATTTTGGTACAACAAATAAAGGACTTCCGAAGCTAAGTGTGGAACTTCCGAAGGAAAGAGGAGCTCTTCCGAAGACAAAATGTAAAGCTTACTTCCGAAGGAAAAGTTCCAACTTCCAAAGACAAAGAACCTACTTCCAAAGTTCAAGACTTAGAAAGAATGATGTGAAGTCAACTTCCAAAGTATAGAAGTCCTCAATCCTCGGAAGTATAGAAGCCTCTTCCAAAGTATAAGTGGCTTCGGAAGAACTTGTTCTTCCGAAGCCAACTTACCTTCGGAAAACACTTCTTTTATCTAGTGGACATAAGTATGGCCTTCCTGACACTCTGCTGCAAATGTCTGAGATACTGCATCGTGTTTTCTCAAAAGCCATGCAGTTGACCATATTTTAATCCACTGTTTACCTTTTTATGTTAGTACAGTTGCCATCTTTAGTTGGTGACCTAAGGTAAGTCGTGGACATGTCATGACTACCATATCTTAGGTAATACTTTATCTAAGATACCTTAACTTTATCATTGTAGTATATGCTTTAGTCTTAGGTTTCCAGGTGGTATCAAAGTATATCCGACTGTAGGATCTAGTATATATAGTCTCTCATTGTAACTCATATATCATGCTTGTAAGAGTCTTGTAATATCTTAAGTTGAGAAATAATATATAAAAGTGCCTTGAAATTTTATTTCTGTGTGTTCACTACTTATTATATTATTATCAACTCTTGTGAAAGACTTTACTTCATCTGAATTGAGTGTTTGTATAAGTGAGTTTGAGAGAAATCCAAATGTTTCTGTGACAAACCCGATCCTGCAATTGGTATCAGAGCTTTTTAGGTTCTTGATTGTGAGATCTTACCATCCTAATCAACCTGTTTTTCACTCCTCCTTATACCTCACTCAATGGCCCTCAACAAATCTGAAGTAGAGATGGGGACGATGACCAAAGCACCCATCATCACCCTTGAAAACTTCAGGTCCTGGAGCAGAAGAATGAAAGGCTTCATCAGATATCAAGACAACAAAATGTGGCAATCCATTGTCAATGGCCCGTATAAGCCAAAAGTAGCTGGTGGAAACGGTACCATGATCAAGAAAGCTGATTAAGATTATTCTGATGAAGACAAGAAGAAGCTTGACATTGACAGCAATGCTACGACTGCTCTCATGACTGCAATTCCAAACTCTATGATGGTAGGGTTTGAGCATTGCAGGTCTGCCAAAGAACTATTTGATGCGCTTGCTCAAATGTACTCAATCTCATATGACTCAAGAAGGACTCACTGAAGCAGCAGTTCGAGAACTTCACCCATGTTGCTGGAGAGACTCTTAGCCAGCAATATTTTAGGTACATGGATCTCATTTCTTCCCTTCAATCTGTGGGAATTGCTCATGAACTCCGAGACCTTACAAGAAAGTTCATGAGTGCATTACCCAATAAGTGGACATTTTGTTGTGTCTCTATCAAGAGAACAGAAAATCTGAATACACTCACCATGACCGAACTCTATGGGATCCTTGATGGATATCGTTTGGAAATGGAAAGTAAGAGGGGTCATCAGACAAGCAGACCCTTGAGTCTTCCTAGTAGCAACGCTTTAATGGTTGCTGAAGGCTCAGGAATCTCCCAGCCTCAACAATACCTGACTTACACCCAGCAGCCATCTTGTTCTTCTAGGCCATACATCACATTTCCTGAGACTCCAAGGTCTCAACAAGCTTAGCAAAGCTCCTTTCAGGACAGCTGTCCTTTTGTCTCGGGAAGTGGACACTCAAGTGATTATCAATACTGCTTTGATGATCTAGAGTGTTTTAGCCTTACTTTTTGTACCAAATGATACCCTTTCGAGGTGAGACCTTCAACATAACCTTATCACCCACCTTGAACTCAATCAGTCTACATCTTTTATCAACATACGACTTTTGCCTATCTTTGGCTACCTTCATAAAGGTTTTGATCCTCTCTACTTCTCAGTCGTAGCCTCGATCACCTTGATACTTCCTAACTTCTTCTGACCAATATCACCCCAACAAAGAGATGTTCTACACCTCCTATCATATAACATCTCATAAGGTGGCATACCAATGTTATCATGATAACTATTATCGTTTGAGAACTCGGCTAATGGTAAGTGGTCGTCCCAACTTACCCCAAAGTCAATAACGCATGCCCGAAGCAGATCCTCTAGCATCTAATGGTTCTCTCCAATTGACCATCCGTTTGCGGATGATACGTCGTGCTAATGTGTAACCTCGTCCCCATTGCATCGTGAAATCTCTTCCAAAACTTGGATGTAAACCGAGTGACATGATCAGACACAATAGACACCGGTACACCATGACGAGTTACAATCTCTTTCATGAATAAGTCCACTAACCACTCAAAGGAATACGTCTCACGGATCTGTTGGAAGTGAGCACTCTTTGTCAAACGGTCAACTATCACCCATACGGCATCGTACCCCTCACGATACGTGGTAACTTCATAACAAAGTCCATGTTGATATGTTCCCACTTCCACTTGGATATATCCAAAGGTTAGATTTTCTCGTATGGCTTCTGATGCTCCGCCTTCACTTGCAAGCAAGTAACGCATTTAGTCACGTACTCCGCTACGTTACGCCTCATACCCGGCCACCAATAATCTTTCTTCATATCTTCATACATCTTTATAGCACTGGGATAAATGGAGTATTGAGTCTTATGAGCTTCTTCCATGATCTTTCCATGTAGATCCCCATAACGAGGAATACACGTTCGTCCGAATCGGGTTCTAACAGCAAGAGTGTTTTCACCTAACTCCTCTACTACACCTCTCATTCTTTCAGAGTTAAGGCAATCTTCCTTCAATGACTCATCTTGAAACTCCTTGACATGATTCATTACGTTTGAGGTCACAACCAATTGATAAGCCTATACCCAAATTAGTTCAGGCTTCTCTTTTGGCTAAGGGCATCCGCCGCTATGTTGGCCTTGCCCGGATGGTAATGGATCTCGTAATAATAATCCACTATAAGTTCCAACCATCTCCTTTGGCTCATATTCACGTCCTTCTACTTAAAGTGTAACACCCGGTTATTTTTTTAAAGAAGGGTAGGAAATGAGGAATAAAAGAAGGAAATGCAATTAAACCTAGATGAGGGGTTAAAAGTGTCAAAAGGACAAAATCTTTCAAAAGTTGGTGTAAAGGTGGGCATGGCCGCCCACCCTCCCTTCACATCACTTTCCATTCGGTTAGAGAGAGAGAGAGCAGAAAATCTCGGTTGAAGAAGAAGAAGAAGGTCGAATTTAAGGTATGAATTTGTGGTTTTTAAGCGTTTGTGTTGGGTTTTGGTCTCGGGTTTATGCTTATATGTTTGTGTGTGTTTGTGTGTGTTTGGATGTGTGTTCTTGGTGGGGTTTTTAGGTGTTTGAACTCATTTGCAAAAGGGTTAGAAGGAAGATACACCCAAGTTGCACCAGGTGAGTTTCTAGACCATAATTTCTACTTGTTTTAAACTCTTTGGGTCTGAGAACGTATTAAAATGGTTTTACAATGTTTATGTATGTATACCCTTATGTATTATTCATGTTGGATGATGATTCTTAGATGCTTATACTTTTTTAATGTTTAGAATAGCCTTGGTAAGCTTAGAACAGATGGGTTTGATGATTGGGTTTGAAAACACCCAAGAAACATGTTGTATAGAAGGTTCATGCGCCTAGATAAGGCTCATGCGCCTGGAAATGCCTTAGAATTATTTAAGTGTAATTCAGCTCCTGAACAGTGGTCCATGCACCTAGAAATATGAGTCGGATGACTAAGTGTAGGGCCATGTGCCCCAATAGTGCCCATGCGCCCAAGTGGCCCATGCGCGTAAGTGTCCATGCGATCGAACGGTCCATACACCTAAGTTCATACGCCTGAATAGTACACATGCGCCTAGAATTGGGCTGCAATTGACATAGTGTCCAGACGTCCAGGATTCCCATGCACCTGCATAGTGCCCATGCGCTTGAAAGTTGCCAATGCGCCTAAGTGTTCCCCATGCGCCTACATAGTGCCCATGCGTCTAAGGACTTAGATTATTTTCTGATTTTTAGGGAAAAGTGTAATGTAGGCTTTGACTTGGGAGGTTCTTGGGGGCTATGTAAGGTGACTTTTTGAAGTCATAAATGTTATGATGAGTGAGGTATGATGGGATTTATGATTGGTGATTGGGGTGAGCAACCCTATGGTTGCAACAGACTCAGATAGCATGCAAATAGTTATGATTGTTAATGAGGTGAGCGACCCTGTTGTTGCAACAACTCGAAAGGATGAACGTATAAAATGAACGAGGTTAATGAATGTAATGGAAGATAATAATTATATTATCAAGGTGTACGTATAATGTATGATCACAAATGAATGTAAATCGCAATATGATTTGAAAGAAAGTAAAGAACGGCTTTAATGATTGAAATGTATGTTTTAATATAAAACTAGAACTCACTCAGTGACGCCGAACTTTATACATTTTCAGTTGGCAGGTAAACGTTGCTGAGGATGGCACGAGGCGGCTACTCAACTCTTTTTGATGGCATTCTTTTGTTAATGTTTTTGCATTGTAATACGAATGAATGATGTTTTGAAATGAACGCTTGTATTAACTTTCAAAAGCATTTGTAATGATATGAAAAGTTATGTTTTATGTTTCCGCTGCAATATTTTCATAAGGCAAATGTAATTATATGTTTTATGTGCGATGAGGATCCAACTGTGAGCGTCCCGGGAACGAGGTCTTACAAGTTGGTATCAGAGCCAAAGTGTAAGTGAAATGGGTAATTTTGAAAATAAACATTAACTTAAACTGAGAATGGGACGGAATGGGAATGGGATGCCAATCTGAGTAGCTACGTGACATCAGGTATTTTCGTAAAGTTAACCGGTTTTATATGCGCATGGTATGTGGTTATGTGTTGTATGTAGATTTAAATACTGATGTAGTGAGGACAAGTAATGCTTGGGGTATGAAGAGTAAAGTAAGTGGCTAATCACTGGCCACTGTAAATAGGGACTTACTATACTTGACATAAACTGGGCTGTTCCCTTGAACGACCGTGTTGGTGTTTGAATCTTTCAGTGTGCGTATGATGGCCGGTGGTAGATCTTCGAAAGCCTCTTATGGTGGAGGTCACGGTGCTGCTCCACGACCCAAGAGAGGGAGACCCAGTGTTGAGAAGGTGGTTCATGAAGAACCAAAGACCCCTCATCCGGAGGGTGGCGACGAGGGTGCTAAACTGTGAGTCTTAGTAAAGGAGGCTGTGGTGGAGGAAGTTCATCAGGTCATGCAGACGATTCTACCGTCTGTGGTCTGAAGTGATCAAGGCAGTAAGGGAAGGGGAAAGAAAGGAGAGAAACAGGTCCCCGGGAGGACGGGAGCAACCAGAGCCAGAAACGGTTCTCTCTGATGATGAGGAGGAGGAAGAGGAAGAGCCTGCGCCAGAGGTGGCCCGAGGCTGTAACTATGGGGCGTTTATGAGATGCAAGCCCCCTACTTTCGATGGAAACGACACTGCTACAACTGCTCACCAGTGGGTGAGGGAAATGGAGATTGTTCTTGACATCACTGACTGCTGTGAAGACCAAAAGGTGAAGTTCGCTACCCACTCTTTCGTGGACTTGGCTTTTTGCTAGTGGGACAACATTGTCCAAGCCGAGGGTAGCAGGGCCATTGGGAGAATGAGATGGCCTGAACTGAAGATGTTAGTGATTGAGGAGTTTTGTCCTCACAGAGAGATGAATAAGGTAGAAAGAGAGTTCCTGCAGCTGGAGGCGGGGACGATGACACACCAACAGTACACCACAAAATTTAATGAAATGGCGTGACTGGTGCCAGATCAAGTGACACCACTATCACGAAAGATTAAGAGATACATCCAGGGGTTGTCGGCGGATATCCGTAGGCATATGATCGCCGCCCGACCGAGACTTTTAGGTTGACGGTTGATTTGGCTGGTAGATTATATGATGAGCGCAAGGTGATGGTGGCTGAGGTGAACAAGAAAGGTGGTGGTGACCGGTACTGGAATGGGAAATGGTTTGGAGGTGGTGGAACCACTCCAAACAATAAGGTGGCGAAGGTAGGTGACCGACGTGTGGTCACATCTGGTGCAAGGTTGAAGAAGTGTGGAAAATGCGGGAAGGAGCATTCGGGAGAATGCAAATGGGGGTCAAATAGCTGCTTCAAGTGTGGGAAGCCTGGCCATATGGCTAGAGATTGTGGGGTGGCAGGTGTTACAACTGTGGGGTGAGTGGTCATCTGAGCAGAGATTGTAAGAGGCCAAGGGCGGATAGTTCGCGAGCGTAGAAGGCTGGAGGAGAAGGGTAGAAGGCAAGCGCCCGAGCTTTCATGATGACTCGGGAGGAGGCTAGGACAGACCCCGATGTGGTGTCAAGTATGTTTCTAGTAAACCAAACTCTGGCATCTGTGTTGTTTGATTCTGGTGCTAGTAGAAGTTTCATTTCTGCTGCCTTTTGTGCTAAGTTTCCCATTAAGAGTAGATGTATTGATGAGCCCTTCAAGGTAGAAACTGCCATAGGTAAGTCTACAAGGAAAGGTGATAGAAGGTTGTGACATAGAACTAGACGGTCATAAGTTTCCGGTTAGACCATTCGTGATGACCTTAGGCGGTTTTGATGTAGTCCTAGGAATGGATTGCTTGGCGGACTACGAAGCGAATATTGTGTGTCACAAGAAGATGATCCGATTGACAGCACCTGACAGGAATAAGGTGACGGTTTACAGAGATCGAGTCACGACGATCCCAAAAGTGATTTCGATGGAGGTGGCGGAAAGTGCATGAGGCGTGGATGTAGTGCCTACTCGGCCTACGTAAAGGATGTGGTCGTGCCAACATCACAACTATCTGATGTACTAGTTGTGTGTGACTTTCTGGATGTGTTTCTAGAAGATTTACCAGGTGTGCCACCGGACCGTGAGGTTGAGTTTCGGATTGACGTGATACCAGTTGGCCAACCGGTAGCTAAGGCAATGTATCAGTTGGCTCCGACTGAGATGAAAGAGTTAATAGAGCAGTTGCAAGAGCTGCTAGATAAGGGGTTCATTAGACTGAGTATCTCTCCTTGGGGTGCTCCGGTCTTATATGTGAAGAAGAAAGACGGTAGCATAAGGATGTGTATAGACTGCCGTGAGTTGAATAAGCTGACAGTGAAGAATCGGTACCCCTTACCAAGAATTGATGATTTGTATGATCAGCTCCAAGGTGCCAGTTGGTTTTCAAGGATAGACCTTCGATCTGGCTACCATCAGTTGAAAGTAAAGGAGTAGGATATTCCTAAGACAGCTTTTCGCACGCGATATGGTCACTACGAGTTTCTTGTCATGTCTTTCGGTTTGACCAATGCGCCAGC
Organism: Flaveria trinervia; assembly: GCA_025506515.1. Taxonomy (NCBI): domain Eukaryota; kingdom Viridiplantae; phylum Streptophyta; class Magnoliopsida; order Asterales; family Asteraceae; genus Flaveria; species Flaveria trinervia. Next base: position 43,353,048 of record CM046446.1, read on the forward strand.
TGATTTTATGGATTTGATGAATTGTGTGTGTCGGCCGATGCTGGATAAATCAGTAATTGTGTTTATTAATCATAACCTGATTTATTCGAAGAGTGAGAATGACCACGCCGGTCATATTCTGGAGGTTTTGGAGACAGAGAAACGAGAAGTTGTACGCCAAGTTCTCCAAGTGTGCATTTTGGTTGCGTGAAGTTCAGCTCTTGGGTCATGTGGTGAATCTTGATGGAATCATGGTGGACCCGGCAAAGGTGGAGGCGGTTGTGCAATGGAAGACACCAAAGACGCCATCCAAGATTCGTAGCTTCTTAGGTTTGGCGGGCTACTATAGAAGATTCATTCAAAACTTTTTCCAAGATCGCTTCTCCACTGACTAAGTTGACCCGAAAAGATGTAAGGTTTATATGGGGTCTGGCTCAAGAGAAGGCGTTTGAAGAATTAAAGGCGAGATTGACTCAAGCTCCTGTTCTGTCATTACCCGATGGAAGCGAAGATCTGATGGTCTATTCTGATGCTTCTTAGTCAGGTTTGGGGTGTGTGTTAATGCAGAGAGGGAAGATTATAGCTTATGCATCCCGACAGTTGAAGGTTCATGAGGTCAATTATCCTACTTATGACTAGGAGCTAGCAGCCGTGGTCTTTGCACTAAAGATTTGGAGGCACTATCTTTATGGGACGAAGTGCACCATATTCACTGACCACAAGAGCTTGAAGTACTTCTTCAAGCATAAGGATCTAAACATAAGGCAGAGACAATGGTTGGAGCTTATAAAGGATTATGATTGCGAGATCCATTACCATCCGGGCAAAGCCAACGTGGTGCTAATGCCCTTAGCCGAAAGGAGAGGCTCGTGCTGATTTGGGTGAAGGCATACCAATTGATCATGACCTCTAATGTAATGAAGCAAGTCAAGGAGTTTCAAGATGACGCATTGAAAGAAGATCATCAAAACTCTGAAAGAATAAGAGGTTTGGCTGGGGAATTGGGTGAAAACACACTCGGTGTTAAAACCCGATTTGGACGTGTGTGAATCCCTCGTTTTGGGGATCTATGCATGTAGATCATGGATGAAGCTCACAAGACGCGATCATGGATGAAAATGTATCAAGATATGAAGAAAGATTATTGGTGGTTATGTATGAAGCGCGATGTGGTGGGGTATGTGAGTAAGTGCCTTACTTGTTTGCAAGTGAAGGCCAAGCATCAAAAGCCGTATTGAAAGATCCAATCTTTGGATATACTGGAATGGAAGTAGGAGCACATCACCATGGATTTCATTATGAAGTTGTCACGTACTCCGAAAGGGTATGATGCCATATGGTGATTGTCGACCGTTTGACGAAGAGTGCTCACTTCTTACTGATCCGCGAGACATATTAATCCGAGAGGTTGTGGATCTATTCATTAAAGAGATTGTAACTCGTCATGGTGTGCTGGTGTCTATCGTGTCTGACCGCGACACCCGATTCACATCCAAATTCTAGAAGAGATTCCACGACGCCATGGGGACGAGGTTACATATTAGCATGGCTTATCATCCCCAAACTGATGGTCGGTTAGAAATGACCATTCAGACACTGGAAGACATGCTTCGGGCATGTGTGATTGATTTTAGGGGAAGTTGGGATGACCGCTTGCAGTTAGCTCAATTCTCGTACAACAACAGTTATCATGCCAGTATTGGCATGCCACCATACGAGATGCTATACGGTAGAAGATGTAGAATGCCCGTATGTTGGGGAGACATTGGGCAGAAAGAATTGGGAGGTGTTGAGGTGATCGAGGCTACGACTGAGAAGCTAGAAAAGATTAAAGCCTTTATGAAGGCAGCCAAAGATAGATAGAATTCATATGCCGATAAACGACGCAGACCGATTGAGTTCCAGGTGGGTGACCGGGTTATGTTGAAGATTTCATTATGGCAGGGTATCATCCGATTCCGGAAACGAGGTAAGCTAAGCCCGAAATACATAGGACCTTTTCGAATCATTGCTCGAGTAGGAGAGGTGGCCTATAGATTGGAGCTACCAAGTGAGTTAAGTGGAATTCACCCGACATTCCATGTATCTTATCTGAGAAAGTGCTTAGCGGATGAAGACATGATTCTTTCACTGGGGGATATTGAAGTAGACGAAAGGCTCAATTATGTGGAGCAACCACTGGCAATCATCAATAGAAAAGAGAAGAGGCTGAGATTTAAAGCGGTTCCTCTTGTGCGTGTACAGTGGAAGCACAGGAAGGGATCTGAATCTACATGGGAGACCAAGGAAGGGATGAGGCAGCATTATCCTCATATGTTTGAGGAATAACAAGTTTCGGGGACGAAACCCAAATAAGGGGGTGGACTTGTAACACCCAGATATTTTTTTAAAGAAGGGTAGGAAATGAGGAATAAAAGAAAGAAGTGCAATTAAACCCAAGATGAGGGGTTAAAAGTGTCAAAAAGACAATATCTTTCAAAAGTTGGTGTGAAGGTGGGCATGGCCGCCCACCCTCCCTTCACATCACTTTTCATTCGGTTAGAGAGAGAGAGAGAGAAGAAACTCTCGGTTGAAGAAGAAGAAGAAGAAGGTCGAATATAAGGTATGAATTCGTGGTTTTTAAGCGTTTGTGTTGGGTTTTGGTCTTGGGTTATGCTTATATGTTGTGTGTGTTCAGGTGTGTGTGGTTAGTGGGGTTTTTAGGTGTTTGAACTCATTTGCAAAAGGGTAGAAGGAACATACACCCAAGTTGCACCTGGTGAGTTTCTAGACCCTGATTTCTACTTGTTTTAAACTCTTTAGGGCTGAAAATGTATTAAAACGGTTTTACAATGTTTATGTATGCATACCCGTATGTATTATGCATGTTGGATGATGATTCTTATATGCTTATAGGTTGTTCATGTTTAGAATAGCCTTCGTAAGCTTAGAATAGGTGGGTTTGATGATTAGGCTTGAAAACATCCTAGAAACATGTTGTACATAAGGTTCATGCGCCTAGATAAGGCTCATGCGCCTGGAAATGCCTTAGAATTATTTAAGTGTAATTCATGCGCCTGAATAGTGGTCCATGTGCCTAGAGATATTAGTCGGATGACTAAGTGTAGGGCCATGCACCCCAATAGTGCCCATGCGCCCAAGTGGCCCATGCGCCTAAGTGTCCATGCGACCGAACGGTCCATACACCTAAGTTCATACGCCTGATTAGTACCCATGCGCCTAGAATTCGGCTGGAATTGACTAAGTGTCCAGACATCTAGGATTCCCATGCGCCTAGGAACTCATGCACCTGCATAGTGCCCATGCGCCTGAAAGTTGCCCATGCGCCTAAGTGTTCCCCATGCGCCTGCATACTGCCCATGCTTTGTGTGGGAGGTTCCTGGGGGCTATGTAAGTTGACTTTTTGAAGTCATAAATGTTATGATTAGTGATGTATGATGGGATGTATGATTGGTGATTATGTACGATTGTATGGTATGAACCTTATGATGATATATGTTTATCATTCTTATGGCTTTACGAGTTATGTTAAGGAATGAACGAATGAAGTATTATGTAACGTAATGTGAAAGATAATGAAAGAGGAAAACGAAGTAAGAATGCATACATTTTTGAATGACGAATGAATGAAGGAAAGGCTTGCAAGCACATATATGAGGTGAGCAACCCAGTTGTTGCAACAGACTCGAACATCATGCTATCGTGAAGTTGCCATGAGGTGAGCAACCCTATGGTCGCAATAGGCTCGGATAGCGAGCTATCGTGATGTTACCATGAGGTGAGCGACCCTATGGTTGCAATGGACTCGAATAGCGTGCTATCGTCGAAATTGGCAATTGGGGTGAGCAACCTATGGTTGCAACGGACTCGGATAGCATGCAAATAGTTGTGATTGTTAATGAGGTGAGCAACCTTGTTATCGCAACAGTTTCGAAAGGACGAACGTATAAAATGAACGAGGTTGATGAATGTAATAGAAGATAATAATATATTATCAAGGTGTACGTATGATGTATGATCACGAATGAATGTAAATCGCAATATGATTTGAAAGAAAGTAAAGAATGGTTTTAACGATTGAAATATATGTTTTACTATAAAACTAGAACTCACTCAGTGACACTAACCTTTATACATTTTCAGTTGGCAGGTAAACGTTGCTGAGTATGGCACGAGGCAGCTACTAAGCTCTTTTGGATGGCATTCTTTTGTTAATGTTTTTGCATTGTAATGCGAATGAATGATGTTTTGAAATGAACGCGTGTATTAACTTGCAAAAGCATTTGTAATGATATGAAAAGTTATTTTTTTATGTTTCCGCTGCAATATTTTCATTAGGCAAATGTAATTATATGTTTTATGTGCGATGAGGATCCAACTGTGAGCATCCCGGGAATGGGGTCTTCCATAAAGAAGTACTTCAAGTTCTTGTGGTCAGTAAAGATAGTCCACTTCGTCCCATATAGGTAGTGCCTCTAAATCTTTAATGTGAAGACCACAGCTTAGCTCTATGTCATGAGTAGGGTAATTGACGTCATGAACCTTCAATTGACGGGGTGTGTATGCTATAACCTTTTCTTGCTACATTAACACACAACCTAACCCCGAGTAATAGGCATCTGAATAGACCACCAACTCCTTACTTCCTTTAAGTAATGACAAGATAGGAGCTTGAGTCAGCCTTTCCTTTAACTCTTCGAAAGCCTTCTCTTGCTCTTGACCCCACACAAACATCACATCCTTATGGGTCAACTTAGTCAATGGAGAAGCTATTTTCGAGAAGTCTTGGATAAATCTTCTATCATAGCCCGCCAACACCAAGAAACTACAAACCTCGTATGGCATTTTTAAAGACTTCCATTGCATTACAGCTTCCACTTTAGTCGGGTCGACAATGATCCCTTTAGGATTCACCACGTGACCCAAAAATTGAACCTTGCACAACCAGAATGCCCATTTGGAGAACTTGGCATACAACTTCTCTTTTCTAAGTGTTTCTAACACCTCTCGAATGTGACCAGCATGCTCCTCCTCGCTCTTCGAAAAAATAGGATATCATCGATAAACATGATCACCGATTTATCCAATATTGGCTGACACACTCGATTGATCAAATCTATAAAAGCAGTTGGCGCGTTGGTCAAACCAAAAGACATAACGAGAAACTCCAAATGTCCATAAGGTGTATGAAAAGTTGTTTTAGGAATATCATGCCCCTTAACCTTCAACAGATGTTAACTAGATCGAAGGTCTATCCTTGAGAACCAATTGGCACCATGGAGCTGATCAAACAACTAATCAATCCTCAGAAACGGGTACCGGTTCTTCACTATCAACTTAGTAAATGATTGTTTGGATATCAAAACATATTTGATTGATTATGACAGGCATTATCCTTCATTGAACTTGTTTAGTCCAACAATACTCACCCTAAGAATGATATTGCCAATCTTTATGTCGTTTGATTGTTAGTGTGATGTTTGTTAAACATGATATGTTTGATTATGTTTGATTTTCAATGATTGAATGTTCTACTAACTGGGTGTGAGTAAGAGCGATATTCTTACTGAGAATCAAATATGATAATCAAGTCAATGATTGAGTGGCGGAAACAAACAATCAGAGGACATTCAAGCAAGAAAATTACTCATAAATTCTATTTGTATTGATATATGAAAGTTGACAAATTACAGAGAATAATTACAACAAAAATCCTGTTTCTATCAACCGTCACCTCAGTACGAGGTTAACTATTCTATTTATAGACAAGACAATATGCCTTTACAAAATGACTAAACTACCCCTGACCTATTACATCAGAAACTAGTCTAAGTCTTGATCCGCATCTCTGCTTGTTCATCCGCATTGACAAATGCGAATGAGATAATCTTGATCAGCATTTCCCCCGAAAGTCAGTGAATAAACTATGTTCCCTCGGGTACACAAGCCCTACTTGGGCGTAAGGGCACCCTTCAGTCGCATGGCCTCCCAGGTGACTGAACACCATGTGGATGAACACCAAGTGAATGGGCCCTATGCGAATGGACCCAATGCGGATGGACACAATGCGGATGAATCCTATGCGAATAGAACTAATACGGATGAACACCTGTGCGAATGGACCTAATACAGATGGACCTCAGTCGTATGACCCCCCATGCGAATGACCCTCAGTCGTACGACTCACAAGCGTATGGACTCCAATCACACGACTCGCATGCGAATGAACTAAGTCGCATGCCATTCGGTCGCATAACCCTAGCTGATGCAGCATCCATTTCATCCCGAACCCAATCTGCACTTTTCGGCCTCCAAACCCTCTCAAACCTGTTCTAAGCCCAAATCAACCATCCTAAACCTTAGAAACACATACCACAACACCATTCAAGAACACAAAAGCCCGAAAACAAACTCCACTCGCATCACACACAATCACATACATACGGGTTCAACGCACACACTTCAAAAACAGGTTTTAATATGTGTTCCAACCCCGAATTAGTTGAAAACGTGTAAAAGAGGGGTCCTAGAACTCACACAAACAACATCATCGCGTAGACTTCAATCCAACCTGCTACACCTCAACTTTTGCGCTTGAAACCAAGAAAACCGAAGCTTGAGACCACTTTTCTTCCTCTTCTCTCTCTATACTCGAAAATTGTGAGTGTGGGGGAGGATGTGGGCTGCCTTCCCCCCTCTTATACCCCCACTCATTCAAGTTTTTCCCGTTTGGAAAGTTTGGTCCCTCAACGTTGACCTTTATATCTTTTCTTTCTCTTTTCCTTCTTTCTTTGGCTTCATGGGAAATAACCGGGTGTTACATTTTTGCTGCATCCAAAAACTTCAAGGTCTATCAACTTGATGTCAAGTGTACTTTTCTCTATGGGGAAATCGATGAACAGGTGTATGTCAAACAACCACATGGTTTTGCAGATCCTGATGATCTTTATTATGTCTGCAAGCTTGAGAAAACTCTTTAAGGGATGCACCAAGCACCCAGGAAATGGTATCAGACTCTATCTCAGTATCTCTACAAGCATGGGTACAGAAGGGTTACTATAGATGAAACTCTGTTCATCAAAGGATAAGTAAATGATTTGATGCTAGTTTAAGTATGTGTATATGACATCATCTTTGGTTCAACTAATCCAAGGCTTTACAAAGACTTTGAGAAGCTGATGAAGGACAGATTTGGAATGAGCGCCATGGGGGAACTCATTTTCTTTCTGCGACTTCAAGTGAAGCAAGTTGAAGATGGCATCTTCATAAGTCACTCAAAGTATGTTTAGGACATACTCAAAAGGTTCAACATGATGATTGCAAGATTGCTAAGACACCCATAGCAAGAATGTTGGACCTTGAAAGGATCATACATGCCAACTCAAGTGGTGTGTTAATGGTTGTTCTACTGGTAATCCCACAAGTCCAAGTATTAATGCAGATGAAGAATCTGCAAAGAAGATAATTGTCGGCTAACCACATTTGTATATGCGGAAGACATAGAACAAATGCGGAAAAGTGTTTGTTCTTCCGCATTAACAAATGCGGATAGCTGGAACAGATGCTGACAAGTTTTTTACATCCACATTAATTAATGCAGATGCCTGCCAACAAATGCGCATAAGTGTTTGTTCATCCACATTTGTCAATGCTGATGACCAAACACTAGTGATTAAGACAAACAAGAAATGTTGATCAAGATCAACACATCCGCATTAGTCAATGCGGATGAACAAAGAAATGCTGATCAAGATCAACTCATCCATATTAGTCAATACATATAAACAAAAAAATGCTAATGAAGACTTAGACTAGTTTACTGATGTATAGGTTAGGGTTAGTTTAGTCATTTTGTAAAATGCATCTTGTCAGCCTATAAATAGAATAGAAAACCTCATATATGAGGTGAATATTGATAGACATCATAGACAATCAGAGTATTTTGTTTAGTCTTATGTTCTCAAGATGTATTATTATTATTTAATGCTCAACCCTAGCATTTATTGTAAACATTCACCTTCATTAATACAAAGTGCATTTATGAGTACATCTTGCATTCAATGTTCCTTGATTGTTTGATTCCGCCATTCAATCATTGACTCAATCATCATATATGGTCCTTGTGAGAATATCATTCTCACACATGCTAGTCAATTGGTATCAAAGCTTTGGCTCTCGGTTCTTTTTCAGATATGCCTAGATCTGAACATAACTCAATTGATCTAGTGATTGAGTTACTGATAGAGTGTTTGACTACCTCTACTCGGCATACAAGTTGAAAAAAACTACAGAAAACTCTTCGATAGTTACTGTTCATTTGTTCTCATCTTCAAGAACAAAGCTGTGAACAGTTGATAAAGCTCAAAAATTTACAACAGAAACTCACAAAACATCAGCAGATCTTATTCCTTAAGCCTGTTTTAGACTATTTGGACTATTTGGACTAGTTGGATTTAACAATCAATCTAATCATTATTCAAACAATTTAAAAACAACTGACTAAAATGGAATCACATAATTTTTCTGAACTTGGTCATACTCCAAGACCACCTATGCTTAAACACAAATATGAGTTTAAGCAATGGAAAATCAGATTCATGAACTATATTAGAGTGTAGATCCAGACTATTGGATTTCAATATGTAAAGGGCCTCACATTCCTGTGACACTTTCTACTGATCATGCTGTATTGTGCAAAACCTCAAGAATACCCATTGAGGATTTGACTCTTGATGATAATGACTACAAGAAGATACAGGTTGATCTCAATGCTTACCCTATACTCATTCAAGTATTGAAAATGGATGTGCTCAAAAGACTTGAAAAGTATGGTACTGCTAAAGATGTATAGGATGGACTGCTGATAATGTGTGAAGGAAGTAGTGAAGTAGCTGAAATGTAGCACCGGTTATTTTTTTAAGTTAGAAAAGAATGAATAAAGTGAAGAAAAACAAAGAAAATATATTTTACCCAAGTTGAGGGGTAAAAAGTGTCAAAAGGACAAAAAGGTTTGAAAGTGGGTGTAAAGTGGGCATGGCTACCCACTCCCTTCTCACAACACCCAGATCTTCGGTTTTTAGAGAGAGAGAAAGAGAAGAGCAGAAAGCTCTCGGGTTTGAAGAGGAACAAGAAGAGAAGTCGAATTCAACGTAAGGAATTCATGGTTTTAAGTGTTCTTAACTGGCCTTGCCTCAGTTGTATGCTTATATGTGTTGGTATGTTCAGTTTTGTGTGTTTTTAGTGGGTTTCTAGGAATTTGAACTACAAAGGTGAGTTCTAGAACACCTTTTTTTACTTGTTTTAACTGATTTTGGGGCTAGAAATGCATGAACTTTTGTTTTTATAAAACTTGGTTTTATACTTGTATGTTTAAATGTGTATATGTTGCGGGTATGGTGTGATTTTGGACTATGATCATGTTTGATGATGTTATGGTTGTGTTTCTAAGGCTTAGAATGTATGATTTAAGCTTAGAACATGATAGATGAGGTTTGGGGACTGAATCTGCTGATAAGTGTGCCCTAGGCTACTCATGTACCCAAACAATAGTTCATACGCCTAAGTTTAGAGAAGTGCTTAAGTGTTGACAAATGCGGATGAACATTGACAAATGCGGATGAGCAATGACAAATGCAGATGAACATTGACAAATGCGGATGAGCAATGACAAATGCGGATGAGAAAGTCAATGCGGATGAGAAGCTCAATGCGGATTAGAAAGTCAATGCGGATGAGTAAGTCATATGGATGAGTAAGTCATGTGGATGAACAAATGCGGATGAGTAAGCTCATGCGAACAAACAAATGCGGATGAGCATTGACAAATGCGGATGAGTAAAGTCAATGCGGATGAACAAATGCGGATGAGTAAGTTCATGCAAATGAACAAATGCGGATGAGCATTGACAAATGCGAATGAGTAAAGTCAATGTGGATGAACAAATGCAGATGAGTAAGTTATGCGAATGAACAAATGCGGATGAGTAAGTTCATGCGAATGAAAAAATGCGGATGAGCATTGAAAAATGTGGATGAGTAAAGTCAATGTGGATGAACAAATGCGAATGAGCATTGACAAATGCAGATGAGTAAAGTCAATGCGGATGAACAAATGTGGATGATTAAAAGAAATGTGGATGAACAAAAGAAATGCAGATGAGTAAAAAGAAATGTGGATGAACAAAAAGAAATGCGGATGAACAAAAGGGAAATGCGGATGAACACTAAGAATATTTTCTGACTTTTTGGGGAAAAAGTGAAATATAGGCTTTGACTTGGGAGGTTCCTGGGGGCTATGTAAGTTGACTTTTTGAGGTCATAGATGTTATGTTGGGCATGGTATGATGATGTATGATATGATTTGATGATGTATGTATGTATGATGCCTTGTATGATGATGTGCGATTGATAATGTTATGCATGATGGTATGTGTGATGTATGTTATGTATGCTCATATATATGAAGATTTGCATGATCTTGTTGATCTTCCTTACATTGTATGTTTATTTTCCTATTGCTTTATGTTGAACATTAATAAATGAAATGATAAAGTATTATATAACGTAAAGTGGAAGATAATGAAAGAGGAATATAATGAATGAATGCATGCATTAATGAAGGAGAAAGTAATGAAAGCCTTGCAAGGAACTGAAGGGAGGTTCACAACTCATTGAGTGTTGTTACCTTGTGTGTGTCTACAACGTGCGATTTTGGCTAACTCATAAGGGTTCATACACACAATAAGAGTTTAGTCCCGGTGACTACTCCAATACGTGAGATTCCCTAATTACTATGTGTCATACAACGTGTGATTTTGGCTAACACATAAGAGTTCACACACACAGGGGGAATGTCCAACTATGTGTGTATCTACAGCGCATGATTTTGGCTAACTCATAAGGGTTCATACACACAGTAAGAGTTCAGTCTTGGTGACTGCTCCAATAACGTGTGATTTCCTATGTGTCATACAACGTGCGATTTTGGCTAACCCATAAGAGTTCGCACAAAGAGGGGGAGTCTATCTTAGTGACCACTCCATATGTGCGATATGTGCGATACGTGCGATACGTGCGATACGTGCGAGATGTGCGATATGTGCGAGATGTGCGATATGTGTTATATGTGCGATAAGTGTGATACGTGTGATATGTGCGATATGTGCGATACGTGCGATACATGCGATATGTGCGATATGTGCGATATGTGCGATACGTGCGATATGTGCGATATGTGCGATACGTGCGATGCATGTGGTATGTGCAGAATGTGCGAAATGTACCAAACGAACAATGATGAAGATAATAATTGTTACCTTAATGTATGTGCAATGTGTGATCACGTGTGATAGTAATGAAATTGTTTTAATGTATGGAAGGTAATGCAATGCTTTTATAAAACTAGAACTCACTCGCAACACTGACTTTTTATGCATTTTCCAATTGGCAGGTAAAGTTGCTGAGGATGGCACGGGGCGACTACTTTTCTCTATTGGATGGCATTCTTTTGTTTATTGTTTTTGCATTGTAATGCGAACAAATGATATTATGTAACAAATGTTGTATTGTTATGCAAAAGCATTTTTAATGAAAATGTTGTTTTGAAATGTTTTTGCTGCAACGTTTATTTCAAGTTAAAGTAATTATATGTTTTATGTGCGATGATTGACCAGCTGTAAGTGTCCTGGGGATGGGGCCTTACAAGTTGGTATCAGAGCCAAAGTTTAAGTGAAACGGGTAAATTTTCAAAATAAACCTAAACTTAAACTGAAAATGGGACGGAAAGGGAAGTGATGCCCATTCGAGTAGCTGCGTGCCATCAGGTATTTTCTTAATGTTAACCGGTATTACGTGCGCTTTGTAGGATCGTTGAAGGGTATAAGTTACAACACAACAACACAAAGAGGAGATAAACTAAACTTAGATCAAACAGTAAACTGGATTAACCAAGTAATGACACTTAAGAACACAAGTAATATAACAGACAGAACACAAAGAACACAAGTATTTGGTTTTCAAGAATGCAGTGTATTGCCTTCTCTATGTTCTATTACAAGTGTTACAAAAAGCATATTCAAAAGATACAAGAACATGAGATACTTATACAACATCCTATAGCCGGCTATATTTTGAAAGCCAGCTGGATACAATTGACTAGACACACACAAAATCAATTGTAGAGTCAAAAGGTAGATTGCCTTTTGACTAGTGACTATGACATGCCGTAGCTCACATCCTTATCAATTACAAAAAGGATAAAGTACATAAAGTAGAAAGTTACAGACTCAAGACCTAAATGTACAGTTACCAAAAGCATGGACCTTTTCACCAAACTATGTTAGTTGGTGACTTGCAGAGTTGCAGCGGAAAGGTGTCCAGCTTTATGGAACAGTACATCAGATAAAGCATGTTACTAAAAGTCTTCGGAAGAAATCTGTCTTCATGAACTTGAAGCTTCGGAAGACTTTCTCTCTGAGGCTTCGGAAGACTTCATATTTCGCTTTGGAAGATATTGGTCTTGGCTTTGGAAAATTTCACGCTTAGAGTATTTCTGTTGCACATGTGAAACTTCCGAAGCATTCTACTTCAATGCACTTGTGCAACATGCAGGAAAGACTAAAGATGTTTAGGTTGCATCAACCTCTTCACTAGACTCTACACGCATGTTATGTGGTTTATGTGTTGCTGGTAGATTTAGATACTGATGTAGTCAGGATAGGTAATGCTTGGGGTAAGAAGAGTAAAGTAAGTGGCTAATCACAACTGGCCATTGTAATGTGGTTATGTGTTGCTGGTAGATTTAGATACTGATCTTTCAGTGTGTGTGTTATAGGATGGTCGGTAGTAGATCATCTGAAGTTCCACGTGGTGGAGGTCGTGGTGCTGAACCACATGCTACGAGAGGAAGGCCTAGAACCGAAAAGGTGGTTCATGAAGAACCCGAGACCCCTCATCCGGAGGGTGGTGATGAGAGTGCTAACTTAAGGGCCTCGGTGAAGGAGGCTGTTGTTGAAGAGGTGAATCAGGTCATGCAGACAATTTTACCGTCTGTGGTGACCGAAGTTATCAAGGTTGTGAGGGAAGGAGAAAGGAAGGAAAGAAGTAGACCTACGGGCGAAAGAAGACAACCCCAAGACTGAGGCAGTTCAATATGATGACGAAGAAGAAGAGGAAGAAGAAGAGGAAGAAGAAGAGGAAGAAGAAGAGGAAGAAGAAGAGGAAGAAGAAGAGGAAGAAGAAGAGGAAGAAGAAGAGGAAGTAGAAGAGGAAGAAGAAGACGAAGAAAAAGAGGAAGAAGAAGAGGAAGAAGAAGAGCCTACACTGGAGGCGGCACGAGGCTGCAACTATGGGGCATTTCAAAGATACAAGCCCCCAACCATCTATGGTAATGGCACTACTGCTGCTGCTCACCAGTGGGTGAGAGAGATGGAAGCTGTTCTGAACATCAGCGAGTGCCGAGAGGACCAAAATGTGAAGTTTGCTACCCACTCGTTTGTGTACTCGGCTCTGTGTTGGTGGGACAACATTGTCCAAGCTGAGGGTAGTCGGGCTATCGGAAGAATGAGATTGCCAGAGTTGAAGAGGCTGGTGACTGAGGAGTTTTGTCCTCACCGCGAGATGGAGAAGGTTGAGAGGGAGTTTCTACAGTTGGAGGCGGGAACAATGACACATAAGCAATACACCACCAAGTTCAATGAAATGGCACGGATGGTTCCTGATGGTTCCTGATTATTTTTTTAAGTTAGTAAAGAAAGAATAAGGTGAAGAAGAAGAAAGAAAAGATGATACGTGGACTTGTGCGATATGTGTGATATGTGTGATACGTGGGATATGTGCGATATGTGCAATACGTGCGATATGTGCAATATGTGTGATACGTGCGATACGTGTGATACGTATAGAAAGTGTGAAATGTACCAAACGAACAATGATGAAGATAATAATTATTACCTTGATGTATGTGCGATGTGTGATCACGTGCGATAGTAATGAAATTGTTTTAATGTATCGAAGGTAATGCAATGTTTTTATAAAACTAGAACTCACTCAGCAACGCTGACTTTATATGCATTTTCCAGTTGGCAAGTAAAGTTGCTGAGGATGGCATGGGGTGGCTATTTGGCTCTATTGGATGGCATTCTTTTGTTTAATGTTTTTGCATTGTAATGCTAATGAATGATATTGTGTAATGAATGTTGTTTTGTTTTGCAAAAGCATTTTAATGAAAATGTTGTTTTTAAATGTTTCTGCTTCAATGTTCATTTCAAGTTAAAGTAATTATATGTTTTATGTGCGATGATTGGCCAGCTGTAAGTGTCCCGGGGACGGGGCCTTACATGAAATTGACAAGGATAAGCTTGTTAATCAATATGAAACCTTTCATCACTCCGATGGGGAGTCCATCTCTAAACAACAACATAGATTTGTAAAACTGGTGAATGATTTAGAGATCATGGGAGTAACATACAAAGACAAAGAACTAAATAAGAAGATGCTTCATAGCCTTCCAGAAAGTTAGAAGCAAATTGTTACAATGCTAAAAAACACTCTTGATCTAGAAAGAACCACATTGGACATCATGATTGCCAAAATAGAAGCACTTGAACTTTATGAAAGGAGTAGGAATCTTGGTGGTTCTCAAGTTATTAAAGCTTATAAATTTTCATCAGACACTCACTCTATGGAAAATGCATTAATTACTAAGGATGATGATTTTCTCTCCTCAAGAGATCAAGTGAAGACAACTGGTTTCATTACTGCTCCATCAACAAACAAGCCATCAACATCATCTCAACCAATAGGGTTTACTGCCACTCCCTCAACTGCTCATGAATGCCCAAAATCAGAAGAGCAAAAGGCAACTTACAATGCATTTGTTGCTAGTTTTGATGCTTACCTTGGAGGCAGACTCACTTCTACTCATTTGATACAAGAAAACTTGGAAAATTTGGATCTAGATGATGTGGAAGAAAGGAGAGCTAAGAAGTTTTTTAGTAAAGGAGAAAGCTTAGCCTCAATGAAAACACCAAACTTGGATATAACAAGTCCAAGGTAAAGTGTTTTAACTATGGAATGACGGGTCACTTGTCCTAAGAATGTAATGCTCCTAGTAGAAACAAGAACAATTTCCAAAGGAATTTTTAGAGTCAGTCGTCTCCAAAACCAAGCACAAGCTCCTACTCCAACAATCAACAATGGCAGTATCATCATCAACAACATCAACAACCTTATCAAAATCAGCCGTAAGCGACTAATTAAGCTCATGGAAGCAGTCAATCATCCTCAAATGCTCTTGTTATCAAACAAGATAGAGTATGTGATTGGAGTCTGTATGCAGAGGAAGTGAAGCCTCAATTTTAGAATCATGCACTCATGGCTCACATCAAGGATGGTCCATCTCATATGCCATCTAATGTAAAATCCAACCTTTGTAGTGATAAATGCATTACTGAATTGCAAGGTTATCAAGAACAGAATCATAAATTGGCTGAGAAAATAAAAGAAGAAAGGTCAAGTCTGAGATGATTAAGAGAGAAATTAAAGGCTTTGAAATCAAAATTAAATCTCTCATCTCTGATATTGAAAGATTGCATGCTGAGAAGTACACTGTTGCAGCTGAGAATGAGCAACTAACTGAAAAGTTAGCTCAATCAAAAGCTGAACAAACACTTACTGAAGTGAAACTTGAAAAGTTTCAATTGTCTTCAGTCAAGCTGCAAGAGATGCTTGATTCACAAAAAGATCCCAAGGATATGTCTGGGATTGGGTATAACTCTTATCCTTCACCCAACAATGACAACTACACTGTCATGCCTAAATTTGTAACACTCAAAGACCAAATTGAACCTAATACTATTGAACCAAAAACTGTAGTAAAACAAGTCACTAATCCTCAAAACAAACCAAATGTCTACATTGAAACAAATGAGGGGAAAATTAAATTATGTCACCCAATTAAAATCAAGGAGTGTTTAGACAAGATAGTGAATGTAATTAAACCATCAAGCCCAATTAAGGCCATTGTCCCCTTTGTGAAATTTATACCTACAGTTTCAAAAGGAAAGAAGAAAGCTGTGAAGTTAGTGAAACCTTCTGCTCAAAGCAGTTCTAATTATGAGACTAAAACTCCAAAAAACCAAAGAAAAATAAAAGGTCATTGATTTCAAAAACCAAAATTCAATCAGACCCACAATCATCAAAATCAAAATAAGGAGTAGGTTTTGACATGTGAATAAGGAGCATGTTAATCAGTTTAAGGAAGAAGTCAAGAAAGGGTTAAGGAAACAAAAATAGCCTAAACAGTCAACAAAAGTAGTGTTGTGAACCAAACTACTAAAAAGGCTGATTTTGCTTCTTCCCTCAAAGCAAAGGTTATGACTCAGTTGAGAATGGGTAAATCAATTAAGTCAGCAAAAGCAAAATTAGATTCAAGAAACAAACATATCTATTGTGACATATGTGACATGTCTTATCACAAAACAGAAGAGTGCTTTTTCAATCAATACTGCTCTATCTGTGATATGAACAATCAATCCACCAAAAACTGCTATTTCAATAAATATTGTTCAGTATGTGATATGAACAATCACAATACATCTGATTGGTACTTGAAGCAAAAGGGGTGAGAATTTCCTAAAACAAACCTATCTCACCAACATCATCTATGAAACCCACAGTCAAAAGTCATTCTCATAATAATCAATCTAGGATGTCTAGATCAAATAATGACATGAGTAACATAAAAGAATTGAGGAAGAATCAAAGAAACAAATATCATAACGTCAAGCAATGTATGATCTTCCCAAACCACAAATGATGTTTGATAATCAAAACCGGTTAGATTTCTTCAAAGAAATAGGGACCAAAGGTTTCTTTATTCCTCTGACTCTTCAGTTGATGTTGATGAGATGAAACAATCAAAATATCATGAGAAATCTCCCAGAACACCTCTCTTTAAATCACAGTTTAGAGGAAACTACCAAGAGGTCACCATCATGGATAGGAATGGGAAACCCAAGACCATCATGGCTTCGGTTCCATATTCTAAATAGTTCTTTTGTGCTTGAAGGGTCATTCATATAGGTCCAACAGCTTATGGTATGTGGACAGTGGATGCTCCCGACACATGACTGGAGATTGTTCCTTCCTTCATGACTTCAAGCATATACAAGGAACTACTATAGCCTTCAGAGGAGATTCAAAAGGTGGAAGAATTACTGGTGAATGATCTGTGATAAATTAAATGCTGAGCTTTGATAGAGTGAACTACTATGAACAACTGATTTTCAATCTTCTCAGCGTGTCTCATATCTATGACAAGAAATATTCAACTCACTTCACTGACACTCATTGCTATATTCCTAAATCAGGATTTCAAGTTCATGAAGAATAGGTTGTCTTGAAGACCCCATGGAAGAATAACACATATGTCTTGAACCTTAATTCTGTCATTCCAAAAGAAGAAACATGTTGACTGGGTTTGAGTAAGAGTGGTATTCTTAATGAGAATCGAATATGATAATCAAGTCAATAATTGAGTAGCGGAAACAAACAATCAAAGAACATTCAAAGCAAGAAAATTACTCATAAATGATGTTCGTATTGATATATGAAAGTTGCTAAGTTACAAAGAATAATTACAACAAAAATTCTCTATCTATCAGCCGTCACCTCAGTACGAGGTTAACTACTCTATTTATAGGCAGACAAGATGCCTTTACAAAATGACTAAACTACCCCTGACCTTTTACATCAGAAACTAGTCTAAGTCTTGATACGCATCTCTGCTTGTTTATCCGTATTGATAAATGCAGATGAGTTAATCTTGATCAGCATTTCTACTTGATCATCAGCATTAGTAAGTTGGTCATCCGCATTAGGTAATGCGGATAACAAATACTTGTGCCCATTTGGTTGGTCATCCACATTTGTCAATGTGGATGAGCAAAGTCTTGTCCGCATCTTCTTTTGTTCTTCAACATTAGTCAATGCGGAAGAGTAACTTGTTCTTCAGCATTAGTATTATGTCTTCCACATTAGTCAATGCGGAAGAGTAAACACTTGTCCGCATCAGCGTTTTATCTTCCGCATTAACTAATGCGTAAGATAACACTTGTTATTTTTCTTGCAGATCTTCTTCCGCATTTCATCTTGGACTTGTGGGATCCTAGTTGAGCAATCATCAATTCGCCCATTGAGTTGGCATGTATGATCTTTCAGGGTGCAACAGTACTCCCCCTAAGGATTATACAACCTAGTTTTCCTCAATGTTTAGGAGGTGATTGATGTTGTGATGATTCAGCTGGGTCTTCAGGAGGTAGTATGAATGCAACTTTAGTAGGATCCAGGATAGCCTTCATCAGGTTTACAAAATCAGTTGTTTCTGACATCCTGTCTCTACTCAGCACATGTATCTTCATTCTGCTCATGTTGTAGATGGCTTCCATTGGTAACTTTTTCCGTGAAATAGGTTCCCATATGGAGATTGTGGAAAGACCATCTCTATGAATCAATAAACTCCCTCCCATATCCACTTCAAGCTTAACAATATTTCCAAGTTGCAGTGGTGTTTTCTTCTTCTTTCTTTTGTCTCTTTTAATATTTATTCTATCATAGGCCAGTTTCAACAACTTGATGCATTTCAGAAAGAAGTGCATGTCTTGTTCACCCAATTTGTTGTTTAATTCCTTGAAGTGCCTGGTATAAATGTAGTGGATGTATGATTCATCAAGTAATCTTACTTCATATCCACTGAATAGTCTTATGTCAGCTCCTTCTTTTCCTCCCCACTTCCTTTCTATCACCATCTCAAAGGTTTTCTCATCATAGTACACATTTGAGATGGGAGTGGAGGAATGAGTACCAGATACTACTTTCCTCTTCAATGACTCAGTTGGCTTTACCTTCAACTCAGGGAATACAATTTCCTTTGCTTCCATCTTTTTCTTCTTATCCAGGGGATTGACAAAAGTTTTATCTTTTCTTAAGCAAATTGTCTTTAATGAATTGAAGTTGTTTGTTCTTTTGAACATCTTAAGTATGTTCTCAAATTCATATCCCTTGAACATAGTTGCATGATTGATCGGTTCAAGTTGAGCTAGCTCTTTCAAATCATGAATCTCAAGGGCATTTCTAGAGCTGAGTACTCTATAAAGAATTGTACCAACCCTGAGATTCTCTTCACCATGAACATGTTCCATGTGCTGTCATACTTCCAAGCTATTATCTTTTGATCTACCTTGCCCTTGGGAGTAAACACCTCTCTGATCAGTTCTGTAGTAGTCAGTCCTTCTTGCAGTTTCAACTGAGATGGTTTTGTGAACCATTCAGGGTACTTGTGGAGCACTGGCGCAAGTAGTTCTTGGTCTTTTTGGTTCAGTAACATGTCTTCAACTTACACTCTGCTTCTGGTTTGGTCCTTGTCAATTCTTCTTCCAGTTTCTTGAGTTTTTCTTTCTTTTCATTGATCAATTGAAGAGTTGCAACCCTTAAAGAATTTGTCTTCATGTTGGCGATCCTTCTTCTTGTGAATCCCTGACTTGAGAGATATTCCTTCATTCCTTATTAGACATATTATAAGGAT
This sequence comes from Flaveria trinervia, assembly GCA_025506515.1. NCBI lineage: Eukaryota > Viridiplantae > Streptophyta > Magnoliopsida > Asterales > Asteraceae > Flaveria > Flaveria trinervia. The sequence goes on from CM046446.1 coordinate 43,372,609, forward strand.
CAGGAAATAATGATTCATGGGATGAGGATGATTTCTTCATTTGTGATAGTTTGTGTAGGGGACCCCTTTTTGGCAGTGGTATTTCATACCTTGTTGATTTCTTCAAAGATGAATCTTTATGTTTTGGAGTATCCTTTGTCATTTTTTCTCATATTTAGTGTCTATTGTTGGATCAAGCAACAATTTTAGTTTCTCTTCCTCCTCCTTCATTCTCTCATAAGTCATTCCAAACAATTCATCAGGATCATAGCCTTGATTGATAAAAAAACATGGCCTTAATTATTAAGTCATTAGTTTGTGCTTTTGTTACCATGTCTTCCACTACCTGTTCTGCTTTAATAGGAATGTCCATGAGAACATCCTTTTCTACTTCATCTCCACCAGCAATTTCTCCTTCTTCCAGAACAATTGCTCCAGCCAATTTTTTCAACTGAGCTTCTGCCTGCTCATGTTCTTCCAAAAATTCAGCAATTGCTGCTAAACTTCTTGGGTCATCTTTTTGTTTCTTTGCTGGTTCTTCTTCTATTATTGGTCTCTTACCTTTGGATTTTTTAGCTAAATACTTCCTCTTTCGTGAGTAAGTTTGAAGTTGAGGGGTAGAGGTTTCAGGTTGTTCTTCTGGTTTAGGGACCTTTTCAGGTGTTCTTGGCTCTTGATCCTTCATTTTACTTTTCTCTTTTTCTTTCTATTCAGTTTCAGTTTCTTCTTTCCTTTTTTTCATATCTTTCTTTGAGTTCTTCCTTTTGTTCTTCAGTGAATGAGATAGCAGGGACAATTTGTAGAGTTAATTCTTTTTCCAAAGGCACTGGTGATTTGGGAATAAAGACAATAGGCTCTGCCTCAGTTCTTTGATTGTTTATGAATTCCCAAAAATCATCATCAATGCTGAATTGTTCAGATGCAAAACTATCCAGTGCACTGAAGAGTTCTTCAAATTCATCTTTCTCAAAGTCTGAATAACCAGTGTTTCCAGAATACACTACCATGTCTAGACTCTGATCTTTAATCTCAGTTTGACTTTCATCACCTCTTTGTTCTTCATTCTCATCTGCTGATTTGTTGTCATCATCATCAGCCTTTTCTTGTTTTTCTTTCTCATCATCATCATTCACTTTAGTTTTTTTTATCATCATTTCAAGCTTGGATATTCTTTTGTTCTAGCTAATTTCCTTTTCAAGTTTTGGATATTCTTGTTCATCCATTGCAATCATTTGTATTTCAAGAGTATCTACATGCCCACTCACTTCTTCTCTTGAGTGTTATAGTGCAGCTTTTAAGTTCTCAATCTCCTTGTCTTGTTCTTTTCTTTCAGCTGCATATTTCTCTTTAAGTTCATTCAGTTCACATTCTTTCTCATCCAGTTCCAAGATTCTGCCATTGATGATTCCAGCTCTCCTGTTTAAGGTTCTTTCCATCCTTTCTACTTTGAGTAATAACTCAGAGATTAACTCATCCTTTTCATCAGGCCTGTTGATCTTGGATTCAGCATAGCTCTCTAAGGGAGCAGCCTCAAAAGGTTCTTTCACAACTTTGATTTGATCATGATGATCCTCCTCATCAGAAAATGATTTGGATGATTTAGATGCACTTATTGATCCTTCTATTTCATCAGGGTGATCATGGGATGATGGTAAAGGTTGGTAAGGAGAAATAGGTGATTGGTGTGGTGATATTAGAGATTGATGATGTGGTGATATAGGTGTAGGTTGAGTGGTTATTGGTGGTGTTGGTTGTGGAGTTGAAAGTGATGATGGTTGAGGTAATGCTTGTAGAGATGGGTGTGGAGAAGGTTGAGGTCTTTGTTGGGGTAATGGCATTGGTGATGGTATTGGTGATGGTATTGGAGATTGTATTGGAGATGGTATTAGTGGTAGTTGTGGAGTTGGTTGAGCAATTGGTTGTGGAGGTGGTTGTGCTATTGGTTATGGAGGTGGTTGAGCTTGACCTGCTTGATGTATTTGTTGAAGCATCCAAGGAAGAAGGGGTGAAGGGGCACCACTGTAAAAGGTCCTTGGGTCCTTCATCTTGATGTACTTATAGGAGCATGCATCATAATGAGGAATGTTAAGCACAGGTCCTTCATTAACAATGTCATGAAATGATTCATTATTAGACATTGAATGAATCTGGGGTACATTAGAAACTTGTATCTCAACCTTTCTTGAATGTTGGAGATTAGGCCATTGAATACAGATGCAGACATATTGAACCGTCTGTTGGTGCAGAGAGCACATATTGCAAAAGAGGTAAGGACTGGAATGTCATTCCATCCTATTTTCCTTTTAGACAGACAATGTTGGAACATATGTATTAGGAATCTCGAAGGCAGATAAACTAATTCTTTGACTATCTGTTTTGATTCATAACTCCCTTCATAACCAATTTCAGAGAAAAATGTGCTTATTTTCTCATCATCCAATTCAAGAGGATCATCAGTATTATCATTGAATTGCAGACATCTTCTAACAGACTCATCTGTGATCCTCAGAGTGAGTTCATTGTTGATTCTCCCATATAGAGTTTTCACTCCATTATCTTTAACTACTTAAGCTGATTCCCAGAATGACCTGATGGGATTCTTGTAGATTGTTGGTCTTACTGTCATGGCATATGCTACCCTTGTGGTAGATAAGAATCTTATCATATCTCTAAGATCTTCGGCTTCAGGCACATCGGGGTTTAGATAACCTCTGACGTTATGGAGCTTGCTCCATGTAAGATTTGCCATGTAATCTGCACACGAGACATGTGTGTGAGTTCACAATTTTGACTTCAACTTTGATTTGATTTTTTAATGTGACTTTGATTTGTTACACATTTTTCTTTTTCAGTTTGGTCTGTTTTTTGCAGTAAACATGATTATCAAGGTTTTCAATATCAGTTGAATTCCTATCAATTTATATGTTTATTGAGATAGAAAATGTGTATTGCATCACATTAATGAGTTTGATTTAGGTGTTCTTCAATATTTTCTGTTCATTGTTCGATTTAGGTTAACAGTCCGAGACTTAGGTCTTGGTTTCAAAATCTATTGAAGTTATACCTTATCATCGAAATAACTGTGGTTCTGAATCGATGACAAGAATGTTTTAAGAAGAAACAGAACAAAATCTTTGAATGTTTATGTAGATGATGGTGATTGATGGTGGTGTACTGTAGGTTTGCGCTCGTCTCACTATAAATTCTCTCAATTTGAAAAGTATTAAATGACCCATTTGAATTCCTTTAAATAGTCAAATAATACAATTTGAAAAATTTTATAAGTTTACAAGCAGATACAGTCAACATTGTAGCAAATGCTAAAGGTTAATTTGTTTGATTTTGGTCATCCGCACTTGTTGACTGTAGCAAATGCGGAAGGTTTAATTTTTTTTTGGTCATCCGCATTTGTTGACTGTAGCAAATGAGGAAGGTCTACTTTTTGACCGACTATCCGCATTACCCTACTGTTATAAATGCGGAAGTTTTGTTTCTTAATTTTTATTCCATCCGCATTTGTGTATCGTTGCAAATGCGGAAGTTAAACTTTGAACTTTTTGGCAGTCCGCATTTGTGTCGTAGGAAATGCAGAAGAACAACATTGTAACAAATGCGGTTGAGTTGCTTGTTTTACCATATACATATTTGTACACAGTAGCAAATGCGATAGAACAAAGTCGATCAGCAGTTGTGCAACTACATCAAATGCGGTTGACAAGTAAACACAGCACTGTAGCAAATGCGATAGAGACTTGTTCATACGCATTTGTTAACTGTATCAAATGCGGTAGAGTAAATTTCACCTTCACTTCACACACTAATGCGATAGAGTAAAATAATTGTCCGAATTAGTTGCACTTCAAAAATATTGTTATTCGCATTAGTTACATCCATGGTTACCTTCACCCGCATTAACTAATGCACTTACCTGCATTAGCTTTTGAACTTAATCAAGAGTTAATGCGCTTGAATTGATTATTCATCTTATTAAGATAGTTTCCTTGATTGATTTTGCTTATGAAGTTGGCTGTTGAAGTTGTCAATTCTTTCTTGGATTGACTAGTATGTCACAACTAATACAAGTTTCCCAATTTTGACAGATCTTGGGCTTATCAAGCTTCTAAGAATCTGCATAAGCTGAGATATAATGGTAAAACTTATTGCAACAACACCAACTAAAACACTTTTTCTTTTGTTTTTCAAAATTAAGTTAATAAACAAAGATTTAGACTTACTCAAACCTTTTAAATTACTCCCTGTAGAGTCTAATGAAGAGGCTGATGCAACCTAAACATCTTTAGTCTTTACTACATGTTGCACAAGTGCATTGAAGTAGAATGCTTCGGAAGTTTCACATGTGCAACAGAAATACTCTATGTGTGAAATCTTCCAAAGCCAAAGATGAAGTCTTCCGAAACCTCAGAGACAAAGTCTTCTGAAGCTTCAAGTTCATGAAGACATATTTCTTCCGAAGACTTTTAGTAACATGCTTTTTCTGATGTACTTGTTCCATGAAGCTTCCGCTGCAACTCTGCAAGTCACCAACTAACATAGTTTGGTGAAAAGGTCCATGCTTTTGGTAACTGTACATTGAGGTCTTGAGTCTGTAACTTTCTACTTTATGTACTTTATCCTTTTTTTAATGGATAAGGATGTGAGCTATGGCATGTCATAGCCACTAGTCAAAAGGCAATCTGCTTTTGACTCTACAATTGATTTTGTGTGTGTCTAGTCAATTGTATCCAGCTGGCTTTCAAAGTATAGCCGGCTATAAAATGTTGTATAAGTATCTAATGTTCTTGTATCTTTGAATATGCTTTTTGTAACACTTGTAATAGAACATAGAGAAGGCAATATACTGCGTTCTTGAAAACCAAATACTTGTGTTCTTTGTGTTCTGTCTCTTATACTACTTGTGTTTTTAAGTGTCATTACTTGGTTAATCCAGTTTACTATTTGATCTAAGTTTAGTTTATCTCCCCTTTGTGTTGTTGTGTTGTAACTTATACCCTTCAACGATCCTGCATTTGGTATCAGAGCTTTCTAGGCTCTTGATATAAGATCTCACCATCTTTAGATCCCTCACACACACAAATACTAAACTTTTCAAATGGCAGCCATTTCCAAAACTGATATGGAAACTGGAACCATGAACAAGTCCCCACTGATCACTCTTGATGAGTTTGACACCTCGTGTTTAAGAATGGAAGGTTTCATCAGGTCTCTTCATTCAAGAATGTGGGAGTCTATTGAGAATGGACCTTTCATACCTAGCACACCCTCTGCTACTGGTGCTGGTATGATTCCTAAAGATGTGGCTAACTACTTTCATGAAGATAGGAGAGAGTATAGGTAGACAGAAAAGCCATGACAGCTCTTCAAACTACCCTCCCAAACTCTGTGTACAGAGGTTTCAAGAAGTGTAAAACAGCCAAGCAGCTGTGGGATGCACTGAAACTAATGTACGAGGGTTCTTCTGAAGCCAAGGAGAATAAGAAGGATCTCCTGAAACAGCAGTTTGAAAACTTCACCTTCAAAACAGGTGAAACGATGACTCAGCAGTACTTTAGGTTTGTTGAGATAGTGGATACCCTAGTGGATGGAGGAGTTACTCTTGAAAATAAAGACATTGTAAGGAAGTTCATGTCCTCACTTCCTAGGCAATGGACACACTACTATATGGTGATCAAGAGAACTGAAAATCTCAAAACTCTTACTCTGACAGAGTTATATGGGATTCTCAGTAGCTACCAGATGGAGATGAATATGCAAGGTTCATCTGGCAACTCCAACAATAAAATAGGTTCAGCCCTACATGTGTTGAAAGGGATAGCATAGAACCCAAACATCATCTCTTATGCTACCCTGACAACTCACCCAAGGGTCCTTTCATCACCTTCCCAGAGACACCAAGGGAGAACTACACTCAAGGAAGCCCATTCCAAGAGACAAGCTCTTCTCAAGCTTTTGTGTCTTCTGATGAAAGCTGTGGCAACTCTCTTTTCACTCTTGAAGACCTGGACTGTATCCATCCAGATGATCTGGAATATATGGAAATAGTCCAGCAGATGGCTCTTATCACACACAGAGCCAAGAAGTTCTACAAGAGGACTGGAAGGAAGTTTCCAAGCAATGCAACCAGTGGAAAGTTTGGACTGGACAAAGGCAAAGTCAAGTGTTACAACTATAACTTGATTGGTCACTTTGCCAGAGAGTGTAAGGCACCTAGAATAAATGGTGGCCAAACACAATCCATACCAAACTACACTGACAAAGCTCTCCACAATGAGAAGTCAAAGCAGCAAGCTGTGTTGCTGTTGAAGAAAGAGGCTTTGACTGGAGCTTTCAGGTGGAAGATGCTTCTCCAAACCAAGCACTGATGGCAGATCATGATGAAGCCAATGTATTGGAACATCTCTGTACTCCTGAATGCATTGCTAAAGTTAACAGGTGCAGGTCCTATAACTTGGAACTGAGATATGATGTTGAGTCCTAAACATTTTAAAATCTAATTTTAGAAAGTCTAAAAATGATTATAAGCTGAAAATAGAGGACTTAGAGAAAACCATTTCAGTTCTAAAAGAGGAACACATAGATTTTAGGACTCAAATTAAAGATCTCATAACCAAGTTAACTAAGTGCCAGGCTGAGCTTGTGATCAGCAAAGCCATGGCAGAAAAGAGTGTTCTTGAAGAGGAGACCTTCAAGAACATGATATCCTCATCCCTGCACAACAAAATGTGCTATCAAAACAGACAGGGACTGGGATCCATTGAGATAGCTCCTCCACACACAATCTTGTCAGTAAGATCTCCTAGGTGTGGAACTTGTGAAGATGAGCTTCCTCTCATAAATCCATGAGTGAGGAGGATGAAGAAGAGATAGTGAAGAATCCCTCTACAAAGAGTGAAGAGGAGGATTCCAAGAAGGGCCACTATCCTTCTGAGGAGAAAGTGAAGACTGTGATGACCAAGTCCATGAGAAAGAACTTGATCAGAAAGAGCAAAATAAAGGTAAGGAAGGCTCAAGAGATCAAGAATACTTTTGACTCTAAGCAGAAACAAGTTTTTATTTTTGCAGGGTTTAAAGTGGTAGGGACTGAAGACATCAACCAAAACTCTTCTGCTAAGAGTTATGGTTCTTGTTCAACTCATCTCATAGCAAGAAGAAGACTGATCTGCTGTGTACCACTGCTGCATAGCCTGGACCATCAAACTCCAAGCACAGTCCTCAGCCCAAGAGGACTGTCTCTCAGCTTCTGCAAAGATGAAGGTGGAGAAGGAAGTGACCAAGATAGTATTACTCTCAAGAAAAGGCTCTTATGAAGAAGAAGATGAACTGTGTTATGTGTGACAACACCACTCACATTGCTAAGGATTGTCCTATCAATCCTAAAGGTACTATCCATATGGCCAAAACAAAGGCTTCAAAGAGTTCTAAGAAGATTCAAGCTTCAGAAGGAAAACTAGTTTCTTCGGAAGTTCCAAATCTAACAAGAAGGGAAGTGGAAAGTTCTCTTCGGAAGAATATTTGGTTTGGGAAGAAAGGAGTTCTTTCGAAGGACTGAAGTCTGCTGCAGTGTCTGCAGAATCTTCCGAAGGTTTAGTCATCAAAACTTCTGAAGTTCCAAAAGCTTCTAAAGTTTTTAAGGTCAAGTCCCAGACTCCAAGGTGGTGTGGATGTCTAACAAAGAACAAGTGACTGAGATTTCTCCACCAACAACAGCTCAAGATCCTCTTAGTACAACCATAGGATCTATTACTGTTGAATTACCTTCTGCAAATGAGCCCAAGACAAGCAAGGCTTGGGTTTCCAGATGTAACTAATCATTCTCTTTGTGCAGGGACAGCTGAAGACAGACAGAAATGTCTGGATCATAGACAGTGGCTACTCAGGCACATGACAGGCAATAGGTCACTACTCCAAAACTTTGAAAGGATTGATGGAGGACTAGTTGCTTTTGGAGGAGATGAAGGTGGTTACATTTCTGGAAGGGGCATGGTCACAAATGGTAAGCTCAGCATAGAAAAGGTAAACTTTGTAAAGGAGCTTGGATACAATTTCTAAGTGTATCTCAATTTTGTGATCAGAGTCATAACATGCTCTTTACTGAGCATGAGTGCATTGTTCTTAAGCCTGGTGTGGTCATTCCTCATAGCATATCCTGCTTAGAGCCCCCAGGAAAGGAAACATGTACAAAATGGATCTGCAAGAAACCTCTCCCTCTAGAGAAGTTTCATGCTTTCTGTCTAAAGCCAATAGTGGTAAGTCTTTCCTATGGCATAAAAGAATGTGCCATGTAAACTTTAAGAACATGAATAAACTGATTAAGCATGATTTGCTAACTGGAATGCCAAAGAAAGAATTTACAAGTGATGACCACTGTGTTGCATGCCTGAAAGGGAAGCAACATAAGGTATCTCACAAGCCTAAGGAAAAGAACTCCATCACTACACCCCTACACTTGTTACATATGGATCTCTTTGGCCCCACTAGTGTAATGAGTTTAGGAAGGACCTTATACTGTCTAGTGATCAACATGACTTTACAAGATTCACTTGGGTTTTCTTCCTTAGAACTAAGGATGAGACTCTTGAGATTCTAAAGAATTTCATCTTAAAGATTAAGAATCAATCTGATCACAAGGTCAAGATCATAAGATGTGATCAAGGAACCGAATTGAAGAACCATATCCTTGATACATTCTGTGATGAAAAGGGTATTACAAGACAATTTAGTGCTCCCAGGACTCCTCAACAAAATGGTGTTGCTGAGAGGAGAAACATGGACACTGATTGAAGCTGCAAGAACCATGCTGTCTGACTCTAAACTGCCCATCACATTTGGGCAGAGGCGTCAACAGTGCCTGCTATGTGCAGAACAGAGTTTTAGTAGTTAAGACTCATGGCAAAACTCCTTATGAACTTTGGCACAAGAGAAGACCTTCATTGGTTTTCTCAGGTCATTTGGATGTCCTTGCACCATCTTGAATACCAAAGATCAAATTGCCAAGTTTGCTGAGAAATCAGATGATGGAAACTTTATTTGATACTCTTCCCAAGCTAAGGCTTATAGAGTGTACAATCTTAGAACTAGAATTGTTGAGGAGTCGACCAATGTGACTTTCAATGAACACACACCTTGTGTTGCTGGTTCTGGTCCGGATTGGTTGTTTGATCTTGATTTGGTTACCAACTATTTTAACAAATCTTGTGAGAATGTTTCAGGATTCGTAGAAAATTTATATTCAGAAGATCCTGATCCATGATTTGAGCTAGGAAGATCTTCAAGACATATATCTTCAGTTCCAGTTGGAACCACTTCTGCAAATGACGTTCCTGTCAGCCCAAAAATGACAAATTCCGCTGATACATCTAGTATGCCTTCAAGTTCTAGCTCAGAGGCTCTACAACCAGATAAGAACACCTCAACTATGGAAGACAACAATGGTGTTGGTGACAGTGACCAAGAATTTCTTGATGCCACTAACCACACAATAGATGAGAACATCAATGATGTCACACACTGCTTGGATTAAGTTTCACTTGAAAAGTATGCTGATGTGGTGGGAGAAACATCTATGCTAGATCTAAATTTTCAAATTTAGATCTTTCTCAACAACTTGCTGTGATCCCTCAGCTTAGGATCCACAAGTCTCACCCTACCACAAAATCGTTGGAGATGTTGTCTCAGGGGTAAAGACAAGAGTACAAACCCATGAAGCAAATGTTTGTCTTCACTCTTGTTTTCTATCCCAGATAGAGCCAAAGAAAGTTGATGAAGCTCTAAAGGATGGAAGTTGGGTTGAAGCTATGCAACAAGAGCTGCTTCAATTCAAAAGGCAGAAAGTTTGGAACCTTTGTCCTCTTCCTTCTGGGAAGACTACCATTGGAACCAAATGGGTGTTTAGGAACAAGAAAGATGATGGAGGCATCGTCATTAAGAACAAAGCTAGAGTGGTTGTTCAAGGATACACAAAAGAAGAAGGGATTGACTACACTGATGTCTTTGCTCCAGTGGCAAGATTAGAAGCTTTTAGGATATTCCTGGCATTTGCTGCATCCAAGAACTTCAAGGTCTTTGAACTTGATGTAAGTGTGCCTTTTTGTATAGAGTGATAGATGAAGAGGTTTATGTCAAACAGTCACCTGGTTTTGTAGATCCCGATCATCCTGATTATGTCTACAAGCTTGACAAAGCTCTCTATAGGCTGCACCAGGCACCCGGGAAGTGGTATGAGACACTGTCTGAGTATCTCTGTAAACATGGATACAGGAGGGGTACTATAGATGGAACTCTCTTCATCAAAGAACAAGGAAAAGACATATTGCTAGTGCAAGTATATGTGGATGACATCATCATTGGGTCAACTAATCCAAAGCTCTGCAAAGACTTTGAGAAGCTGATGAAAGACAGATTTGAAATGAGTGCCATGGGGGAACTCAATTTGTTTCTAGGAATTCAAGTGAAGCAAGTTGAAGATGGCATCTTCATAAGTCAGTCAAAGTATGTTCAGGACATACTCAAGAGGTTTAATATGACTGACTTTAAGATTGCTACGACACCCATAGCCAGAAACCACTCTCTTGGTCCTGATCTTGAGGGGGAGTGTGTAGATGAGCATTTATATTGGGCTATGATTGGGTCTCTTATGTATCTTACTGCTACCAGGCCTGATATCATGTTTGCTGCATGTATTTGTGCAAGATATCAAGCCAACCCTAAGATGTCTCACCTTATCACTGTCAAGAGGATTCTAAGATACCTAAAAGGTGCATCAACACTTGGACTATGGTATCCCAAGAATTATGACTTCAATCTATATGCCTATACAGATAGTGATTATGGTGGTTGCAACATGATTGCAAAGTCTACATCTGGGGGATGTCCATTTCTTGGTGGAAGGGTTGTCTCATGGCAATGCAAGAAACAATCCTGTGTCTCTGCATCAACTGCTAAAGCTGAATACATTGCTGCTGCAAGCTCCTGTGCTCAAGTACTTGGATTCAAAATCAGATGCTGGACTATGGGTTATCTCAATCACAGAAAACCCTGTGCAGCACTCAAGGACAAAGCACATCAATATCAGGTATCATTAATAAGAGATAACTATGAAAAAGGATTAATTAAACTAATCAAGGTTCACACAGATGAACAATATGCTGATCTGTTTACAAAGCTTTCGATGAACAGAGATTTAAATACCTTATATCAGCTATTGGGATGATCAACCTTGAATAGATCTTTGTAAAAGTAATTCTTATTATTTCTAAAATATGGCTGGCCTAAGTTGTCTATTTCATCACTTTCATAAGCTCGTGTTTTCTTTGGATGAAATTTCTTTTTGAAGATTTTCCTTAGATTTTTGAAAATTTCAGAGGCTTTGGATGTTATGTTTAACTTGGAAGTAAATCATGCCTTTAAAATAAATAACTGTTTGAGAAATTTACCTTCGGAAGAGTTTTCAAATTTATCTTTCGAAGGTAAAATACTTGTCTAAGACACTTAATCATTTTCAAGGACCATTTACTTCTGAAGCAAAATTAACTCTCGGAAGCTTTGTTTGTTTATACACAAAGCACTCAAGTTTTAATTTATCTTCCGAAGCAAAATTTTCAAAACCTCTCAGGAAATTCTTACGAAGTCATTTTAGCTTCGGATGCTTTTTAATTAAAACTTCCGAAGATAATTTACCTTCGAAGCTTTTTGTTTTCCAAGAAAACTACTTTTGAGCAAAAAGTAAACTACTTTTTCAGAGGTGGGACCGACATCCGAATTTCAAAGTTTATCCTATTTCATTAAACTTTATCTGAAATCCCTCTCTCATATAAACTCAACGGTTTCCCCCTCTTTCTATCACCTGTTCTTCCTCCAAACCTAAACCCCAAATTTCTTTCTTTCTTCTTTCTTCGTCCTAAGCTACTTCAAAATGGCCAACCTTGCTCACAAAAATGATCCCAACTTTACCATGCAGCTACACAGACAACACAATCAAGTTGCTCTGTTACGCTCTGAGAAAGATCCTCATTTCCTAGAGGTTTGTCGTTTCTTATCTCTGTCCAACTACTTCACCTCCCTAACCATTGATCCTCCACTCTATGAGGATTAGTTGCTTGAATTCTGGAAGACCTGCCAAGAGGTCATTATGGATGGGGAGAAGGCACTGTCTACCATAGTGCAGGGGAGAACAATCTTCATCACTCCGGCCATCATCAACCGACATCTTCAGCTAGATGATGAAGAAGGTGAGGTGTTTTTCCCAAAGGAAGTTGTTAATCATTCCTTTGAGCACATAGGGTATGAGGGAGATTTCTCTGTAAAGACCTTGAGGAAAGGGAAGGTCTCATCCCAATGGAGATTCCTGCTACATGTGGTCATCCGCAGCTTATCAAACAAGCATGGTGGATGGGACCAGATTCCTGAAGATCTCTCCTTCATAGTCCATGGAATGGTTTAAAGGGTCAAATTCAGGTACTCTCAGTTTATTTATACAAATTTACTTGCAAATTTAGACTCCTTAAAATATTACATGTTTCCTAGATATGTCCAGTACTTTCTTAACTGTGAACTGGGCTCATAGTCAAGGGAAACAGGTAACATTCTTAAATTGGGACAGATGAAGCCCGACATCTTTAAAATACTGAGAAAGTCCATTGTTGGATTCTCTGGGGTAGAAACAGGCCAAGTCCGAAAAATGTTAGAGCTCATTGCTCAAGGTGACAATCTAGCAGCACAAGCTAGTGTTGAACCCACACCTACCGCTTCCCAGCCACCCACACAGCCTCAAATCTCCATCACCTACCAAAGAAAATCCAAACGAACCCATGCTCAGACTATTCGGTCTGTCGAGGCATCCCACTTCTCCTGAGGAGCAAACCACTCCCATCTCTTCAAGAATCAGTGCTGAGGTTCCACATGCTCAGCCTGATGAGCTCATTAGCCCTACTGCCTTAAGCCATCACTCTGAGTGTCAACACTCAAGTGATCAACCTTCAGGTGACAGTTACCATCCCCAGTCTATAGATCTAAACCAACCCATTCCAACCTTGAGTTCTATACTGATGAAGATATAGGTTTCAGTGAGTACATGAATCTCTCTTCTTTCCCTCTACTCAAAGAGAGCTGAGTACTTCTGAGTCTCCTACATCTATCCCACATCAGTCACCTACAACTGAGGTGGACACTCTTGAACCTGTTGAGGATGTCCATATGGAAGAGGCTCTCACTTCTGAAAGTGATTACATCATTAAGAGCTCAACCATGGCAACTCAGCCCACTGACATCTCAACTAAGACATCCAGTGAGCAGAGGAAATCCAGTAGCCAAGAACTTAGAAATGGTCATGAGAGAAAGGACTCTGGTCCAATCTTCTCCACCCCCAGTGATTCTTTTGATGAAGATGAGGGGGATTTGAGACTAAAAGTGCAAAAACTATCTAAAACATGCACTTACCTAGTCTCAAAGGCCAGTCACCTTGAATCTCAGGTGACTACCTTACAAAACAGGATCAATGATCAACAACTTGAGATTACATATCTTAAGGGAAAACTAGTTGGGAGACCCTTAAGGAGAGCTCAACCAGGAACACAAGAACCTGTGGAGGTGATTGACCTATCCTCCAGCTCACCTATGGAAGTGGGTGATGCTACCAAAAAGGGGGAGAAGTCATTACAGCCATAGAACCTGGGAGTTCCTCTGAGAGAATGGACATTGAGGACTCACCATCCTCACTTGCAACTATGCATTCTCAGCAACCTCCTCTAGTTCACATTGATGTGGACTACACAGACTCCTTCATAGAGAGTCTGTTTGAGGATGGGATACCAAGGCCTATGTCACCTTCACCATCCTTCAATCACATCATTGGGTGGAGATATGACAACAACAGGAAGGCCTTCATCATCATTAGAGCTCAAGGACAGCAATAAGTCTTTAATTTTCAGAACTTGGACTACTATGAAGGTCTGGATCTAGTCAACATGCCACTTGTCAACCCAAGCCAATCAAGACAAGCTGACAGACTGGCTAAAAGAATCCAAGATAGGATCATTGTATAGTTCAGCCTAAGAAGTAGACTAAGGCAATCAGGAAATGTCATCGGTCGACTGGATATTGAGGCAGACCCTAAGATTAGCTTCATAGGGAAAACCTTGACTGAAGGCCTAGTGACAGAACTTGAGAGCCCTGTCTTATCATTTCCAACTGCTACAGAGATCCATATTCCTTCTCAGACACCTGCTAGTGAAGGTGCTTCTCAACCTCTCTCTGGCCTGAGCTCAGATGCTACAACAAGCAATGAAGGCCAAAACTCTCTCCACCCTGAGTCACAAAGGTATGTGAGTGACAAAGGGAAAAGAAAGATGACATCTGAGGAGATTGAGGAGGAGGAGGAGAGAGAGAGGAAAAGGAGGCTAAGGGAGAAAGTTCCTCTACTGAGTCTCCAAGACACATGGAGTCTGCAATCAGGGCTGCCCCCAGACCAGATACTCAGAATGATGAGTTAAGGGCAGTCAAGATTAACTATCTGTAGACTAGGAACTATGACATAGATAGTGTCATCTCTCTCCCCTTGGATGAATTGAATGAGCTGGTTGATCTGGAAAGGTCAAGAGAGAAGAAGGAGGCAGAAGATGCAGAACTCCTAGTACAAGTCAAAGAAGAGAGAAGAAGAAAAAGACTATACAAAAGTATGCCTACCCTCTCACCAGTTCAAGAAAGTCCTGAACAAGAGGATGTGGTTCAACAAGAACCTCAGGTAGATAAGGAAGAAGACAGAATCAAGATGATCAAATACGTGAGTGCCACAGGCCTCTATCAGGCAACTGCACTCCTTCCCTTACCTTATGACTATATTGAGTTTGAGTACTTAAAACAACTTGAGCTTGAGTTAGTCAAGGAAAGAAAAGCAGCAAAGAAGAAGCTGAGGGAAGAAGCTACAAAATCAAGAACCATCATCCATAAGAACATGAAGAAGTCTGCTGATAGGCAGAGGATGATGAGCTTCTTAAAGTTGTATGGATTCTCCGGAAGGAGACTTGGACCCATGTCTCTATCCACTATGGATGAACAGATCAGGGTAATCAAGCAGAAGATTAAGAGTGGAGAGCTCACTGACTTACACTCCACTCCAAGTTAGGCCCCACCTGAAGTGGAGGTTAAGGTTGAACAACCAAACACAACACAACCCGGACCTCCTGCTAATGCTCAGCAAGCTTCATCTTCTGATCCATAGCAGGGTCAACCTCCCTCTCCATCTGAACCTGAGAGAGGAAGTCCAAACTAAGAAAGACAGTGAAGATCAATCTGGTGCTGCAGGCCAGTCTTCTCAGTTAAAATTTGGAAAGAGAAAGAAGAGGATGGCTTCTAAACCAATGTCTAATAAGAAGAAGAAGCCTGCATCCCCTTCTGAACCTTAGGATGAATCAAAACAGCCTGAGGATGTGCAGCCAGAGGATGCTCAATCAACTCTAACTTTGATAGCTCCTCTAGCATTAGCAAGACCCATCTTGTCTTGGACATACACCACAAATCCAGAAAGGTGGCATGTTATTAAATATCAAGGCATTGAAGACACCTATACATGGAAAGATATGTTTCAGTTGCCTCTGCATGACATCTTTGACGTGAGAAGACACTTTGATAGCCTGAAGGATCCTGATCATCTTATGAAGAAAGGAATGGTGATCATCCTAATGAGGACTGTTAATATCTGAAGTTTTCTAAGTGTTTCGGTAGCATCAGCCTAGGGGGAGTTTGTAGTGTCTAATGAAGAGGCTGATGCAACCTAATAATCTTTAGTCTTTCCTGCATGTTGCACAAGTGCATTGAAGTAGAATGCTTCGTAAGTTTCACATGTGCAACAAAAATACTCTAAGTGTGAAATCTTCCGAAGCCAAGACCAATATCTTCCGAAGCCAAGGATGAAGTCTTCCGAAGCCTCAGAGACAAAGTCTTCTGAAGCTTCAAGTTCATGAAGATAGATTTCTTCCGAAGACTTTTAGTAACATGCTTTATACTAGATCTACTATTCCCTAAAGCTGGACACCTTTCCGCTGTAACTCTGCAAGTCACCAACTAATAGAGTTTGGTGAAGAGGTCCATGCTTTTGGTAACTGTACATTGAGGTCTTGAGTTTGTAACTTTCTACTTTATGTACTTTATCCTTTTTGTAATAGATAAGGATGTGAGCTATGGCATGTCGTAGTCACTAGTCAAAAGGGAATCTGCCTTTTGACTCTATAATTGATTTTGTGTGTGTCTAGTCAATTGTATCCAGCTGGCTTTCAAAGTATAGCTAGCTGTAGGGTGTTGTATAAGTATCTCATGTTCATGTATCTTTTGAATATGCTTTTTGTAACACTTGTAATAAAACATAGAGAAGACAATATACTACATTCTAGAAACCAAATACTTTTATTCTTTGTGTTTTGCCTCTTATATTACTTGTGTTCTTAAGTGTCATTACTTGGTTAATCCAGTTTACTGTTTGATCTAAGTTTAGTTTATCTCCTCTTTGTGTTGTTGTGTTGTAACTTATACCCTTCACCAATCATGCACTCCCCTAAAGTTTATGTCAATATTTGGATAGAAACTTTAAAGATTTAAAAGTTTTGAATTTTATTTTGATTTATATTAATAATGAAGAGAAAAATCTCCTTGTTGGGATCATATCAATCTTACATTACACATGTGCATCCTTTATTATTAAATGGACATGATTATGAACTTGAAGATTGAAGGTATGTTTGTCCTCTGAAAACTCATACCTGGTTGATATTTTGATGCAAATGACTTTTATCATGTTTTGGTTGATTTATTATTCAATGTGTACCTCACACACATAAGCATGAAATGATCAACCCTCCTTATACAATGCATGGTAGAACTTTTCATAACTTTTCTTATGAGGTTACTTAAGTCATGAAATCTCATTTTCACTGGTCCTCATTGGGATTCTTTTAATTTGATCCTTTTCCATGTTGATCCACATTGGATTCTTTTGACTTCACTTTGGAAGGTGATCCATGATAGGATTCTTTTGTTCATTCACTTGGAATGTATTACTTTGTTAATTTATCCAATTTTTGGATGTGTTCCACATTGGGAATCTTTTGGATCATGACATCTGCACTATGTGCAAGTTTCATCAGGTCTTTGCTTAGCAAAACAAAGATGAAACATGATGTGGTGAAAGAAATTCATAAAGTATCATTACCTGGTGTGTTTAGGCTACCACAGACACATGCATTCAAATAAGCCAATACATACCTGTACTTTGTGATGACTGTTTCACAATTGAATATGTCTTTAATTCATCACTGCATGTATCTTTTCTTCCAAGTTGAGCCTACCAACATATCTGGTAAGTTATTTCAGTCTTTTACATTTTGAAATTAAGCACGGTGAATGATATAACGACTGTAATTATATCATTTCCCAAAGTATTCTTTTCTTCATAAAACTTGATTTCCTTTTGTGAGTTTTCTGATGTTTTAAACTGTTTTTGATATTTTTCATAGTTTTTACTCAAGGTTAATCATGCCAATTGACTAAACCAGAAATTCAAACCTACTAGGTTCAAATGCCTTGGTAAACAAATCAGCTAATTGATTTAATTGATTTTCTGTTGGTACTTGAATCAATTTGATTAAACCTTTTTCCTGTTTGATATCTGAGCTGAAAATGGTTAAACATGAATATACAAATAGTCAGATGAACAACAGATTCCTCAGATCCTAGCCTGAGAGATGGGACACATATACTATTTTCGTATGCTCCAGTGCAAATCTGGACAATCTATCTCTCACTCAACTTCATGGGAAACTGTTAACATTTGAAAGAGAGAAAGAACGGAAAAGGAAACTGGCTTCATCTTGGACGCTCATTGATGATTTTGTACCAGGGAATACTGCTCTTGTCGGTCACGAGTCAGAATATGCTACATCAGAAAGTTCTTATGATGTGGATATAGATTTCTCTTCAAACAGTGGAGATCCTGCTTTTGTTGGTGTTGATAGTAATTCAGGGTGTAGTAGTGATAATTTGTGCTTTTTGATGGATGATTTGAAAGGAATTGCTGATGATGATCTGGAAGAGATGGTTATTTTGTGCCAAATGGCATTAATCAATATCAGATCTCAAAAATTTCACAAAAGGACAGGTAGAAAATTTCCTGGTCTCTCTAGAAAAACCAAAGTTGGTTTTGACAAAATCAAGTTGAGATGTCACAAGTGCCATAGACTTGGACATTTTGGAAGAGAGTGTAGATCATATGGATCTAACTCTTCTGCACCCTTTGTGACCTTTCCATGCAATAGCTCACAAAACAAAGGGCAACACTCTACCAGTTCTGGTCATCATTCACAAATTCAATCATCTCCTGCATAATTTGTCCCTCAAGGTCAAATGCCATATCCTTATCCCTGTTTTTACATGCCACAGTCCAGTCAGGTTCCTGTACCCATAGCTCGACAACCCCATGTCCTACCTGAGCCTCAACCATCTCAATCAAATGAACAATCTCAATCTCAATCACATCAAAGCTTTTTCACACCTGGAGTTGTTGACTGGAGTAGCTTACCAGATGATCTTTCTAGTTATTCTGAACAAGTGTTTTCTGGTGCTGGTCAACATGGTGGTGAAAATCCTTTTGGAAATCTTGCTCTTATGGCCCTGGAGTCTACTAATGGTTCATGCTCAAATGCTTCATCATCACAGGTACCACATGTATCTTCTGAGGCTAAGGCCAAGTTGTGTTCTAAGTCATGCATAGCTGCTTTTGTCTCAATTAGAAAAGCAAATGTAGCTTTAATTAATCAAAATCTTGACCTAGAGAAAGTGATTTCCAAAAGAAAAGCTGAGTTTGAGTCTGTCTTAAAGGAAAAAGATGATGAGATTTACAAATTAAAATGCCAAATAACTAATGAATACACAAAGGTAGAGGTCATTTTAGAGAATCATAAGAATCTCAAAGAAACACTTGCAGCTACTCAAGTAGAGTGTGAACGCTAGGTAACATCCTGCAAGGGGTTTGAAATGCTTCTCAACAAGCAAACAACTTCAAATATGAAGTTTGGGATTGGGTATAATCACACTGAACCTCCTACAAATTTTACTCCCAAGATAGAAGTAAAATCTGAAGGTGAAAGCAATTGCCAAACCATATCATCATCTGTCTCATCCTCAAGTGATAATGCAAAATTATATGATGAAGTCAGTAATAGTACCTTAGCTAATCAATCTGCTAATGGTCTCACTACTGATAAACACATGATCAAAGAAAAGCTGAGCACTTCAGGTGTTGTCTCACAAAGTATTCAAAGTACTGAAGAGCAAGTAACAACACCTAAAGAAAATTTCAAACCAAATGAAAACAAACATGGTTTGACAACTGCTGAAGAGTCTATCAGGAAATCCAAAAGTACTGATAGAAAACTTCTGAAGAACAAGTCTTCAGTTGTTACAAATCCTTCAGTACTTAACATAAGTACTGAGAGGAAGAAAGTACTGAAGAACACAACTTTAGTAGTTCATCTTCTTTAGCAGTTGAACAACAGAAGATGAAGAAAAAGCCATGTGAAATATGTGGTCTATTCAATCATCTCACTGATGAATGTTGGTACAGAAAGGGTTCCAAATTCAACAAAGATAAAATCATTAAAAAGAAAATTAAGAAAATGAAAGATGAATTTGAAACCAAGTTTGTGCCACAATCATCTCAATCTGATAACCCAATGTTCTTACAAAAATCTAAAAAGAAGGAAGGGGTTTATCATAAAACAGCTGAAAATATTCCTCATGGAATATCAAAACACCAGACTAAGTTTGTGTCTTTCAAAAAAGAGGACATGGTGAGTCACAGGAACCAATCAAAAAGAAGTACTGATGTGTCTGCTGAACTGAAGGCTTTAACAACCAATCAGACATAACTTGTTATGATGGTTCAACATCTGTTGGGGAGAGTTAACCAAATAGATGTACCTGTGATTAAACCACTGAAAAGGAAAACTAAGCCAAAATGAAAGGAATCCTTTTCAGCACCATCTTCACCTTCAAAGGCTGTTAATCATGACAAATCAGTTAGTATAAAATCTGTTGATGAGAACAGACCCAAAACGAAAATGGTTTGGCTCTCAAAAGCTAACTAGTTTGTTATGACAAATGCAGGGTTCTTCAGCATGCCATAGAAGCATCTAGTATGTGGACAGTGGAGGATCTATGCATATGACAGGGAGCAGTTCTCTTTTTCATGACTACTCTCAATGAAAGAAGGGATTTGTATCTTTTGGTAATGATGCTAAGGGGTACATCATCGGCAAAGGGTTTGTGTCAAATGGTGAGATAAGATTTGATGATGTTAACCATGTGGAGAATCTCAAGTACAACTTGTTGAGTGTCAGTCAAATGTGTGATAAAGGGCATGTTGCACTTTTCACCGGTTAGAACTGTCGGATTCTGTCTTCCAATGTTTTGAGAATGATTGGCAAGATATTGGATGAATATACTCTCCTGAAGGCCAACAGGATTGGAAGAGTATATGCCTTAGACTTGTCAAAGAAAATTAATCTAAAAGGCCATCCATGTCAGTTCTCCAAGGCCTGTCCTCAGGAATTTGAACTATGGCACATAAGGCTTGGTCATATGAATCTTAAAAACATGAACCAGCTTATCCATCATGGTTTAGTGAGAGGTCTGCCATTAAAGGAGTTCAAATGTGATGACAACTGCTCTGCTTGTTTAAAAGGAAAGCAACACAAAGTATCATTCCCTCGAAGAGTGATGAGCATGGCACAGAAAAAATACTGTCTGGTAATTGTGGATGATTATTCCAGATTTGTATGGACCTTCTTCTTACATTCAAAAGATGAGGCTGGTCAAATCATCATCTACTTTGTGTTGCATGTGGAAAAGCAATACTCTCTTTCTGTCAAGTATGTGAGGAGTGATAATGGCATAGAATTTAGAAACCACACACTTGATGAATTCTATTTCTCTAAGGGAATCAAGAGGCAGTATAGCATTCCAAGAACTCCTGAAAAAAATGGAGTGGTGGAGAGAAAGAACAAGATCCTTATTGAAGCCGCAAGTTCAATGTTGGCTGATTCTGGCTTGCCACTAACCTTTTGGGCTGAAGCTGTCAACACAGCTTGCTATGTGCAAAATAGAGTGTTAGTAAATCAGAGATTGATGAAGACTCCTTATGAAGAGTTACATCATTTGGCCCCTCTGATTTCCTTTTTTAGAGCATTTGGGTGTCCCTGTTACATTCTCAACACAAAGGATCCACTTCAGAAGTTTGAATCAAAGGTGGATGCAGGGTACTTTGTTGGGTATTCATCTACTTGCAAGGCATACAAAGTTTATAATTGCAAAACAAAGATTGTTGAAGAAACCTTGCATGCAAAGTTTAATGAATCTCCAAAGGACAAAATTCCACAAAACCCTATGGAGTTATTTGATTTGGACATACTGCAATATGTTCTTTATCAGCCTCCAACTGTTGCAGATTCTGTGAATCCATCATCTCCTACAACTAGTCATCCATCTGATGGTACAATTGCAAGGTTTAGTGATCACCTGGTTGAGTCTACTAACCTTGATGTTCCTGTAGCTTTAGCAGTTCCATCCACAACAAATGCAGATGAGATCTCTGATTCCTCTACTTCATTTGAATTGTCATCTCGTTCTAGGTTTCAATAGTCTGGATCAACATCTGTTGCTGCTGAATCTCATACAAACACTTGCACAGATCTTATTAAGTACCAAGAACTGAAGAATCACCCCATGTCTCACATCATTGGTGATATCAATGCTGGTGTCTCAACTAAAATTCAATTGTCCAATTTCTGCTTTTATGCTCTCTTCATCAGTCAGCAAGAGCCAAAGAATTATCATATTGCATTAAGAGACAATGGATGGGTTGAAGCCATGCAACTTGAGCTTCTTCAGTTTCAAAAGCAGCAAGTGTGGGAACTGGTTCCTCTACCCCAAGGTAAGTGTGCAATAGGCACTAAAGGGGAGTTTAGGAATAAAACTGATGAAAAAGGTCAAATTGTCAAGAACAATGCCAGACTGGTTGTACAGGGGTTTTCACAAGACGAAGGTATTGATTATGATGAAACATTTGCCCCTGTAGCCAGACTGGAGGCAATCAGATTGTTCTTAGCTTATGCTGCTTTCCATAATCTTAAAGTTTTTCAAATGGATGTCAAAAGTGCATTCTTATATGGTAAAATAAAAGAAGAAATTTATGTGTGTCAACCACCAGGTTTTGAAAATCATAAACATCTAGATTGGGTGTATAAGCTTGACAAGGCTCTTTATGGGTTAAAACAAGCTCCCAGAGCATGATATGAAACACTGTCTAACTTTCTTCTTCAAAATAATTTCACTAGAGGCTCCATAGATAAAACTTTGTTCATTAAGAAAGTAGGCATGCATAAGCTCCTTGTTCAAATTTATGTAGATGATATTATTATTGCATCCTCTAATCCACAGTTATGTGATTCCTTTACTAAGCTGATGCAACAAAAGTTTGAAATGAGTGCCATCGGAAAATTACAGTTCTTTCTGGGTTTGCAAATCAAACAAATGGCTGATGGAACTTTCATTCATCAGTCCAATTATACAAAGGATTTGTTGAAAAAGTTTGATTTACAAAATTGTAAGCCTTGTTCTACTCCCATGTGCAGCACCACACAACTGGATGCTGATCAGAAAGGTAAAACAGTTAATGAAACTCTTTACAGATGTGTGATTGGTTCCTTGATGTACCTTACAGCTTCTAGACCAGATATTATGTTTGCAACTTGTGTATATGCTAGATTTTAGGCTGCAGCTAAAGTATCCCATATGATTGCAGTTAAAAAGATCTTTAGATATTTGCAAGGAACTCAATCTCTAGGAATTTGGTATTCCACTGGGCACTCTTGCAAATTAGTTGCTTTCTCTGATAGTGACTATGCAGTGTGTAAATTAACTAGAAAATCAACCTCTGGTGGATGCCAATTTCGAGGCAATTGTTTAGTTTCTTGGCAGAGTAAGAAACAAAATTCAGTTGCTACATACAGTGCTGAAGTAGAGTACATTGCTGCTGCAAGTTGTACATCTCAGATACTCTGGCTTCAGAATCAATTACTAGATTATGACATTACAGAGACTAAGACTCCTTTATTGATGGACAGTGCTTTAGCTCTTTGTATTGTTAAGAATCCTGTCCAGCATTCTAGGACCAAACATATTCAGGTCAGATATCATTTTCTCAGGGATTGTTATGAAAAAGGTCTAATTGATCCAAAGTTTGTTCCTAGTGCTGATGAGCTGGCAGATATATTTACTAAGCCTTTGGACAGTGCAACATTCCAAAATCTAGTGCTAAGGCTTGGTATGCTGCAGCTTGAATGATTTGACAACTACTGATGATCTCAGTTCACAAGTACTGATGAGCATTAGTATACAACTGTCAAAAATAAGTACTGATAAGTTATTTTATCTTCAGTAGTTTTCATAACTACTAAAG
Source organism: Flaveria trinervia (assembly GCA_025506515.1). Lineage (NCBI taxonomy): Eukaryota > Viridiplantae > Streptophyta > Magnoliopsida > Asterales > Asteraceae > Flaveria > Flaveria trinervia. The sequence continues at coordinate 43,396,106 of CM046446.1, forward strand.
ACTAAATTACTTAAAAGTACTAATGTACTTTATTTGTTGAAAAGTACTGATGTAGTTACAACTACTGATGTCTTTTTAAGAGATAAGTATTGATGACCAATGAAACATCAGATAATCAGATAGTCTGCTGAGTAAGTGTTATGGTCAATGAAACAACTGAGATCTGTGAATTGACAACAACAACTGATGAGCATTTACTCTTCAATTGTTTCAAACAACTGCTGTTTCATTTCAAAACAACTGAAGCCAAAACCAAGTCTTCAGTAGTTTCAAACTACTGATGACTAACACCAAGTCTTGAGTTGTTTACAACATCTGAAAGTTAAAACCATGTCTTCAGTCGTTTTCTAACAACTGATGACTAACACCAAAACTTTCAGTTGTTTTCTTTCAGCCGTTTCATAACCTATAAATACCTAACTCTAACTTCAAACTTTTCATAAGTCGTTTTCCAAATATTCATCTTCCATTAATGGCCACCATGCAAATCAAACCACGACACAACTGTGTTGCCTACTTCACAAAATCGGCCTTTTGGACTAAGTTTGATGCTGCTATTGATCTGATGGTTGATTCCCCATATCAAACTGCTTTTCTTCTGAATCCAACCATCTATCCCGATACCCTTCACCAATTCTTGACAAATGTCATTGTCCATACTGGTGAGAATGATGTCGCGGTCACTCTCCAGTCATTTGTAAACCAGAAGAAAGTGGTAGTCACTCCTGGTATCATTCGCCAAACCCTATATCTGAATGATGCCACCTTTGTCACCAAATACCCGAAGGGAACCACTGATCTATCATTCATCAACCATGGATATGAGGGTGACCTAAGTGCTACAACCATTCTAAAGAAGCACTTCCATGATGCTGAATGCCTAATCTTTCATATGATCAATGTCTGCCTTGCCCCCAAATCCTCTTCATAGGATCAAATGTCATCCAGGTGGCAGCAGGTATTGTATTCTATCCATGAACACAAAAGCTGAAATTTTTCTGAAATTATATTTTTGGAATTAAAAAAACTTGCAATGAAACCTATGGCTAACAGATGGATATTATATCCAAGGTTTCTTATGGCCATAATCATCAATCAATTAAAATCTTATGGCCCTGTTGGCCTTGGAGTCCCTGCTGTGGTAGTTTTGCCAGAGGTATACTCCAAGCACAACTCTGACCCACAACTCAAAGAGGCTGCCAAACTGCTAAAACCCAAGCAGAAGGAACCCACAACCTCATCCTCCACATCCAAAGTCCCCTCCAAATCACAATCCAAACAAACCAAAAAGGCTAGTCAGGGAGTTGAGTCCCCTGATAATGCCCCTGCAACACAAAGGCAGGATGACACTACGGGTAGTAATCCCCTTGTAGTTTCCAAGACTCTACCAGCTGAAACCGCTCAGGTATCCTCTCAATAGGATCCTGATGCAACCAAAAATGGGGAAACCACATTACTGGAATCTCTCTCACTTGAGAAGATTGCCAATGAAGAGCACCATTCACCCCAAGTGCAATCCTTTTCACCCTTATCTCCCACTGAAGCCACCTCTACAAGCCCAACTATAGTTATTGCACAAGTGCTGACTCAACTACATTCCTCTAAGCCTCCCCAGAAACCTATTACCACTGGGAAAACCTCAATAGTTGAGGGATAGGATTATAATGTGGCTAATAACCCACAGCACAGGGATTACAGAGTTCAATCTCCCTGTGAAGAGGAGGAGATTCGAACATCTGGTGAGGCTGCCTCTTCTCCTGTTTCAGCACATGAATAGGATGAAGGTGGTATCATCTCTAAGACCTTACTAGAGGCAACTGCTAATGAAGGACATAATCCTGAGGCAGGAAGTCCCCAGTTCCAAGAAATAGGGGCACATGTGAATATTGATCTACACTCAGCACATGTTCATCCTGATTTAATCAGGAGGTCAGATGATTCAGCAAAGATTGATGATGACCTGGGCTTTTTCTTTGATGTTCTAGCCCATAACACCATTCTTGAGGCTGAGGTTTGCAGACTACAAGAACTGCTTGCCAAAATGTCACAAGAATCAAGTCCATCTACCCGAATTCACCCATAGATGGCAGCTTCTTCTGAAGCTCTCCCAAACACTGAGCCACTTCCAACAACTATGCCACCAACCTCTGATTTAGGCACCATTTCTCAGGGACAGAACCCCTTTGAGCAAATGGTTGCTGCCTTTCAATCCTCCTTGCCTCTCATCACTTCTATCATCACTAACATTGTGCATCAAGCCATTGATGAGAGGCTTTCCTCAAATCTTCAAACCTTAGTTGATGTTGCTGTTTCTAAGAGACTTTATGACATTCAAACCCCTGAACCCAATGCAACCAAAAAAGGGGAGTCTAAGTCAGTGAAAGTAGACAAAAGAAAGAGAGTTGAAGAGGAAGAAGAAAAGGAGAAGAAAGAAAAGGAGATGATTCAAACCCCTGAACCCATTGATGAGAGGCTTTCCTCAAATCTTCAAACCTTAGTTGATGTTGCTGTTTCTAAGAAAGAGACTTTATGACACAGCCAAACTTGACTCTGAAATCAGAAGGCTAGAGATTCAAGAGATTGAACATAGATGGGCAAGTTGGAGTGAGAAAGAAAAGGAAAGGCAGGAAGCTATGACAAGATTCATATCAAAGCATTTGGGAAGATCAATCATTGAAGTGAAGTCATGGTCTAGAGATAGTATTTTGGAGATAACCACCAGAATATGTTCTTCTGAAGTATTCAACAAAGGATTGATCATAAAAGCTCTTGATGAAGCTGTTGCTAGGAAAAGGTATGATATGAAAAAGTTATCCAAAGCTTCACTCACAACCAAGTTGCTAGAGCAGCCTGCACAATCTCCTACACCAAAACAACCAACTCCACAACCCTCAAAACCAACTCCTTTACCTAAGAAGCCTACTCAAACCACTACCAATGATGCACCCAAGAGGAAGAGAAGGGTGTTAAGGATGGAAGAAGAAGAAGAAGAGATAAGGATGATAATCTGCCAATCTGTGCTGTTCTTAAAATAAAGATGCCTGAGCCTAGGAGTCAACCAAGAACAATCACACCTGACATCCAAAGGCAAATGATAAAAGTCAAACTTGAAGAAGAACAACAACACAAACAACATGATGAGCAGCTGTTAAGGATGGTTGATAAAGAGTTTCCTAAGTCTTCATCCATACAAGCAATGAAGAAACATGCTCAGAGGTTGTATGCTCTCAGATTCACATTTCAATATCAGAAAGAGAGAGTGAGAATTTGGCCTGACCCCAGAGTAAGTGATAGAATTCATAAAAAGAAGATTCCAAGTAGATACAATGGCCATGTAAAGAAGATTGTAGATGCTATGATAATGCTGGCCATTGTAGTGTCACCCTGGGAAATCCTTGATGACTTCAAGAGAGCTTACAAGTCTAAGATGACTCCACAAACTTTACTAGAAAATAAAATGGTAAAGAAGGGGTTGATCTACAAGAAGCTTGAAGAAATAAGAAGAAATGAGCTCCATTTGTTACTTGAAGGCACTCATCCTGATGAGTTTGCATACCGATAAATAACTACTGTGGAGCTAAAGAATGGAAAGAATGTTAAGTACTTATCAGAGTACTATGGGACTGAGTTCTTCTTTGAAAGTAAAGCCGAAGAACTCACAATGGAAGGACATGTTGTATTCCTTGAGTCCTATGTCAGAGAGTCTTACAGACTCATCATTAGGAAGTAGGTCTCATGGATGGGGTAACAGCTCTATGTCCAATTCCCCAAGACAAAGTTCTCATTCATCCTTTGCCAATCAAACTTTATGACACCTCTTTCCTAGCCTGAGCTTAATTTGAAGATTAATGAGCTGATCCAGAAAATGTTTCTGCCAATAAGTGGGACTTTAAAAATCTTAAAGGTTTTGGCTGCATTGGTTCAGGGGGAGTTTGTTGGACCAAAAGAACCAATGAGCCAGATCAGAAAAACCTTTATGTCCCACAGACATCAAAACAATTGAAGTGTTCTACAACAGCTGAAGACAAAGTCTGAAGAATACTGCTGACGACAAAGTCTGAAGACAAAGTTTGAAGACAAAGTCTGAAGACAAAGTCTGAAGACAAAGTCTGAAGACAAAGTCTGAAGACAACAGCTGAAGACAAAGTCTGAAGACAAAGTCTAAAGACAAAGTCTGAAGACAACAGCTGAAGACAAAGTTTGAAGACAACTGCTGAAGACAAAGTCTGAAGACCAAGTTCTCAGAAGTTGTCACAACAGCTGAAGTAGTTCTTTTCAGTAGTTGTGATGGTTTACTTTTCAGTAGTTTGTAATCAGTAGTTTTATATTATGTAAAACATCTGAAGTTCTTACACTTCACTTCAGTAGTAGTAATGATAGCTTGTACTTATCCTTTTGTGATGGTTTCCCCAGTTGTTATGGACATCTTTAGTAGTTTAGTTTACTTTCAATTGTTTCTATAAATCAGTTAGATGTCACTGTCAAGTGACATCAGCTGATGTCACATTCCTTTATAAAAGGAATGTTGACCTAATTTCCTTGTAACCGAAGAGTGTGCGTGAATGAAAACATTCTCTTTGTAGAAAACTTTCTCTCTCTATAACCGTCACTGTTTGATTGGATATTCATATTATTCTTGCTTAAATTTCGTCTAATTCTTGTGCTATTCCGCTGCAAATCTTAATCTAATTGATCAAACTAGATCCCGATCCTTTTAGAAACACTAAGGTTTTGTGACAGATGTCTGATGGGATCAGCTTGAAGAGGAACTTCTTCACTCATATGTTCATCAGATGTAGGTTGAATCAATGGATAATTATCTCTTCTTTCTACAGTTGATGAAGTGTCACCTGAATGTATATTTCCTGCATCAGACAAGTGAAATTGGTCAAATGATTTAGTAAAAGTATCAATATCAAACAACCAATCAGGACCATTTGTAGATTTGGGGAATGAATGTTCTTTGAATTGAACATTTGTAGATTCATCGATAATGTTTAGTCTAGGATTGAACACTCTATAAGCCTTTGAGACGGAAGAATAACCTAAAAAAAAATCCTTCATTAGACTTAGATGAAAATTTTACCAAATGATCACGTGTGTTTAATATTGAGATTGGACAACCAAATGATTTGAGGAATCCAATAAATGGTTTCCTATGAACTGCTTCTGCCCAGAAGGTGATTGGCAGTTTAGCATCGGCTAGCATCATTCTCACTGCTTCAATCAGTGTTCTATTTCTCCTTTCAGCTACCCCATTTTGTTGAGGAGTTCTAGCTGCACTAAATTGATGAGCAATGCTTTGGTGTACAAAAGGAACTCATATTTTCATTTTTGAACTCTGTACCATTATCACTTCTTATTATTTTGACTTTGAGATCAAGTTGATTTTCAATTTAGGGATAAATTCTTGAATGATTTAGGATGCTTTGTTTTTATGAAGTAGGAAGAACACCCATGTGAATCGAGAAAAGTCATCAATATCACTAAACAATATTGTTTCTTTCCCATACTCATTACATGAGTTGGTCCAAAAAGATCCATGTGAAGTAACTTAATGGAGTATTGTTAGTGTTCACCAGCTTGGTTTTGTGAGATGATTTGTGGTTTTCCTTTGAGGCACACCAAACATTGATCAATAAAATTGAATTCTTTTTGAGAAAGACCAATTACATGGTTTCCTTTGACTAACTTGTTCATATTTTTAAAGTTAGTGTGCCCCAAACGTCTTTTCCAAAGTTGTGACTCATCAAATGATGCTTTAGACAAAAGACATGTTTCTTCTTTAGGTGATGTAGAACACAGCTTTAAGACATATGTATTATTCTTCCTCGGAGTCTTTAAGACAACCCATTCTTCAAGAATCTGAAATCCAGGTTTTAGAATGTAGCAGGGAGTGTCTATAAAGTGAGCGGAATATTTTTTGTCGCAGATCTGAGACACGCTTAGTAGATTGAAATTCAGTTGTTCACAGTAATTCACTCTGTCAAATCTCAGCATCCCGTTTGTCACAGATCCTTCTCCTGTAATCCTACCACCTTCTGAATCACCACCGAATGCCACAGTAGTTCCTTGTATGTACTTGAAATCATGAAGGAGGGAACTATCTCCAGTCATGTGTCGGGAGCACACTGTCTACGTACCATAGGCTATTATAACTGTGTGGATGAACAACAAACAAAAAGAACTAATTAGAATAAGGAACCCAAGCCATGATGGTCTTGGATTTCTGTTCCTATTCATGATAGTCACCTCCTGGTATTTCCCTCTGAATAGTGATTTAGATGGAGGTGATCTGGGAGACTTTTGTTAATGAATTGGTCGAGTCATCTCATCCACATCTACTCAGGATTCAGATGAATAATGAAATCGTTGGTCTCTATTTCTTTGAAAAGTTTAGCCCGAGTTTTATTATCAAAAGTGGTTTTTGCTTAGGAAGGTCAAGTTTGTGTTTCATTGTGAGATGATTTCTTTGACCCTTCCTCAGATCCTTCAAGTTATTTTGTTATTTGTTGATCTAGGTGTTCTAGATTGAGTATTATGAAGATGAGGTCTGACAGAATGCATCACAGTAGATGTTTTTGAGATGGACTTGTGTTGTGGAATTCTCCACCCATTCTGATTAAAGTAACAATCAGATGTATTGTGATTGTTCATGTCACAGTTTGAACAATACTTGTTGAAATAGCAATTTTTGTGGAGTGATTGTTCATATCACAGATAGAACAATATTGATTGAAGAAGCATTTATCTGTCTTGTGATTGAACATGTCACAAATATCACAATACATTTGTTTGTTTCTTGAATCTGATTTTTCTTTGTGTGACTCAACTGAAACTTTCTTTTTATGAGTCATTTTCTTTTCTTTTCGTGTTGAATCAGAATCAAACCTTTTAGTACATTGTTTCACAACACTACTTTTGTTCACTTGTTTTGGCTGTTTCTGTTTCTTCAACCTACTTCTCACCTCTTTCTCAAACCAGTCAAAATGTTCTTTGTTACAGATATCAAACCTGACTCCCTGCCTTAACCTTGATGACTGAGGGTCTGATGAATTTTTATGTGTTGAACTCAGTTTTACAATTTGTTTCTTTTTCAGTGAAACATTTTCTGATTTGCTTCAATTTTGTGGAGATACAATCTCATTATCAAAACTACTCTCAGTAGTGGGTTTCACTGTTTTGACATATTTCTGTTTGCCTTGTAAAACACATGGTATGAATTTTATAAGAGGCACAATTGCTTTTACAGGGCTTGATGGTTTCATGACATTCACTGTCTTGTCTGAGCATTATTTGATTTTGATTGGGTGTCCTAACTTGATTTTATCCTCATTGGTTTCAAAATAAACATCAGGTTTGTTTGAGGATTTGTCACTTGTTTCACTACTCATTTAGGTTCCCTATTTATATGTTCGATTGATTCAAAGAGTGAGGCATGACAGTGTAATTGTCATTGTATGGTGGAGGACATGAATTATACCCAATCCCTGACATGTCCTTTGGATCATTTTGTGAATCCAGCATCTCTTGCAGCTTGACTGAAGATGTTTGAAACTTTTCAAGTTTCACTTCAGTCATAGATTTTGAGCTTTAGCTTGAGCTAACTTTTTAGTAAGTAGCTCATTTTCAGCTCAAGATTGTATTTCTCACCATGCAATTTTTCTATGTCAAAATGAGAGATTTGATTTTGATTTCAAAACTTTTTAGTTCTCTCTTCATCATTTCTGACTTTGCCTTTTCTTCTTTAATTTTATCTGCCAGTTTATGATTGTGTTCTCTATACTCTTGTAATTAATTTATGCATTTCTCACTACAAAGGTTAGTTTTTACCTCAGTAGGCATTGAAGATGGTCCATCATTGATGTGAGCCATATGAGCATGATTATGGAATTGACGCTTGACTTCCTCAGCATACACACTCCCGTCACATATCCCATCTTGTTTGATCACAAGGGCACTGGCAGAAGGTTGACTGCTTGCGTGGGCTTGATTAGTCAGTTGTGGTTGATTCTGGTATGTTTGTTGATGATGAGAATGATGGTACTGCTTTGTTGATTGTTTGAGTGATAGCTTGAATTGGGCTGTGATGATGATTGACCTGGAGAGTTCCTTGAATGGTTGTTTCTTTTAGGAGCATTGCACTCTCTTGAGAAATGGCCAGTCATGCCACAATTGAAGCATTTTACCTTGGATTTGTCATATCCAAGTTTTGTGTTCTCATTTAGGCTTAACTTTCTTCCTTTTCTTAAGAATTTCTTTTTTCTCATGGCAATCATTGCCATTTGCCACTGTAGATCCATCTCCTTAACATCATCAGGATCTATTTCTTCTAAATCTTCCTGTATTAGGTGAGCAGAAGTATGTATTCCCCCAAGATATGCTTTAAAACTTGCAACAAAGGCATTGTTGGTTGCCTTTTGCTCTTCTGATTTTAAGTCTTCTGGAGAGGTTTGAGGAGCAGTGGAGACTTATGGAGCTTGAGCTAAAGTTGAAGGGTGATTGAATGGTGAAGATGCAATGAACCTAGTATTGTTCATTTGATCTCTTGATGAGATGAAGTCATCTTCCTCTATGATGAATGCATTTTCAATAGTATGTGATTCTGAAGGGAATTTGTAGGCTTTAATCACTCTTGGTCCACTCAGATTTCTGCTTCGTTCATCAAGTTCCAAAGCTTCAATCTTGGCTATCATAATATCTAGAGTGGTACTCTCAAGATCAAAAGTATTTTACAGCATTGTGACATTTTGCTTCCAGCTTTCGGGTAGACTGTGAAGCATTTTCTGGTAAAGTTCTTTAATGTTGTATGAAACACCCATAATTTCCAAATCATAACCAACTGTACAAATCTATGCAGTTGTTTTAATATGGATTCTCCTTTGGTGTGATGAAAGGTTTCATACTGATTGACCAACTTGTCTTTGTTAATTTCAACAACCTCACTGCTACCTTCACACATAATTTTGAGAGCATCCCAAATAGCTTTAGCAGTTCCATATTTTTCCAATCTTTTCAGCACATCCATTTTGAGTGCTTGAGTCAAAATTGAGTATGCTTTGAGATCAATTTTGATTTCTTATAGTCATCTTCATCCAGAGTTAAGTCTTCAATTAGTATTCTAGCAGTCTTGTACAAAGCAGCTTGAGCTATTGATAGAGTAATAGGAATATGTGGACCCTTACATATTGAGATCCAAAAGTCACGATCTACACTGGTGATATAATTTCTAATCCATATTCTTCATTGTTTAAACTCATATTTGTGTTAAGCATGGGAGGTTTAGGTGTATACCTAATTCAGAGTAACTGTTAGAATCCATGTTGATTTGTGTAAGTATAGATTTAGTTGATTTAAGATTGATTATGTTTGATGAGTCCAACTTGTTCAAGCAGTTCTTTCGAGGTTCAGAATAAGTATTCTTGCTGTTTGACAGGAGTATTCTTGCTGTTTGCTAAGTCGAGATGATGATATCTACTACTAGCAACTTGATTATCAGATCAATCTAGTTCTATTCAGTCTGTGCGCAGATCTGAAAGAGAATCGAGAGCCAAAGCTCTGATACCAATTGACTGGGTTTGAGTAAGAGTGATATTCTTACTGAGAATCGAATATGATAATCAAGTCAAGGATTAAGTGGCGGAAACAAACAATCAAAGAACATTCAAAGCAAGAAAATTACTCATAAATGTTGTTTGTATTGATATATGAAAGTTGATAAGTTACAGAGAATAATTACAACAAAAATTCTCTATCTATCAGCCGTCACCTCAGTATGAGGTTAACTATTCTATTTATAGGCAGACAAGATGCCTTTACAAAATGACGAAAATACCCCTGACCTTTTACATAAGAAACTAGTCTAAGTCTTGATCCGCATCTCTACTTGTTTATCCACATCGTCAAATGCGGATGAGTTAATCTTGATCAGCATTTCTACTTGATCATCAGCATTAGTAAGTTGGTCATCCGCATTAGTTAATGCGGATGAACAAATACTTGTGCGAATTTGTTTGGTCATCCGCATTTGTCAATGCGGATGAGCAAAGTCTTGTCCGCATCTTCTTTTGTCTTCCGCATTAGTCAATACGGAAGAGTAACTTGTTCTTCAGCATTAGTATTATGTCTTCTTTATTAGTCAATGCGGAAGAGTAAACACTTGTCCGCATCAGAGTTTTGTCTTCCGCATTAACTAATGCGTAAGATAACACTTGTTATTTTCTTGTAGATCTTCATCCGCATTTCATCTTGGACTTGTGGGTTTCCAGCTGAGCAATCATCAATTCGCCCAATGAGTTGGGATGTATGATCCTTTCAGGTTGCAATACATGTCCGTCAAAAGCATCCTCTGATGAGCCACACTGTGGCACAGACGTTTGGGACACACCAATTTCAAAAACATGAACAGAACGGTCAAGGGAAACATATCATTGGTTTACCTCAAAAGGAATTTCACTTCATTGATCACTGTTCCGTGTGTCTCAAAGGGAAACAACATAAGTCTTCCCACAAACCAAAGCTTGTGAACACAAACAATACTCCATACTTCATATGGATCTTTTTGGTCCAAATAATGTTATGAGTGTTGGAAAGAAGCAGTATTGTGTAGGATAGATATTGGTTACATAACACTTTGTTTTCTTTCAAACTCACATAGAACAACACGTGGGTAAAGATAGAATCAGTAAGAGTTGATCACAATATAGTAAGTAATAAAGAACACAAGAAGTAATTTTCAAGGTACTTTTATATTGTTTCTCAACTCAATAATACAAGACTCTTACAAGTAGTGTCGAATGAGTTACAAAGAGAACCATACAGAGCTTTGTCAAGCTTGTAAACTCTTTGAGGGAAATCTAGATCTTCAAAGCAGGTGGTTGACTCACATAGACTTCTTCAGCAATCTTTCCATACAAGAAGGCACAGTTTAGATCCATGTGATAAACAGTAAATTTCATGGACGCAGAATATGCAAGAAAGATTCTGATTTTCTAGTCTGGTAACAGGAGCAAACACTTCATCGTAGTCAATTCCTTCTTCTGAGTGTATCCTTGTGCCACTAGTCTTGCTTTATTTCTGATGACTATCCCTCTATTATCAGTCTTGTTCCTATACAGCCATCTGGTACCGATAGGGTATTGTCCTTCGGGAAGATCTACCAGCTGCCATACTTTTGCTTCTTGAATTGGAGCAATCTTCCTGCATTGCTTCAATCCAACTATTGTCTTGAAGCGCCTCTTTGATGTTTTGGGGTACTGTTTGAAATAGAAGGCAGGAGAACAAACAGATGTTTGCAATACTGGACTTGTTTCTTGTCACCCTCTCATTAAGATCACCAATAATGGTTTCAACTTGATGATTCTTGTGTATTCTTGTGGTTGGAACGGTGTCACCAGCAATAGTTACATCAAGATTGGAGACATTCAGTTCATTATGGTCAGAGGCACATTCATCGTGTATTGTTGTTGAATTATGAAGATTCTGAACTTCTGATTCAGTAACTTCTACATCTTCAGCAACACTGAGGTTGCTTGCATCATTGATGTAACTTGAGGTCTTCTGGATTCATGAAAAAGCTGTTTTTGATTTCTGATCTCATGTGACAAGTCATTGAGCGAGATGGTACTAGGCTGGGACCTCTTTAGAAGAAACTGTTGGACCAAAAGAACCAATGAGCCAGATCAGAAAAACCTTTAAGTCCCACAGACATGAAAACAACGGAAGTGTCTACAACAGCTGAAGACAAAGTCTGAAGACAAAGTCTAAAGACAAATGCTGAAGACAAAGTCTGAAGACAAAGTCTGAAGACAACAGCTGAAGACAACAGCTGAAGACAACTGCTGAAGACAAAGTCTGAAGACAAAGTCTAAAGAAAACAGCTGAAAAAAAAGTCTGAAGACAAAGTCTAAAGACAACTACTGAAGACAAAGTCTGAAGACCAAGTTCTCAAAAGTTGTCACAACAGCTGAAGTAGTTCTTTTCAGTAGTTGTGATGGTTTACTTTTCGGTAGTTTGTAATCAGTAGTTTTATATTATGTAAAACATCTGAAGTTCTTACACTTTAGATGTTATAACTTTAATAGTTGTAATGATATGGCTTTTTGTGAAGGTGTCCTCAGTTGTTATGGACATCTTCAGTACTTTAGTTTACTTTCAGTTTTTTGTATAAATCAGTTAGCTGTCACTATCAAGTGACGTCAGCTGATGTCACATTCCTTTATAAAAGGAATGTTGACCTAATTTCCTTGTACCGAAGCGTGTGCGTGAATGAAAACATTCTCTTTGTAGAAAACTTTCTCTCTCTATAACCGTCACTGTTTGATTGAATATTCATATTATTCTTGCTTAAATATCGTCTAATTCTTATGCTATTCGCTGCAAATCTTAATCTAATTGATCAAACTAGATCCGATCCTTTCAAATGGTAATGGTTAATCATTGATCGATTTAACAATTGATTTGAAACTGCTCTTTTGATATCTAAGTTTGATCGAATTAGCAAATTTGCAAGAAGAATGGTTATAGAGTTTAATTTTCTGTTGCTTTCGGTGAATTAATTTGAGATTCGTCTGTTTCAAACTGTGTTGTTGAGTTTTTGAGCTAGATAGTTAAAATCTCATTGAACCTGTTTGAATTGGTGAAAATGGCTACATCAATCAATGATCCTCACAATACTAGCTCCTCAACAAAGCCTCCGATGCTTGTTAGGAGTGAGTATAACATATGGCAATGCCGAATGCTCCATCACTGTCTGTCAGCACATCATGTTGTTAAAAATCTGTGGTTCATGGACCTATGGTGAGTATTCCGGAAACCAATGAGATGGTTCCGAAGAAGGAAGAGCAATACTCAGATGAAGATCTGAAACTTTGAAATTGATGCTAAAGCCCATGGAATTCTGGCCATGGCACTGCCTAATGAAATCTATTTGGACTTATGCATCATGAAACTGCTCATGACCTCTTGGTTGCTCTGAAAGAACAATTTGGAGGAACTGATGAGGTCTTGGTAAACAATAGAGAGATCCTTGCCCAGTAATATGAGACATTCTCGCATAGAAAGGGTGAGTCACTGACTCAACAGTTTGAGCGATTTTCCTGTTTGATATCTGAGCTGAAAATGGTTAAACATGAATATACAAATAGTCAGATGAACAACAGATTCCTCAGATCCTGCCTGAGAGATGGGAACATATACTATTTTCGTATGCTCCAGTGCAAATCTGGACAATCTATCTCTCACTCAACTTCATGGGAAACTGTTAACATTTGAAAGAGAGAAGAACGAAAAGGAAACTGGCTTCATCTGGGACGCTCACTGATGATTTTGTACCAGGGAATACTGCTCTTGTCGGTCACGAGTCAGAATATGCTACATCAGAAAGTTTTATGATGTGGATATAGATTTCTCTTCAAACAGTGGAGATCCTGCTTTTGTTGGTGTTGATAGTAATTCAGGGTGTAGTAGTGATAATTTGTGCTTTTTGATGGATGATTTGAAAGGAATTGCTGATGATGATCTGGAAGAGATGGATATTTTGTGCCAAATGGCATTAATCAATATCAGATCTCAAAAATTTCACAAAAGGACAGGTAGAAAATTTCCTGGTCTCTCTAGAAAAACCAAAGTTGGTTTTGACAAAAGCAAGTTGAGGTGTCACAAGTGCCATAGACTTGGACATTTTGGAAGAGAGTGTAGATCATCTGGATCTAACTCTTCTGCACCCTTTGTGACCTTTCCATGCAATAGCTCACAAAACAAAGGGCAACACTTCTACCAGTTCTGGTCATCATTCACAAATTCAATCATCTCCTGCATATTTTGTCCCTCAAGGTCAAATGCCATATCCTTATCCCTGTTTTTACATGCCACAGTCCAGTCAGGTTCCTGTACCCATAGCTCGACAACCCCATGCCTACCTGAGCCTCAACCATCTCAATCAAATCAACAATCTCAATCTCAATCACATCAAAGCTTTTTCACACCTGGAGTTGTTGACTGGAGTAGCTTACCAGATGATCTTTCTGGTATTCTGAACAAGTGTTTTCTGGTGCTGGTCAACATGGTGGTGAAAATCCTTTTGGAAATCTTGCTCTTATGGCCCTGGAGTCTACTAATGGTTCATGCTCAAATGCTTCATCATCACAGGTACCACAGTATCTTCTGAGGCTAAGGCCAAGTTGTGTTCTGAGTCATGCATAGCTGCTTTTGTCTCAATTAGAAAAGCAAATGTAGCTTTAATTAATCAAAATCTTGACCTAGAGAAAGTGATTTCCAAAAGAAAAGCTGAGTTTGAGTCTGTCTTAAAGGAAAAGATGATGAGATTTACAAATTAAAATGCCAAATCACTAATGAAAAGGCAAAGGTAGAGGTCATTTTAGAGAATCATAAGAATCTCAAAGAAACACTTGCAGCTACTCAAGTAGAGTGTGAACGCTAGGTAACATCCTGCAAGGGGTTTGAAATGCTTCTCAAAAGCAAACAACTTCAAATATGAAGTTTGGGATTGGGTATAATCACACTGAACCTCCTACAATTTTACTCCCAAGATAGAAGTAAAATCTGAAGGTGAAAGCAATTGCCAAACCATATCATCATGTGTCTCATCCTCAAGTGATAATGCAAAATCAGAGGATGAAGTCAGTAATAGTACCTCAGCTAATCAATTCTGATGGTCTCACTGCTGATAAACACATGATCAAAGAAAAGCTGAGCACTTCAGGTGTTGTCTCACAAAGTATTCAAAGTACTGAAGAGCAAGTAACAACACCTAAAGAAAATTTCAAACCAAATGAAAACAAACATGGTTTGACAACTGCTGAAGAGTCTATCAGGAAATCCAAAAGTACTGATAGAAAACTTCTGAAGAACAAGTCTTCAGTTGTTACAAATCCTTCAGTACTTAACATAAGTACTGAGAGGAAGAAAGTACTGAAGAACACACCTTTAGTAGTTTCATCTTCTTTAGCAGTTGAACAACAGAAGATGAAGAAAAAGCCATGTGAAATATGTGGTCTATTCAATCATCTCACTGATGAATGTTGGTACAGAAAGGGTTCCAAATTCAACAAAGATAAAATCATTAAAAAGAAAATTAAGAAAATGAAAGATGAATTTGAAACCAAGTTGTGCCACAATCATCTCAATCTGATAACCCAAAGTTCTTACAAAAATCTAAAAAGAAGGAAGGGTTTATCATAAAACAGCTGAAAATATTCCTCATGGAATATCAAAACACCAGACTAAGTCTGTGTCTTTCAAAAAGAGGACATGGTGAGTCACAGGAACCAATCAAAAACAAGTACTGATGTGTCTGCTGAACTGAAGGCTTTAACAACCAATCAGACACAACTTGTTATGATGGTTCAACATCTGTTGGGGAGAGTTAACCAAATAGATGTACCTGTGATTAAACCACTGAAAAGGAAAACTAAGCCAAAATCAAAGGAATCCTTTTCAGCACCATCTCCACCTTCAAAGGCTGTTAATCATGACAAATCAGTTAGTATAAAATCTGTTGATGAGAACAGACCCAAAACCAAAATGGTTTGGGTCTCAAAAGCTAACTAGTTTGTTGTGACAAATGCAGGGTTCTTCAGCATGCCATAGAAGCATCTGGTATGTGGACAGTGGAGGATCTATGCATATGACAGGGAGCAGTTCTCTTTTTCATGACTACTCTCAAGGAAAGAAGGGATTTGTATCTTTTGGTAATGATGCTAAGGGGTACATCATCGGCAAAGGGTTTGTGTCAAATGGTGAGATAAGATTTGATGATGTTAACCATGTGGAGAATCTCTAGTACGACTTGTTGAGTGTCAGTCAAATGTGTGATAAAGGGCATGTTGCACTTTTCACCAGTTAGAACTGTCGGATTCTGTCTTCCAATGTTTTGAGAATGATTGACAAGATATTGGATGAATATACTCTCCTGAAGGCCAACAGGATTGGAAGAGTATATGCCTTAGACTTATCAAAGAAAATTGATCTAAAAGGCCATCCATGTCTGTTCTCCAAGGCCTCTCCTCAGGAATCTGAACTATGGCACATAAGGCTTGGTCATGTGAATCTTAAAAACATGAACCAGCTTATCCATCATGGTTTAGTGAGAGGTCTGCCATTAAAGGAGTTCAAATGTGATGACAACTGCTCTGCTTGTTTAAAAGGAAAGCAACACAAAGTATCATTCCCTCGAAGAGTGATGAGCATGGCACAGAAAAAATACTGTCTGGTAATTGTGGATGATTATTCCAGATTTGTATGGACCTTCTTCTTACATTCAAAAGATGAGGCTGGTCAAATCATCATCTACTTTGTGTTGCATGTGGAAAAGCAATACTCTCTTCTGTCAAGTGTGTGAGGAGTGATAATGGCACAGAATTTAGAAACCACACACTTGATGAATTCTATTTCTCTAAGGGAATCAAGAGGCAGTATAGCATTCCAAGAACTCCTGAAAAAAATGGAGTGGTGGAGAGAAAGAACAAGACCCTTATTGAAGCCGCAAGGTCAATGTTGGCTGATTCTGGTTTGCCACTAACCTTTTGGGCTGAAGCTGTCAACACAGCTTGCTATGTGCAAAATAGAGTGTTAGTAAATCAGAGATTGATGAAGACTCCTTATGAAGTGTTACATCATTTGGCCCCTCTGATTTCCTTTTTAGAGCATTTGGGTGTCCTGTTACATTCTCAACACAAAGGATCCACTTCAGAAGTTTGAATCAAAGGTGGATGCAGGGTACTTTGTTGGGTATTCATCTACTTGCAAGGCATACAGAGTTTATAATTGCAAAACAAAGATTGTTGAAGAAACCTTGCATGCAAAGTTTAATGAATCTCCAAAGGACAAAATTCCACAAAACCCTATGGAGTTATTTGATTTGGACATACTGCAATATGTTCTTTATCAGCCTCCAACTGTTGCAGATTCTGTGAATCCATCATCTCCTACAACTAGTCATCCATCTGATGGTACAATTGCAAGGTTTAGTGATCACCTGGTTGAGTCTACTAACCTTGATGTTCCTGTAGCTTTAGCAGTTCCATCCACAACAAATGCTGATGAGATCTCTGATTCCTCTACTTCATTTGAATTGCCATCTCATTCTAGGTTTCAAGAGTCTGGATCAACAT
The DNA here is from genome assembly GCA_025506515.1 of Flaveria trinervia. Classification (NCBI taxonomy): domain Eukaryota; kingdom Viridiplantae; phylum Streptophyta; class Magnoliopsida; order Asterales; family Asteraceae; genus Flaveria; species Flaveria trinervia. The sequence continues at coordinate 43,413,238 of CM046446.1, forward strand.
CTGTTGCTGCTGAATCTCATACAAACACTTGCACAGATCTTATTGAGTACCAAGAACTGAAGAATCACCCCATGTCTCACATCATTGGTGACATCAATGCTGGTGTCTCAACTAGAAGTCAATTGTCCAATTTCTGCTTTTATGCTCTCTTCATCAGTCAGCAAGAGCCAAAGAACTATCATATTGCATTAAGAGACAATGGATGGGTTGAAGCCATGCAACTTGAGCTTCTTCAGTTTCAAAAGCAGCAAGTGTGGGAACTGGTTCCTCTACCCCAAGGTAAGTGTGCAATAGGCACTAAAGGGTGTTTAGGAATAAAACTGATGAAAAAGGTCAAATTGTCAAGAACAAGCCAGACTGGTTGTACAGGGGTTTTCACAAGAAGAAGGTATTGATTATGATGAAACCTTTGCCCCTGTAGCCAGACTGGAGGCAATCAGATTGTTCTTAGCTTATGCTGCTTTCCATAATCTTAAAGTTTTTCAAATGGATGTCAAAAGTGCATTCTTATATGGTAAAATAAAAGAAGAAATTTATGTGTGTCAACCACCAGGTTTTGAAGATCATAAACATCCAGATTGGGTGTATAAGCTTGATAAGGCTCTTTATGGGTTAAAACAAGCTCCCAGAGCATGATATGAAACACTGTCTAACTTTCTTCTTCAAAATAATTTCACTAGAGGCTCCATAGATAAAACTTTGTTCATTAAGAAAGTAGGCATGCATAAGCTCCTTGTTCAAATTTATGTAGATGATATTATTTTGCATCCTCTGATCCACAGTTGTGTGATTCCTTTACTAAGTTGATGCAACAAAAGTTTGAAATGAGTGCCATGGGAAAATTACAGTTCTTTCTGGGTTTGCAAATCAAACAAATGGCTGATGGAACTTTCATTCATCAGTCCAATATACAAAGGATTTGTTGAAAAAGTTTGATTTACAAAATTGTAAGCCTGTTCTACTCCCATGTGCAGCACCACACAACTGGATGCTGATCAGAAAGGTAAAGCAGTTATGAAACTCTTTACAGATGTGTGATTGGTTCCTTGATGTACCTTACAGCTTCTAGACCAGATATTATGTTTGCAACTTGTGTATATGCTAGATTTTAGGCTGCACTAAAGTATCCCATATGATTGCAGTTAAAAAGATCTTTAGATATTTGCAAGGAACTCAATCTCTAGGACTTTGGTATTCCACTGGGCACTCTTGCAAATTAGTTGCTTTCTCTGATAGTGACTATGCAGTGTGTAAATTAACCAGAAAATCAACCTCTGGTGGATGCCAATTTCTAGGCAATTGTTTAGTTTCTTGGCAGAGTAAGAAACAAAATTCAGTTGCTACATCCACTGCTGAAGTAGAGTACATTGCTGCTGCAAGTTGTACATCTCAGTACTCTGGCTTCAGAATCAATTACTAGATTATGACATTACAGAGACTAAGACTCCTTTATTGATGGACAGTGCTTTAGCTCTTTGTATTGTTAAGAATCCTGTCCAGCATTCTAGGACCAAACATATTGAGGTCAGACATCATTTTATCAGGGATTGTTATGAAAAAGGTCTGATTGATCCAAAGTTTGTTCCTAGTGCTGATGAGCTTGCAGATATATTTACTAAGCCTTTGGACAGTGCAACTTTCCAAAATCTAGTGCTAAGGCTTGGTATGCTGCAGCTTGAATGATTTGACAACTACTGATGATCTCAGTTCACAAGTACTGATGAGCATTAGTATACAACTGTCAAAATAAGTACTGATAAGTTATTTTATCTTCAGTAGTTTTCATAACTACTAAAGACTAAATTACTTAAAAGTACTAATGTACTTTATTTGTTGAAAAGTACTGATGTAGTTACAACTACTGATGTCTTTTTAAGAGATAAGTATTGATGACCAATGAAACATCAGATAATCAGATAGTCTGCTGAGTAAGTGTTATGGTCAATGAAACAACTGAGATCTGTGAATTGACAACAACAACTGATGAGCAATTTTACTCTTCAATTGTTTCAAACAACTGCTGTTTCATTTCAAAACAACTGAAGCCAAAACCAAGTCTTCAGTAGTTTCAAACTACTGATGACTAACACCAAGTCTTGAGTTGTTTACAACATCTGAAAGTTAAAACCATGTCTTCAGTCGTTTTCTAACAACTGATGACTAACACCAAAACTTTCAGTTGTTTTCTTTCAGCCGTTTCATAACCTATAAATACCTAACCCTAACTTCAAACTTTTCATAAGTCGTTTTCCAATATTCATCTTCCATTAATGGCCACCATGCAAATCAAACCACGACACAACTGTGTTGCCTACTTCACAAAATCGGCCTTTTGGACTAAGTTTGATGCTGCCATTGATCTGATGGTTGATTCCCCATATCAAACTGCTTTTCTTCTGAATCCAACCATCTATCCCGATACCCTTCGCCAATTCTTGACAAATGTCACTGTCCATACTGGTGAGAATGATGTCGCGGTCACTCTCCAGTCATTTGTAAACCAGAAGAAAGGTAGTCACTCCTGCTATCATTCGCCAAACCCTAGATCTGAATGATGCCACCTTTGTCACCAAATACCCGAAGGGAACCACTGATCTATCATTCATCAACCATGGATATGAGGGCGACCTAAGTGCTACAACCATTCTAAAGAAGCACTTCCATGATGCTGAATGCCTAATCTTTCATATGATCAATGTCTGCCTTGCCCCCAAATCCTCTTCATGGGATCAAATGTCATCCAGGTGGCAGCAGGTATTGTATTCTATCCTTGAACACAAAAGCTGAAATTTTTCTGAAATTATATTTTTGGAATTAAAAAACTTGCAATGAAACCTATGGCTAACAGATGGATATTATATCCAAGGTTTCTTATGGCCATAATCATCAATCAATTAAAATCTTATGGCCCTGTTGGCCTTGGAGTCCCTGCTGTGGTAGTTTTGCCAGAGGTATACTCCAAGCACAACTCTGACCCACAACTCAAAGAGGCTGCCAAACTGCTAAAACCCAAGCAGAAGGAACCCACACCTCATCCTCCAATCCAAAGTCCCCTCCAAATCACAATCCAAACAACCAAAGGCTAGTCAGGGAGTTGAGTCCCCTGATGATGCCCCTGCAACACAAAGGCAGGATGACACTACGGGTAGTAATCCCCTTGTAGTTTCCAAGACTCTACCAGCTGAAACCGCTCAGGTATCCTCTCAATAGGATCCTGATGCAACCAAAAATGGGGAAACCACATTACTGGAATCTCTCTCACTTGAGAAGATTGCCAATGAAGAGCACCATTCACCCCCCAAGTGCAATCCTTTTCACCCTTATCTCCCACTGAAGCCACCTCTACAAGCCCAACTATAGTTATTGCACAAGTGCTGACTCAACTACATTCCTCTAACCCTCCCCAGAAACCTATTACCACTGGGAAAACCTCAATAGTTGAGGGAGAGGATTATAATGTGGCTAATAACCCACAGCACAGGGATTACAGAGTTCAATCTCCCTGTGAAGAGGAGGAGATTCGAACATCTGGTGAGGCTGCCTCTTCTCCTGTTTCAGCACATGAATAGGATGAAGGTGGTATCATCTCTAAGACCACTAGAGGCAACTGCTAATGAAGGACATAATCCTGAGGCAGGAAGTCCCCAGTTCCAAGAAATAGGGGCACATGTGAATACTGATCTACACTCAGCACATGTTCATCCTGATTTAATCAGGAGGTCAGATGATTCAGCAAAGATGATGATGACCTGGGCTTTTTCTTTGATGTTCTAGCCCATAACACCATTCTTGAGGCTGAGGTTTGCAGACTACAAGAACTGCTTGCCAAAATGTCACAAGAATCAAGTCCATCTGCCCGAATTCACCATAGATGGCAGCTTCTTCTGAAGCTCTCCCAAACACTGAGCCACTCCCAACAACTATGCCACCAACCTCTGATTTAGGCACCATTTCTCAGGGACAGAACCCCCTTGAGCAAATGGTTGCTGCCTTTCAATCCTCCTTGCCTCTCATCACTTCTATCATCACTAACATTGTGCATCAAGCCATTGATGAGAGGCTTTCCTCAAATCTTCAAACCTTAGTTGATGTGCTGTTTCTAAGAGACTTTATGACATTCAAACCCCTGAACCCAATGCAACCAAAAAAGGGGAGTCTAAGTCAGTGAAAGTAGACAAAAGAAAGAGAGTTGAAGAGGAAGAAGAAAAGGAGAAGAAAGAAAAGGAGATGATTCAAACCCCTGAACCATTATGAGAGGCTTTCCTCAAATCTTCAAACCTTAGTTGATGTTGTGTTTCTAAGAAAGAGACTTTATGACACAGCCAAACTTGACTCTGAAATCAGAAGGCTAGAGATTCAAGAGATGAACATAGATGGGCAAGTTGGAGTGAGAAAGAAAAGGAAAGGCAGGAAGCTATGACAAGATTCATATCAAAGCATTTGGGAAGATCAATCATTGAAGTGAAGTCATGGTCTAGAGATAGTATTTTGGAGATAACCACCAGAATATGTTCTTCTGAAGTATTCAACAAAGGATTGATCATAAAAGCTTGATGAAGCTGTGCTAGGAAAAGGTATGATATGAAAAAGTTATCCAAAGCTTCACTCACAACCAAGTGCTAGAGCAGCCTGCACAATCTCCTACACCAAAAAAACCAACTCCAAACCTCAAAACCAACTCCTTTACCTAAGAAGCCTACTCAAACCACTACCAATGATGCACCCAAGAGGAAGAGAAGGGTGTTAAGGATGGAAGAAGAAGAAGAAGAGATAAGGATGATATCTGCCAATCTGTGCTGTTCTTAAAATAAAGATGCCTGAGCCTAGGAGTCAACCAAGAACAATCACACCTGACATCCAAAGGCAAATGATAAAGTCAAACTTGAAGAAGAACAACACACAACAACATGATGAGCAGCTGTTAAGGATGGTTGATAAAGAGTTTCCTAAGTCTTCATCCATACAAGCAATGAAGAAACATGCTCAGAGGTTGTATGCTCTCAGATTCACATTTCAATATCAGAAAGAGAGAGTGAGAATTTGGCCTGACCCCAGAGTAAGTGATAGAATTCATAAAAAGAAGATTCCAAGTAGATACAATGGCCATGTAAAGAAGATTGTAGATGCTATGATAATGCTGGCCATTGTAGTGTCACCCTGGGAAATCCTTGATGACTTCAAGAGAGCTTACAAGTCTAAGATGACTCCACAAACTTTACTAGAAAATAAAATGGTAAAGAAGGGGTTGATCTACAAGAAGCTTGAAGAAATAAGAAGAAATGAGCTCCATTTGTTACTTGAAGGCACTCATCCTGATGAGTTTGCATACCGATAAATAACTACTGTGGAGCTAAAGAATGGAAAGAATGTTAAGTACTTATCAGAGTACTATGGGACTGAGTTCTTCTTTGAAAGTAAAGCGAAGAACTCACAATGGAAGGACATGTTGTATTCCTTGAGTCCTATGTCAGAGAGTCTTACAGACTCATCATTAGGAAGTAGGTCTCATGGATGGGGTAACAGCTCTATGTCCAATTCCCCAAGACAAAGTTCTCATTCATCCTTTGCCAATCAAACTTTATGACACCTCTTTCCTAGCCTGAGCTTAATTTGAAGATTAATGAGCTGATCCAGAAAATGTTTCTGCCAATAAGTGGGACTTTAAAATCTTAAAGGTTTTGGCTGCATTGTTCAGGGGGAGTTTGTTGGACCAAAAGAACCAATGAGCCAGATCAGAAAAACCTTTATGTCCACAGACATCAAAACAATTGAAGTGTTCTACAACAGCTGAAGACAAAGTCTGAAGAATACTGCTGACGACAAAGTCTGAAGACAAAGTTTGAAGACAAAGTCTGAAGACAAAGTCTGAAGACAAAGTCTGAAGACAAAGTCTGAAGACAACAGCTGAAGACAAAGTCTGAAGACAAAGTCTAAAGACAAAGTCTGAAGACAACAGCTGAAGACAAAGTTTGAAGACAACTGCTGAAGACAAAGTCTGAAGACCAAGTTCTCAGAAGTTGTCACAACAGCTGAAGTAGTTCTTTTCAGTAGTTGTGATGGTTTACTTTTCAGTAGTTTGTAATCAGTAGTTTTATATTATGTAAAACATCTGAAGTTCTTAACTTCACTTCAGTAGTAGTAATGATAGCTTGTACTTATCCTTTTGTGATGGTTTCCCAGTTGTTATGGACATCTTTAGTAGTTTAGTTTACTTTCATTGTTTCTATAAAAGTTAGATGTCACTGTCAAGTGACATCAGCTGATGTCACATTCCTTTATAAAAGGAATGTTGACCTAATTTCTTGTAACCGAAGAGTGTGCGTGAATGAAAACATTCTCTTTGTAGAAAACTTTCTCTCTCTATAACCGTCACTGTTTGATGGATATTCATATTATTCTTGCTTAAATTTCGTCTAATTCTTGTGCTATTCCGCTGCAAATCTTAATCTAATTGATCAAACTAGATCCCGATCCTTTTTAGAAACACTAAGGTTTTGTGACAGATGTCTGATGGGATCAGCTTGAAGAGGAACTTCTTCACTCATATGTTCATCAGATGTAGGTTGAATCAATGGATAATCTCTTCTTTCTACAGTTGATGAGTGTCACCTGAATGTATATTCCTGCATCAGACAAGTGAAATTGGTCAAATGATTTAGTAAAAGTATCAATATCAAACAACCAATCAGGACCATTTGTAGATTTGGGGAATGAATGTTCTTTGAATTGAACATTTGTAGATTCATCGATAATGTTTAGTCTAGGATTGAACACTCTATAAGCCTTTGAGACGGAAGAATAACCTAAAAAAAATCCTTCATTAGACTTAGATGAAAATTTACCAAATGATCACGTGTGTTTAATATTGAGATGGACAACCAAATGATTTGAGGAATCCAATAAATGGTTTCCTATGAACTGCTTCTGCCAGAAGGTGATTGGCAGTTTAGCATCGGCTAGCATCATTCTCACTGCTTCAATCAGTGTTCTATTCTCCTTTCAGCTACCCCATTTTGTTGAGGAGTTCTAGCTGCACTAAATTGATGAGCAATGCCTTTGGTTGTACAAAAGGAACTCATATTTTCATTTTTGAACTCTGTACCATTATCACTTCTTATTATTTTGACTTTGAGATCAAGTTGATTTTCAATTTTAGGGATAAATTCTTGAATGATTTGGGATGCTTTGTTTTATGAAGTAGGAAGAACACCCATGTGAATCGAGAAAAGTCATCAATTATCACTAAACAATATTGTTTCTTTCCCATACTCATTACATGAGTTGGTCCAAAAAGATCCATGTGAAGTAACTTTAATGGAGTATTGTTAGTGTTCACCAGCTTGGTTTTGTGAGATGATTTGTGTTGTTTTCCTTTGAGGCACACCAAACATTGATCAATAAAATTGAATTCTTTTTGAGAAGACCAATTACATGGTTTCCTTTGACTAACTTGTTCATATTTTAAAGTTAGTGTGCCCCAAACGTCTTTTCAAAGTTGTGACTCATCAAATGATGCTTTAGACAAAAGACATGTTTCTTCTTTAGGTGATGTAGAACACAGCTTTAAGACATATGTATTATTCTTCCTCGGAGTCTTTAAGACAACCCATTCTTCAAGAATCTGAAATCCAGGTTTTAGAATGTAGCAGGGAGTGTCTATAAAGTGAGCGGAATATTTTTTGTCGCAGATCTGAGACACGCTTAGTAGATTGAAATTCAGTTGTTCACAGTAATTCACTCTGTCAAATCTCAGCATCCCGTTTGTCACAGATCCTTCTCCTGTAATCCTACCACCTTCTGAATCACCACCGAATGCCACAGTAGTTCCTTGTATGTACTTGAAATCATGAAGGAGGGAACTATCTCCAGTCATGTGTCGGGAGCACCCACTGTCTACGTACCATAGGCTATTATAACTGTGTGGATGAACCAACAAACAAAAAGAACTAATTAGAATAAGGAACCCAAGCCATGATGGTCTTGGATTTCCTGTTCCTATTCATGATAGTCACCTCCTGGTATTTCCCTCTGAATAGTGATTTAGATGGAGGTGATCTGGGAGACTTTTGTTAATGAATTGGTCGAGTCATCTCATCCACATCTACTCAGGATTCAGATGAATAATGAAATCGTTGGTCTCTATTTCTTTGAAAAAGTTTAGCCCGAGTTTTATTATCAAAAGTTGGTTTTTGCTTAGGAAGGTCAAGTTTGTGTTTCATTGTGAGATGATTTCTTTGACCCTTCCTCAGATCCTTCAAGTTATTTTTGTTATTTGTTGATCTAGGTGTTCTAGATTGAGTATTATGAAGATGAGGTCTGACAGAATGCATCACAGTAGATGTTTTTGAGATGGACTTGTGTTGTGGAATTCTCCACCCATTCTGATTAAAGTAACAATCAGATGTATTGTGATTGTTCATGTCACAGTTTGAACAATACTTGTTGAAATAGCAATTTTTTGTGGAGTGATTGTTCATATCACAGATAGAACAATATTGATTGAAGAAGCATTTATCTGTCTTGTGATTGAACATGTCACAAATATCACAATACATTTGTTTGTTTCTTGAATCTGATTTTTCTTTGTGTGACTCAACTGAAACTTTCTTTTATGAGTCATTTTCTTTCTTTCGTGTTGAATCAGAATCAAACCTTTTAGTACATTGTTTCACAACACTACTTTTGTTCACTTGTTTGGCTGTTTCTGTTTCTTCAACCTACTTCTCACCTCTTTCTCAAACCAGTCAAAATGTTCTTTGTTACAGATATCAAACCTGACTCCCTGCCTTAACCTTGATGACTGAGGGTCTGATGAATTTTTATGTGTTGAACTCAGTTTACAATTGTTTCTTTTTCAGTGAAACATTTTCTGATTTGCTTCAATTTTGTGGAGATACAATCTCATTATCAAAACTACTCAGTAGTGGGTTTCACTGTTTTGACATATTTCTGTTTGCCTTGTAAAAACATGGTATGAATTTTATAAGAGGCACAATTGCTTTTACAGGGCTTGATGGTTTCATGACATTCACTGTCTTGTCTGAGCATTATTGATTTTGATTGGGTGTCCTAACTTGATTTTATCCTCATTGGTTTCAAAATAAACATCAGGTTTGTTTGAGGATTTGTCACTTGTTTCACTACTCATTTAGGTTCCCTATTTATATGTTCGATTGATTCAAAGAGTGAGGCATGACAGTGTAATTGTCATTGTATGGTGGAGGACATGAATTATACCCAATCCCTGACATGTCCTTTGGATCATTTTGTGAATCCAGCATCTCTTGCAGCTTGACTGAAGATGTTTGAAACTTTTCAAGTTTCACTTCAGTCATAGATTTTTGAGCTTTAGCTTGAGCTAACTTTTTAGTAAGTAGCTCATTTTCAGCTTCAAGATTGTATTTCTCACCATGCAATTTTTCTATGTCAAAAATGAGAGATTTGATTTTGATTTCAAAACTTTTTAGTTCTCTCTTCATCATTTCTGACTTTGCCTTTTCTTCTTTATTTATCTGCCAGTTTATGATTGTGTTCTCTATACTCTTGTAATTAATTTATGCATTTCTCACTACAAAGTTAGTTTTTACCTCAGTAGGCATTGAAGATGGTCCATCATTGATGTGCCATATGAGCATGATATGGAATTGACGCTTGACTTCCTCAGCATACACACTCCCGTCACATATCCCATCTTGTTTGATCACAAGGGCACTGGCAGAAGGTTGACTGCTTGCGTGGGCTTGATTAGTCAGTTGTGGTTGATTCTGGTATGTTTGTTGATGATGAGAATGATGGTACTGCTATTGTTGATTGTTTGAGTGATAGCTTGAATTGGGCTGTGATGATGATTGACCTGGAGAGTTCCTTGAATGGTTGTTTCTTTTAGGAGCATTGCACTCTCTTGAGAAATGGCCAGTCATGCCACAATTGAAGCATTTTACCTTGGATTTGTCATATCCAAGTTTTGTGTTCTCATTTAGGCTTAACTTTCTTCCTTTTCTAAGAATTCTTTTTTTCTCATGGCAATCATTGCCATTTGCCACTGTAGATCCATCTCCTTAACATCATCAGGATCTATTTCTTCTAAATCTTCCTGTATTAGGTGAGCAGAAGTATTATTCCCCCAAGATATGCTTTAAAACTTGCAACAAAGGCATTGTGGTTGCCTTTTGCTTCTGATTTTAAGTCTTGAGAGGTTTGAGGAGCAGTGGAGACTTATGGAGCTTGAGCTAAAGTTGAAGGGTGATTGAATGGTGAAGATGCAATGAACCTAGTATTGTTCATTTGATCTCTTGATGAGATGAAGTCATCTTCCTCTGATGAATGCATTTTCAATAGTATGTGATTCTGAAGGGAATTTGTAGGCTTTAATCACTCTTGGTCCACTCAGATTTCTGCTTCGTTCATCAAGTTCCAAAGCATCAATCTTGGCTATCATAATATCTAGAGTGGTACTCTCAAGATCAAAAGTATTTTACAGCATTGTGACATTTTGCTTCCAGCTTTCGGGTAGACTGTGAAGCATTTTCTGGTTAAGTTCTTTAATGTTGTATGAAACACCCATAATTTCCAAATCATTAACCAACTGTACAAATCTATGCAGTTGTTTTAATATGGATTCTCCTTTGGTGTGATGAAAGGTTTCATACTGATTGACCAACTTGTCTTTGTTAATTTCAACAACCTCACTGCTACCTTCACACATAATTTTGAGAGCATCCCAAATAGCTTTAGCAGTTCCATATTTTTCCAATCTTTTCAGCACATCCATTTTGAGTGCTTGAGTCAAAATTGAGTATGCTTTGAGATCAATTTTGATTTTCTTATAGTCATCTTCATCCAGAGTTAAGTCTTCAATTAGTATTCTAGCAGTCTTGTACAAAGCAGCTTGAGCTATTGATAGAGTAATAGGAATATGTGGACCCTTACATATTGAGATCCAAAAGTCACGATCTACACTGGTGATATAATTTCTAATCCATATTCTTCATTGTTTAAACTCATATTTGTGTTCAAGCATGGGAGGTTTAGGTGTATAACCTAATTCAGAGTAACTGTTAGAATCCATGTTGATTTGTGTAAGTATAGATTTAGTTGATTTTAAGATTGATTATGTTTGATGAGTCCAACTTGTTCAAGCAGTTCTTTCGAGGTTCAGAATAAGTATTCTTGCTGTTTGACAGGAGTATTCTTGCTGTTTGCTAAGTCGAGATGATGATATCTACTACTAGCAACTTGATTATCAGATCAATCTAGTTCTATTCAGTCTGTGCGCAGATCTGAAAGAGAATCGAGAGCCAAAGCTCTGATACCAATTGACTGGTTTGAGTAAGAGTGATATTCTTACTGAGAATCGAATATGATAATCAAGTCAAGGATTAAGTGGCGGAAACAAACAATCAAAGAACATTCAAAGCAAGAAAATTACTCATAAATGTTGTTTGTATTGATATATGAAAGTTGATAAGTTACAGAGAATAATTACAACAAAAATTCTCTATCTATCAGCCGTCACCTCAGTATGAGGTTAACTATTCTATTTATAGGCAGACAAGATGCCTTTACAAAATGACGAAAATACCCCTGACCTTTTACATAAGAAACTAGTCTAAGTCTTGATCCGCATCTCTACTTGTTTATCCACATCGTCAAATGCGGATGAGTTAATCTTGATCAGCATTTCTACTTGATCATCAGCATTAGTAATTGGTCATCCGCATTAGTTAATGCGGATGAACAAATACTTGTGCGAATTTGTTTGGTCATCCGCATTTGTCAATGCGGATGAGCAAAGTCTTGTCCGCATCTTCTTTTGTTCTTCCGCATTAGTCAATACGGAAGAGTAACTTGTTCTTCAGCATTAGTATTATGTCTTCTTTATTAGTCAATGCGGAAGAGTAAACACTTGTCCGCATCAGAGTTTTGTCTTCCGCATTAACTAATGCGTAAGATAACACTTGTTATTTTTCTTGTAGATCTTCATCCGCATTTCATCTTGGACTTGTGGGTTTCCAGCTGAGCAATCATCAATTCGCCCAATGAGTTGGCATGTATGATCCTTTCAGGTTGCAATACATGTCCGTCAAAAGCATCCTCTGATGAGCCACAACTGTGGCACAGACGTTTGGGACACACCAATTTCAAAAACATGAACAGAACGGTCAAGGGAAACCATATCATTGGTTTACCTCAAAAGGAATTTCACTTCATTGATCACTGTTCCGTGTGTCTCAAAGGGAAACAACATAAGTCTTCCCACAAACCAAAGCTTGTGAACACAAACAATACTCCATACTTCATATGGATCTTTTTGGTCCAAATAATGTTATGAGTGTTGGAAAGAAGCAGTATTGTGTAGGATAGATATTGGTTACAACACTTTGTTTTCTTTCAAACTCACATAGAACAACACGTGGGTAAAGATAGAATCAGTAAGAGTTGATCACAATATAGTAAGTAATAAAGAACACAAGAAGTAATTTCAAGGTACTTTTATATATTGTTTCTCAACTCAATAATACAAGACTCTTACAAGTAGTGTCGAATGAGTACAAAGAGAACCTATATGTAATACTTCCTACAGCCGGATATACTTTGATACCAGCTGGGATCCTATAGCTAAAGTCTATACTACAAGACTATAGTTTAAGGTATCTCGAATAAAGTCTTTTTTGAGATTTGGTAGTCAGGACATGTCCCTGACTTACGTTTTGTCACCAACTAAAGTTGGTAACTTGTACTATCATAAAACGTGAACAGTGGAATAAAGTATGGTCCACTGCATGGGTTTTTGAGAAATTGCCATACAGTATCAGAGGTCTGCAGCGGAGTGTCATAGACCATACTTGTGTCCACTTTTTCATAGCAGTGTCTTCCGAAGGGTAAATGGCTTCGGAAGAATAAGTACTTCCGAAGCCACTTATACTTTGGAAGAGACTGCTTTCCAAGGCTTGGAGACTTCTTCCAAGGCTTGGAGACTTCTTTTATCATCATACTTGGAAGTAGTCTTCTGGTTTTTCTTCTAAGACTTGATCTTTGGAAGCATCCTCTTTGCTTCAGAAGTAGAGTTCTATCTTCTGAATTTGATCTTTCACTTTGTCTTCGGAAGAACTCTACAACCTTCGGAAGTTCCATGCTAGGCTTTGGAAGCCCTTGCATGTAGTACCAAAATTGTCTAAGTGAATTGGTTTTGGTTGCACGAGCCTTCTTCTTGATCCAACAAACTCCCCTAGGCTGTTGCTATCAAAACTTCACTTATTTTTGCTTCTCAAAACTTCCAGCACCAAGGAGAGTAGATATTTGACTCTTTCTTGTTCTTCCCTAATATGGTGCTAAGAAGTTTGTATAGATCCTTGGTAGACAGGAAGTCCAGTGTGTCACCTTGGATGGCATGTACCCTCTGTTGTTTCGTCTGGAAAGAGTTAGTTGATGGGAACTGTAATCATATTACCATCTAACTATAGGTTCCAATTCTGGACCTTCCACCTTCTATAGAAAGACAGCGCCCTCGGCGGGAGATCTTTCCTTGTCTTCATGTCTTCTCAACTTCAACTCTTCTTCAATATTGGCTTTTGCAGTTAGCTCGGCTAGATGAAAACTGCTGAGATGATTTCTAATGAGTGCAACAGTTTTAGAGTTGGAGGGTTTGGAGAGTGGCTTCTCTGCTAACTCAGCAATATCAAACCTACTGGAGTGTAGCAGAGAGGTTGCATTAAGTCTATTGACTTCGCTATTCTCCCTTTCCACAACAAAGTGTGAGAAGTTTATGGAACCTCCACTGGATTATTTTCTTTCTAGGCATAATAGACTGACTGGGAATCTTGTCCTCTTTATTGGTATCCAGTAGGGTCACCAGTTTCCTTCTAAGTTTCTTCTCTTTCATTAATGAATCGGAGTTGAGGCTTAGAAGTTTAGCTGCCTGGTCTAATGTTCCTCTAGGTAAATCAAGAAATTGATCTCTTATGAGGGAACAGAGGATCTATCAACATAGGTAATGTTAACAGAATCTTCATCACATGAGACTTCGCTCAAAGTTGTGCAGTTGATGAGCTTGGTCTTGATCACCTTGAACTCCTTAAGAGATAGATGTGAGAAGGCTGAGGGGATGGTTTGGATGGTTGTTGGGTAGGTGAGGTTCAGAGGTTCTTGGAAGAGTTTTTGGTTGGAGGATGGGAAGTTTAGGTGGTTGGGGTGATGAGATGGATGTGGGCAAAGATGTGGGTTCAGGGTAAGGGTTAGGATTTGATGGTGAAAGGTAGGGGTAAGGGTTCAGGTTGTGTTTGGGTGGTTGCAGTGAAGGTCATCCCCATTACCTTCTGTACATCTCTTTCCTTTTTCCCAACCGGTTGTTAGCCTTGATTTCACTGACAATCCGTTGGAGTGTCTTCTCAGACATGGGACCCACCTGCCTTCCAAAGAAGCCATGGGCCTGAAGATAGTCTTTCATCCAGGCCTTTTGACTGAGCTTCCAGGTTGTAGTGACCCTAGCTTTTTCCTCCTTCTTCTTCTTCTCCTTTGTCTTTTCTATTGCATTCTTTCTTCTTTCTTTCTCCATTTGATCCTGCTCTTTGTTGTAGAGCCAGGGGATCGTCTCATCATTGTGTGGAGAGAGTTCTTGAAGATTAAAGCCTCTGGAGATTTGGAAGTTTATCTGTCTCTCCACACCTGCAATTCACCTTCCTTCTGTTCTTCTTTTCTTTCTCCAAGGCCAACCTAGTTTCTTCTTCAAGTTTCAGTCGGGTTACCTTCTCCAGATCCACCAACTCCTCTAGTGGTAGTAGGAGTATTTCTTCATTGGCAGCTCCTATTTGGATAAGCTGGTCAATGATCTCTTCCCTTCTCTTATTATTAACAGCCTCCTGATTGGCTGTAGCTGCTTTTGTACTGGCAGCTAGCCACTTCTTAGTTGGAAGTCTTCCTTTCTTCTTAAGTTTCTCAATCTTCTCCTCTTCCTGAAATCTTCTTTAGTCATCTTTCTTTTCCCTTTATCTTTTGAAGAACCAGACTATGGTGGTTATTAGAGAGTGGATTCTGATTTTGAGAGAGGCAGAGATGGTGTCTGGGATGGAGGTAGATTCAAAAAGTCCTCGTTGTTTACCTCAGATGCCATTTCAAGGATTGCATCTGTGATGATCAGTCCTAGGACATTTTAAACATCCTTCCGCGGCCTCCATTTCAGCTTCGGAAGATTCAGCTTGTTCTTTTGAGGCTTTAACTTCAGCTTCAGAAATTGGAGGAGATGCAGATTCTATCCCACCTATTTTAGTTGTTGGGCCATGAGTCCCCATTTCCCATTCGAATTGAATCTTAGGTTCCATGTGGACATTAGGTTGACCAACTTCTTCCACATTGGTAGAAGATGCAGTCAGCCTTTGAAGCTCTTCAGCTCCGAAGTAGAGCATTGCAGCATCAGGGCTTGGCTGATCAGCGGAGGATCTCAACAGAAACCTAGTGAAGAATCTGTAGAGATCGCTAAGCATCTTTGAATCAATCTGAAGGATAACTTGAGATGGCTCAGACATAGTGATGATAGGAGTAGATGAGGTTTGAGTTGAAGTTGAGACTGTGGGTCCTCAAGTGTTTGTCTCTGAACATTCTCCCCCTTTTTGGTAGCATCATCTGAGAGCTAGATGAGCTAGAGGAAGAAATCAAAGAGACCTGAATAGGTACATGCCTAACAGACCTCTCTCTCTCTGTTTCTCAGCTAGTTTGACCTTAAGATTGTCAATCTCAAGTTGCTGAGTAGCGGACCTTGCTTCTAAAGTCCTAACCAAAGATTCAAGGTTTGAGACTTTAGATAAAAGGTATATAATGAGGAGTGCATGCTTCCCTCATCTTCTTTTGAAGAATCACGGGGAGATGAGGTAACATACCTAGTATGTTCAGCCTCACCACCAGATGTGGTTTCTTGGCACCCTGGTTTCACGTGCTCAATGATGTCTCTTTTAGAGTCATCAAAAGGCTCGATTGCCACAGATTCAGTCTAGGATATGTTATCACTGTCCATAAGGTCCACTGAAGCACCTTCTATACTGGCA
This sequence comes from Flaveria trinervia, assembly GCA_025506515.1. NCBI lineage: Eukaryota > Viridiplantae > Streptophyta > Magnoliopsida > Asterales > Asteraceae > Flaveria > Flaveria trinervia. The sequence goes on from CM046446.1 coordinate 43,429,275, forward strand.
GGGAATCTGCATGAGTCCCCTTCACATCAGTGGGACTCACCTCAGTTATAGGTTGGTGATGGGGGCTAGAGATAAGGGATTTCCCCGGGCTCTGTTGATCTTGAAGAGGGTGTTGTATATCAACTTCATTGCCAAGGAGAGATGTTATCTCTTCATCAGTTTTGAAAAGAAGGTCAGTAAAGGATAGGGAGGTTAAGCCTACTGACCGGGACCTTGGTCAATGTCTACAGGCATTGAGCCTTTGGAGGGGTTGTCCAGTTGGCTGCTTAGAAGAGTGTACATACTCATCCTGAGGGCTGTTGGTTGGGAGTCGGGCTCCTGGGATTGAGACTGAGGAGACTTAAAACCCATATTGAGGTCAAAAGAGAAGGATGGAAAGACCTCAAACTGAGTGGGAGCCCATGTTTCCATTCTAGTATTTTTGGATTTAACAGGAGGAGCTTGTTCAATCAGAGTAGATTGAACAAGGGTTCGTTTGGGGTGTCTTTGGTATGTGATGGTAATGGGTGGAGAAGGCAGTGTTGGCATTCTCGTGGAGGTTACTGGTTTCAGTTCATCAACTGTGGGGTGAACAGGGATGTCACTCAATCATACCTGGAAGCAGAGTAGTGTACCTTCTAGTGAAGTTGTGGACACCTTCTTCAAAGTCTTGAAGATAGGGGCCTCATCTGCGGGTCAGTCAGAGTAGCTGCATAAACAAGCATACTCTGGTCCAACTCACAGTTGATTATGTGTTGAATGAATCTGGGATACATAAAGAATGTTTCCCGTTGTAGATTCCCAATCAGATTGGTGAATACAAATCTTGAGTAATTGAATCGTAGGCCTCTCACCAATCCATGAATTAAGCATCCTAGTTCATATGGGATTTGATCCCATCCCCTAAACTTATTTGACAGGCAGTGGAGAACAACGTGCAGGAGGAACTTCCAGTTGTAGGAGAAGTTGAACTTGTAGACTGTCGACCTGCTTATGTCTCCACGATATTCCATTAGGATGTAAGTGCTATCCAAAACCACCTTAGGGAATTTAGTAGGAGCTCTTCATATGAAGCTCTAGATGCTCCCTGATGAGTTGTTTAGTGATGATCAACTCCTGTCCACAAATGTGTGGACCTCAGTACATGAATCCCTTTTATGGTTTCGGCTTGACTGTTTCCTCAAAATTCGGCCATTTGGTCCGAGTAAACAGTGGGGTTAACGCTAAGGGCTGTGTAGTAAGATGATTGGGTGAGAAAAGAGATAATTTCTGAGAAGTCCTCATCTCTTGATGAATCAAGAAGTGCGACTTGGTTGTGTTGTGGGTTAAGTGCCATTGGAGAAAGGTGAATGTAGATGATTTCGAGCTTGGGTAAAGTTGGAGAGGAGAAAACTTTTTAGGGCAGTAAAAAAATTGCAATTAAGAAGATGAAATTGAATAGTCAAGATTATTTAAAAGATGGTGGGAAAGCGGTAATAGGGGTAAGGATAATGTGATGTGATGGTTTAGTGGATGAATTGACAGTGGTGGTAAGGTTATAATCAGTTAAATAATCCGACATCATTAACAAATCTTTGCTTTCTACAATGTGGGGCCCAAGAGATTTACGTTACACGGTAGAATCTTCCTTCCGAATGTAAAACATTTCCGAAGGTATTTGTCTTCGAAGGCAATTCTTACTTCCAAAGCAAAAACTTTGCTTCCGACGGTTAGGATTGCTTTCTGAATGGAGAGTGTGTAAACCTCGAAAGTAGATCTGATACGCAATCAATCACTTCTTCCGAGACCAAAGACTCTTCCGAGAAGAAAATTATCCTTTGAGAAATTATGCGTCAGAAGATGTAAAAAATAACTTCCAGGGTTAATTTCTCTTCTGAAGAAATTTACACTTAGAAAATTTTAGAGAGACCTTTTGTAACATGGCTTAAATTGTATTGATATAAGACATTACATATTAAAAGGTTTTGAAAAGAGGTGATCTAATCAATGCTTATCATCCCAATAGCTATTAGAGATACTTAATCTTTGCTCATCAAAAGCTTTGGTGAAGAAATCAGCATATTGTTCATTTGAGTCAACTATGATTAGTTTAATTAGATTTTTTTCATGAATATCTCTAATGAAATGGTACCTGATGTCAATATGCTTTGCCTTGGAGTGCTTCACCGGATTTTCAGTAATGGAGATAGCACTGTTGTTGCCAATATGGATAAGAGTACTCACAAAGTTGAATCCATAGTCTAGCATCTGATTCTGAATCCATTGTAGTTAAGCATAGCAGCTAGCAGTAGCAATGTATTTAGCTTGAGCAGTTGATGTAGAGACACATGATTGTTTCTTGCATTGCCATGAGATGATCCTTCCACCAAGAAATTGACATCCTCTTGATGTTGATTTCTTGTCAATATTGCAGCCACCATAGTCATTGTCAGAGTATTCATAGAGATTAAAGTCCTTGTTTCTGGGATACCAGAGACCTAGTTCAGGTGCTCCTTTGAGGTATATGAGGATTCTCTTAACAGAGAGCTAGGGAGACACCTTTGGAGCGGCCTGATATCTTGCATAGATGCAAGTAGCAAACATGATATCAGGTCTACTGGCTGTAAGATACATCAGAGAACCAATAATTGCCCTATACTGATATTGATTAGTATCCTCCCCCTCAAGGTCAGGACAAAGATTATGGTGTCTGGGTATGGGTGTCTTGGCCTGCTTGCAATCCTTCATTTCAAATCTTTCTAAGATGTCAGATACATACTAGATTGACTAATGAAAAACCCTTCCTTTATTTGCTTTACCTGAATCCCAAGGAAAAAGTCCATTTTTCCCATGGAACTCATCTCAAACTTTTTCTTCATAATGCTCTCAAAGTCCTTACACATTTGGTCATTTGAAGAACCAAATATGATGTCATCAACATAGACTTGAACGAGCAAGATGCCCTTTACAGACTTTCTGATGAAGAGAGTCTTGTCAATGGTACCTCTAGTGTAGCCAGTCTTCAGAAGAAACTAAGACAAAGTCTCATACCACAACCTGGGTGCTTGGTGTCGCCCATATAGAGATTTATCCAATTTACACACATAGTCAGGATGCTATGGATCTTCAAATCCTGGAGGTTGGCATACATAGACTTCCCTATCTATATCCTCATATAGAAAGGCACACTTGACATCAAGTTGATAGACAATGAAGTCCTTGGGTGCAGCATAAGCAAGGAAGATCCTAACTGCCTCAAGTCTTACAACTGGTGCAAAGACATCAGTATAATCAATTCCTTCCACTTGGGTGTGTCCTTGAACAACAAGTTTTGCTTTGTTCTTGATGATCAAGCCTCTATCATCTCTCTTGTTTCTGAAAACCCATTTAGTGCCTATTAGTACTTGACCAGTTGGTAGCGGACATAGGTTCCATACCTCCTGTCTGTTGAATTGAAGCAGCCCCTCTTGCATCAATTGTAGCCAGCTACTATCTTTCAAGGCATCTTCTACTTTCTTGGGTTCCATCTAGGATAGAAAGCATGAGTACAAGTAAACATTCCCATGATGAGTCTGTCCTCTTGTTCTCACTCCCTCAGTGACATCCCCTTTGATGTTCTCAGCAAGATTGGTGTTGTGAATCCTAAGGCGAGGAATTACTTCTAGTTGCAGAGATAGGTCTAGGTTGGACATATTCTGCTCAGGAACTAGAACACTCTATCCAACTGCTGTTTCAAAATCATTCAATAAGTACTGATTGAATGAGTGAGAAACATCATCAATGGTTGGCTATGAAGTAGTATTAACAGTTTCCCGTTCCTTCAAAACACTACTTCCTTCTGCCTAGTGTTATGGTGGATCACCTGATGAGTTTCGAGGCTCAGTAAGTGATTCACTTGTAGAAGCTTCACTATTCCTTGATATAGTTAGACTAGCAGATCTGTGAATTGTGGAAGCCTGGCGTATTGCAACTCTTGGAGAACATGGACTAGGCCTGGGTAGCTCAAACAGTTGATCATCAGAAGTAGCATCAACATCATTTTGAGCACCCGTTCCAACTGAAACATTCTCACAAGATGGTTTAGAATATTTTGGAAACATTCTAAATCAAAGATATGATCAGGGCCATTCCCCCTAACACAAGGAGCGTGCTCATTAACAGCTATATTGGATGACTCCTCAAATTGATGATTCTTAATGTTGTATACTCTATAAGCTTTGAACTAAAAGAGTACCCAACAAAGATAGCATCATGTGACTTTTTAGCAAATTTTGCTAAATTGTCTTTTGTGTTAAGTATGGTACACCTGTTGCCAAAGGACCTTAGAAAGCAAATGAACGGTGGCCTCTTGTTCCATAGCTCATAAGGGGTTTTTTTCATAGGGCTTAACTACAAGAACTCTCTTATGCACATAGCACACAGTGCTGACTGCCTTGCCCAGAATTTTATTTAAGAGGTATTTTGAATCAACTAACAACATTCGAGCAGCCTCAAGAAGTGTCTTGTTCCTCCTCTCAGCAACACCATTTTGTTGAGGAGTTCTGGGAGTACTATATTGTCTGGCAATCCCTTTTGAGTTACAGAATGAGTCAAGAACAAAGTTCTTAAACTCAGTCCCTTGATCACTTCTAATAATTTTAACCTTGTGATCAATTTGATTTTCTATTTTAGGAATAAATATATTAATGTTTTAGTCATTTCATCTTTAGTTCTTAAAAAGAATACCCATGTGAATCTTGTAAAATCATCAACTATCACAAGGCAGTATGATTTCCTTCCAATGCTCATTATACTTGTGGGACCAAAAAGATCCATGTGCAATAAGTGAAATGGAGTAGTGATAGAGTTAACATATTTGGATTTGTGAGATGTCCTATGTTGTTTCCCTTTCAAGCATGCAACACAGTTATCTTTGCAGAAAAACTCCTTTTTAGGCAAACCATGTACTAAGTTATTTTTAGCCAATTTATTCATTGTCTTAAAATTTACTTGACATATACGTTTATGCCATAGTGTTGACTCATCACTGTCAGCTTTGGAAAGAAAGCATGACACTTCACCCTTTGGGGAAGCATTGTTCATATCCAGCTTGTACATATACCCTTTCTTGGGAGATCTAAGAAGCACCAATTCCAGAGGAATTGTCATCCCAGGTTTGAGGATAATGTGCATGATCGATATTGGGTCACTTAACACTATGTTTTTCTCTCAAACTCACTTAGAACAACACTCGGATGAAGATAGAGCCAGTAAGAGTTGATCACAATATAGCAAGTAATCAGGAACACAAGAAGTAATTTTCAAGGTACTTTTGTATATTGCTTTTCAACTCAATAATACAAGACTCTTACAAGCAGTGTGTAATGAGTTTCAAAGAGAACCTATATATAATACTACCTACAGCCGAATATACTTTGATAGCAGTTGGGATCCTATAACTAAAGCATATACTACAAGACTATTGCAGGATCGTTGAAGGGTGCAGAGTTACAACACAACAACACAAAGAGGAGATAAACTAAACTTTGATCAAACAGTAAACTGGATTAACCAAGAGGTGACACTAAGAACACAAGTAGTATATGAGACAGAACACAAAGAGCACAAGTTTTTGGTTTTCAAGAATGTAGTATATTGCTTTCTTTATGTTCTATTACAAGTGTTACAAAGCATATTCGAAAGATACAAGAACATGAGATACTTATACAACATCCTATAGTCGGTTATACTTTGAAAGCCAGCTAGATACAATTGACTAGACACACATAAAATCAATTGTAGAGTCAAAAGGCAGATTGCCTTTTGACTAGTGACTATGACATGCCATAGCTCACATCCTTATCTATTACAAAAAGGATAAAGTACATAAAGTAGAAAGTTACAGACTCAAGACCTCAATGTACAGTTACCAAAAGCATGGACCTTTTCACCAAACCATGTTAGTTGGTGACTTGCAGAGTTGCAGCGGAAAGGTGTCCAGCTTTATGAACAGTACATCAGATAAAGCATGTTACTAAAGTCTTCGGAAGAAATCTGTCTTCATGAACTTGAAGCTACGGAAGACTTTGTCTCTGAGGCTTCGAAAGACTTCATGTTTGGCTTTGGAAGATGTTGGTCTTGGCTTCGGAAGATTTCACACTTAGAGTATTTCTATTGCACATGTTAAACTTCCGAAGCATTCCACTTCAATGCACTTGTGCAGCATGCAGGAAAGACTAAAGATGTTTAGGTTGCATCAGCCTCTTCATTAATCTTTACAAACTCCCCCTAGGCTGATGCTACCAAAACATTTCGAAAACATCAGATAATAACAGTCCTCATTAGGATGATCACCATTCCTTTCTTCATAAGATGATCAGGATCCTTCAAGCTGTCAAAGTGTCTTCTCATGTCGAAGAGATCATGTAGAGGCAACTAAAACATATCTTGCCATGTATAGATGTCTTCAATGCCTTGATCTCTAATAACATGCCACCTTTCTGGATTTGTGGTGTATGTCCAAGACAAGATGGGTCTTCCTGATGCAAGAGGAGCTACTGAAGTTGGAATTGATTGAGCATCCTCTGGTTGCACATCCTCAGGCTATTCTGATTCATCCTAAGGTTCAGAAGGGGATTCAGGCTTCTTCTTCTTAGACTTTGATTTAAAAGCTATCCTTTTCCTTCTCTTTCCAGATTTTAACTGAGAAGACTGGCCTGCAGCACTAGATTGATCTTCACTATCGTTCTCAGTTGGGACTTCCTCTCTCTCAGGTTTAGATGGAGATGGAGGTTGACCCTACTGTGGATCAGAGGATGAAGCTTGCTAAGCATTAGCAGGAGGTCCGGGTTGTGTTGTGTCTGTTTGTTCAACCTTAACCTCCACTTCAGGTGGGGCCTGACTTGGGGTGGAGTGTAAGTCAGTGAGCACTCCACTCTTAATCTTCTGCTTGATTACCATGATTTGCTCATCCATAGTGGATAGAGACATGGGTCCAAGTCTCTTTCCGGAGAATCCATACAGCTTCAAGAAGCTCATCATCCTCTGCCTACAGTAGACTTCTTCATGCTCTTTTGGATGATGGCTCTTGACTTTGAAGCTTCTTCCCTCATCTTCTTCTTTGTTGTCTTTCTATCCTTGACTAACTCAAGCTCAAGTTGTTTTAAATACTCAAACTCAATATAGTCATAAGGTAAGGGAAGGAGTGCATCTGCTGATAGAGACCTGTGACACTCAGGTAGTTAATCATCTTCATTCTGTCTTCTTCCTTATCTACCTGAGGTTCTTGTTGAACCACAACTCTTGTTCAGGACTTTCTTCAACTGGTAAGAGGGTAGGCATACCTCTGTACAGTATTTTCTTCTTCTCTCTTCTTTGACCTACACTAGGAGTTTGCATCTTCTGCCTCCTTCTCTCTCTTGACCTTTCCAGATCAACCAGCTCATTCAATTCATTCAAGGGGAGAGAAATGATATTATCTATGTCATAGTTCTAGTCTGGAGATAGTTGATCTGACTACCCTTAACTCATCATTCTGAGTATCTGGTCTGGGGGCAGCCCAGATTGCAGACTCCATGAGTCTTGGAGACTCAATAGAGGAACCTTTTCCCCTTAGCCTCCTTTTCCTCTCTCTCTCCCCTCCTCCTCAATCTCCTCAGATGTCATTTTTCTTTTCCTTTTGTCACCCTCAGACCTTTGTGACTCAGGGTGGAGAGAGCTTTGGCCTTCATTGCTCGTTACAACATCTGAGCTCAGGCTAGAGAGAGGTTGAGAAGCTCCTTCACCAACAGGTGTCTCAGAAAGAATATGGATCTCTGCAGCAGTTGGAAATGATAAGACAGGGCTCTCAGGTTCTGTCACTAGGCCTTCAGTCAAGGTTTCCCCTATGAAGCTAATCTTAGGGTCTGCCTCAACATCCAGTTGACCGATGACATTGCCTGATTGCCTTAGTCTCCTTCTTAGAGTGAACTCCGCAATGATCCTGTCTGGATTCTTCTAGCCAGTCTGTCAGCTTGTCTTGATTTGCTTGGGTTGACAAGTGGCATGTTTACTAGATTCAAACCTTCATAGTAGTCCAAGTTCTGAAAATTAAAGACTTCTTGTTGTCCTTGAACTCTTATGATAATGAGGGCTTTCCTGTTGTTGTCATACATCCACCTAATAATGTGATTGAAGGATGATGAAGGTGACATAGCACTTGGTATCCCATCCTCAAACAGACTCTGTATGATGGAGTCTGTGTAGTCCACATCAATGTGAAATAGAGGAGGTTGCTGAGAATGCACAGTTGCAAGTGAGGATGGTGAGTCCTCAATGTCCATTCTCTCGGAGGAACTCCCAGGTTTGTGGCTAGAATGACTTTCTCCCCCTTTTTGGTAGCATCACCCACTTGCATAGGTGAGCTGGAGGATAGGTCAATCACACAACAGGTTCTTGTGTTCCTGGTTGAGCTCTCCTTAAGGGTCTCCCAGCTAGTTTTTCCTTAAGATAAGAAATCTCAAGTTGCTGATCGTTGATCCTGTTTTGTAAGGTAGTCACCTAAGATTCAAGGTGACTGACCCTTGAGACTAGGTAAGTGCATGTTTTGGATAGTTTGTGCACTTTTAGTCTCAGATCCCCCTCATCTTCATCAGAAGAATCACTAGGGGTGGAGAAGATTGGACCATGGTCCTTTCTCTCATGACCAGTTCTAAGTTCTTGGCTATTGGATTTCCTCTGCTCACTGGCAGTCTTAGTTGAGTTGTCAGTGGGTTGAGTTGCCATGGTTGAGGTCTTAATGATGTAATCAATTTCAGAAGTGAGAGCCTCTTCATATGGACATCCTGAACAGGTTCAGAAGTGTCCACCTCAGTTGTAGGTGACTGATGTGGGATAGATGTAGGAGACTCAGGAGTACTCATCTCTCTTTGAGTAGGGGAAAAGGAGAGAGATTCATTATACTCACTGAAACCTATATCTTCATCAGTATAGAAGTCAAGGTTGGGAATTAGTTGGTTGAGATCTATAGGCTGGGGATGGTAACTGTCCCCTGAAGGTTGATCACTTGAGTGTTGAGACTCAGAGTGATGGATTAAGGCAGTAGGGCTAATGAGCTCATCAGGCTGAGCATGAGGAACCTCAGCACTGATTCTTGAAGAGATGGGAGTGGTCTGCTCCTCAGGAAAAATGGGAGCTCCACTGTCCATTTCTTCCTGTATGGGTGAGTATATGGGGACCTCCACAAACTGAATAGTCTGAGCAGAGGTTCGTTTGTCTTTTCTTTGGTAGGTGATGGATATTTGAGGTTGTGTGGGTGGTTGGGAAGCTGCAGGTGTGGGTTCAACACTAGCTTGTGCTGCTAGGTTGTCACCTTGAGCAATGAGCTCTAACATTTTTGGGACTAGCGTTGTTTCTACCCCAAAGAATCCAACAGTGGACTTTCTCAATATTTTAAAGATGTCGGGCTTCATCTGTCCCAATTTAAGAATGTTACATGTTCCCCTTAACTGTGAGCCCATCTCATAGTTAAGAATGTACTGGACATATCTAGGAAACATGTAATATTCTAAGGAGTCTAAATTAGCAAGCAAATTTGTATAAACAAACTGAGAGTACCTGAATTTGACCCCTTGAACCATTCTATGAACTATGAAGGAGAGAACTTCAGGAATCTGGTCCCATCCACCATGTTTGTTTGATAAGTTGTGGATGACCACATGGAGCAGGAACTCCATTTGGATGAGACCTTCCCTTTCCTGAAGGTTTTTACAGAGAAATCCCCCTCATACCCCATTTGCGCAAAGGAATTATTAACAGCTTCCTTTAGGAAGAACAACTCACCTTCTTCATCATCCAGCTGAAGATGTCGGTTGATGATGGCCGGAGTGATGAAAATTGTTCTCCCCTGCACCATGGCAGACAGTGACTTCTCCCCATCCATAATGACCTCTTGGCAGGTCTTACAGAATTCAAGCAATGATCCTCATAGAGTGGAGGATCAATGGTGAGCGAGGTGCAGTAGTTTGACAGAGACAAAAAACGACAAACCTCTGAGAAATGAGGATCTCTCTCAGAGCATAACAGAGCAACTTGATTGTGTTGCCTGTGTTGCTGCATGGAAAAGTTGGGATCATTTCTATGAGCAAGGTTGGCCATTTTGAAGTAGTTAAGGACAAAGGAAGAATAAAGAATAAATTTCAGAGAGAAATTTTGGGTTTTTAGGTTTGGAGGAAGAACAGATGATAGAAAGAGGGGGGAAACCATTGGGTTTATATGTGAGAGGGATTTCAGATAAAGTTAATGAAAGAGGATAAAATTTGAAATCCGGATGTCGGTCCCACCTCTAAAAAAGTAGTTTACTTTTTGCTCAAAAATAGTTTTCTTGGAAGTCAAAAAGCTTTCAAAGGTTAATTATCTTCGGAAGTTTTAATTGAAAAGCTTTCAAAGCATAAAATGACTTCGGAAGAATTTCCTGAGAGGTTTCAAAATTTTGCTTCGGAAGAAAAATTAAAACTTGAGTGCTTTGTGTGTAAACAGACAAAGCTTCCGAGAGTTAATTTTGCTTTGGAAGTAAATGGTCCTAAAATTAATAAGTGTCTTAGACAAGTATTTAGATTTGAAAGATAAATTTGAAAACTCTTCTGAAGGTAAATTTCTCAGACAGTTATTTATTTGAAGGCATGATTTACTTCCGAAGTAAAACACATAATATCCGAAGCCTCTAAAATTTTCAAAAATCTAAGGAAAATCTTCAAAAAGAAATTTCATCCAAAGAAAACATGAGCTTATGAACTAGACAACTTAGGACACACATATTTTAAGAAATAATAAGAATTAGTTTTAACAAAGATCTATTCAAGGTTGATCATCCCAATAGCTGATATAAGGTATTTAAATCTCTGTTCATCAAAAGCCTTTGTAAACAAATCAGCATATTGTTCATCTGTGTGAACCTTGATTAGTTTAATTAATCCCTTTTCGTAGTTATCTCTTATTAAATGATACCTGATATTGATATGCTTTGTCCTTGAGTGCTGGACAGGCTTTTCTGTGATTGAGATAGCACTGTTATTGTCTATGTGAATGGGAGTCTCCTTGAAGTTTAACCCATAGTCCAGCATCTGATTTTGAATCCAAAGTACTTGAGCACAGCAGCTGCAGCAGTAATGTATTCATCTTCAATAGTTGATGCAGAGACACAGGATTGTTTCTTGCATTGCCATGAGACAACCCTTCCACAAGAAATTGACAACCCCAGATGTAGACTTTGAAGTCATGTTGCAACCACCATAATCACTATCTGTATAGGCATACAGATTGAAGTCAGAATTCTTGGGATACCATATTCCAAGTGTTGATGCACCTTTGAGATATCTTAGAATCCTCTTGACAGTGATAAGGTGAGACATCTTAGGGTTGGCTTTATATCTTGTACAAATACATGTACAAACATGATATCAGGCCTGGTAGCAGTAAGATACATAAGAGACCCAATCATAGCCCTATATAATTGCTCATCTACACACTCCCCCTCAAGATCAGGACCAATAGAGTGGTTTCTGGCTATGGGTGTCTTAGCAATCTTACAGTCAGTCATATTAAACCTCTTGAGTATGTCCTGAACATACTTTGACTGACTTATGAAGATGCCATCTTCAACTTGCTTCACTTGAATTCCCAGAAAGAAATTGAGTTCCCCCATGGCACTCATTCCACATCTGTCTTTCATCAGCTTCTCAAAGTCTTTGCAGAGCTTTGGATTAGTTGAACCAAAGATGATGTTATCCACATATACTTGAACTAGCAATATGTCTTTCCCTTGTCCTTTGATGAAGAGAGTTCCATCTATAGTACCCCTCCTGTATCCATGTTTACAGAGATACTAAGACAGTGTCTCATACCACTTCCTGGGTGCCTGATGCAACCCATAGAGAGCTTTGTCAGCTTGCAGACATAATCAAGATGATCAGGGTCTACAAAACCAGGTGGTTGTTTGACATAAACCTCTTCATCTATCACTCCATACAAAAAGGCACACTTCACATCAAGCTGAATAACCTTGAAGTTCTTGGATGCAGAAAATACCAGGAATATCCTAACAGCTTCAAATCTTGCCACTGGAGCAAAGACATCAGTGTAGTCAATCCTTTCTTCTTGTATGTATCCTTGAACAACCAGTCTAGCTTTGTTCTTGATGATGATGCCTCTATCATCTTTGTTGTTCCTAAACACCCATTTCGTTCCAATGGTGGTCTTCCCAGAAGGAAGAGGAAAAAGGTTCCAAACTTTCTACCTATTGAATTGAAGCAGCTCTTGTTGCATAGCTTCAACCCAACTTCCATCCTTTAGAGCTTTATCAACTTTCTTAGGCTCTATCTGGGACAGAAAACAAGAGTGAAGACAAACATTTGCTTCATGGGTTTGTCCTCTTGTCTTTACCCCTAAGATAACATCTCGAATGATGTTTGTGATAGGATGAGACTTGTGGATCCTAAGCTGAGGGATCATAGCAAGCTGTTGAGAAAGATCTAAATTTGAGAAATTTAGATCTGGCATAGATGTTTCTTCCACCATATCAACACACTTTTCAAGTGAAACTTGATCCAAGCAGTGTGTGACATCATTAACGTTCTCATTCACAGTGTGGCTAGTGGCATCAAGAAATTCTTGGTCACTGTCACCATCACCATTATTGTCTTCCGCAGTTGAGGTATTCTTACCTGGTTGTAGAGCCTCTGAGCTGGAATTTGAAGGCATACCAGATGTATCAGTTGAATTTGTCATTGTAGGGCTGATAGACACCTCATTTGCAGAAGTGGTTCCAACTGAAGCTGAAGATATGTGTCTTGAAGATCTTCCTAGCTCAAATCTTGGATCTGGATTATCTGTAGTCAAATTTTCTATAGATCCTGAAACATTCACACAAGATTTATTGAAACAGTTGGTAACCAAATCAAGATCAAACAACCAATCTGGACTAGAACCAGTAACACAGGGTGTGTGTTCATTGAAAGTCACATTGGCTGACTCCTCAACAATTCTAGTTCTGAGATTGTAGACTATGTAAGCCTTAGCTTGGGAAGAGTATCCAATAAAGTGTCCATCATCTGATTTCTCAACAAACTTGGCAATTTGATCTTTTGGTATTCAAGATGGTGCAAGGACATCCAAATGACCTGAGAAAAACAATGAAGGTCTCCTCTTGTGCCAAAGTTCATAAGGAGTCTAGCCATGAGTCTTAACTACTAAAACTCTGTTCTGGACATAGCAGGCAGTGTTGACTACCTATGCCCAGAAGGTGATGGGCAGCTTAGAGTCAGACAACATTGTTCTTGCAGCTTCAATTAGTGTCCTGTTTCTCCTCTCAGCAACTCCGTTTTGCTGAGGAGTCCTGGGAGCACTAAATTGTCTTGTAATACCTTTTTCATCATAGAATGTCAAGGATATGGTTCTTAAATTCGGTTCCTTGATCACATCTTATGATCTTGACCTTATGATCAGATTGATTCTCAATCTTTAAGATGAAATTCTTCAGAATCTCAGAGTTTCATCCTTAGTTCTATGGAAGAAAACCCAAGTGAATCTTGTAAAGACATCTGTGATCACTAGACAGTATGAGGTCCTTCCTAACTCATTACACAAATGGGGCCAAAGAGATCCATATGTAACAAGTGTAAGGGAGTAGTGATTGAGTTCTTTTCCGTAGGCTTGTGAGATACCTTATGTCGCTTCCCTTTCAGGCATGCAACACAGTGGTCATCACTTGTAAACTCTTTCTTTGGCATTCTAGTTACCAAGTCATGCTTAATTAATTTATTCATGTTTTTAAAGTTTACATGGCGCATTCTTTTATGCCATAGGAAAGACTCATCACTATTGGCTTTAGACAGAATGCATGAAACTCTCCAGAGGGAGAGGTTTCTTGCAAATCCATCTTGTACATGTTTCCTTATCTGGGGGCTCTATGCAGGATATGCTCATGTGGAATGATCACACCAGGGTTAAGAACAATGCACTCATGCTCAGTAAAGAGCATGTTATGACTCTAATCACAAAATTGCGATACACTCAAAAGATTTTATCCAAGCTCCTTTACAAAGTTTACCTTTTCTTTGCTGAGCTTACCATTTGTGACCTTGCCCCTACCAGAAATGTAACCGCCTTCATCTCCTCCAAAAGAAAATGGTCCTCCATCAATCCTTTCAAAGTTCTGGAGTAGTGACCTATTGCCAGTTATGTGCCTGGAGCAGCCACTGTTTATGATCCAGACATTTCTGTCTGTCTTCAGCTGTCCCTACACAAAAGAGAATAACTAGTTACATTTGGAAACACAAGCCTTGCTTGTATTGGGCTTATTTGTAGAAGGTAATTTAATAGTAATAGATACTATGGTTGTACTAAGAGGATCTTGAGCTGTTTTTGATGGAGAAATCTCAGTCACTTGGTCTTTCTTAGATGTCCACACCACCTTTCGAGTCTTGGACTTGACCTTCAAAACTTTAGAAGCTTTTGGAACTTCAAAAGTCTTGATGACTGAACCTTTGGAAGATTCTACAAACACTGCAGCAGACTTCAGTGCTTTGGAAGAACTCCTTTCTTCCAAGACCAAATATTCTTCCGAAGAGAATTTTTCACTTCCCTTCTTGTAAGATTTGGAACTTCCGAAGGAAACTGGTTTTCCTTCCGAAGCTTGAATCTTCTTAGAACTCTTTGAAGCCTTTGTCTTGGCCATATGGACATTACCTTTAGGATTGAAGGGACAATCCTTTGCAATGTGAGTGGTGATGTCACACATAACACAATTCATCTTCTTCTTCACAAGAGCCTTGTCTTGAGAGTAAGACTGTCTTTGGTCACTTCTCTTCTCCACCTTCGTCTTTGCAGATGCTGAGACAGTCCTCTTGGGCTGAGAACTGTGCTTGGAGTTTGTTGGTCCAAGCTATGCAGTAGTAGTACACATCAGATCAGTCTTCTTCTTGCTACTGAGATGAATTGAGCATGAACCAGAACTCTCAGCAGAGTTTTGGTTTGATGCCTTCAGTCCCTACCACTTTAAACCCTGCAGAAATAAAAACTTGTTTCAACATAGAGTCAAAAGTAGCCTTGAGCTCTTAAGCATTCCTTGCTTTTCATTTGCTCTTTCTGATCAAGTTCTTTCTCATGGACTTGGTCATCACAGTCTTCACTTTCTTCTCAGAAGGATAGTGGCCCTTCTTGGAATCCTCTTCTTCACTCTTTGTAGAGGGATTCTTCATTATCTCTTCTTCATCCTCCTCACTCATAGGATCTATGAGAGGAAGCTCATCTTCACAAGTTCCACACCTAGGAGATCTTACTGACAAGATTGTGTGTGGAGGAGCTATCTCATTGGATCCCAGTCCTTGTGTATTTTGATAGCACACTTTGTTGTGTAGGGATGAGGATATCATGTTCTTGAAGGTCCCTTCTTCAAGAACACTCTTTTCTGCCCTGGCTTTGCCGATCACAAGCTCAGCCTGGCACTCAGTTAACTTGGTTTTGAGATCTTTAATTTGAGTCCTAAAATCTATATGTTCATGTTTTAGAACTGAAATGGTTTTCTCTAAGTCCTCTATTTTCAGCTTATAATCATTTTCAGACTTTCTAAAATCAAATTTTAAAATATTTAAGTACTCATCATCAGATCTCAGTTCCAAGTTATAGGACTTGTACCTGTTAACTTTAGCAATGCATTCAGGAGTATAGAGATGTTCCAATACCTTGGCTTCATCATGATCTGCCATTAGTGCTTGGTTTGAAGAGTCATCTTCAACCTAAAAGCTCCAGTCAAAGCCTCCTTCTTCAACAACAACAACAGCTTGTTGCTTTGACTTCTTATTGTGGAGAGCTTTGTCAGTGTAGTTTGGTATGGATTGTGTTTGGCCACCGTTTGTTCTAGGTGCCTTACACTCTCTGGCAAAATGGCCCATCAGGTTACAATTGTAACACTTGACTTTTCCTTTGTCGAGGGTTGCATGCTTCGAAACTTCCTTCCAGTCCTCTTGTAGAAATTCTTGGCTCTGCGAGTGAGAAGAGCCATCTGCTGGACTATTTCCATTTATTCCAGATCATCTGGATGGATACAGTCCAGGTCTTCAAGAGTGAAAAGAGAGTTGCCACAGCTTTCATCAAAAGACACAAAAGCTTGAGAAGAGCTTGTCTCTTGGAATGGGCTTCCTTGAGTGTAGTTCTCCTTTGGTGTCTCTGGGAAGGTGATGAAAGGACCCTTGGGTGAGTTGTCAGGGTAGCATAAGAGATGATGTTTGGGTTCTATGTTGTCCCTTTCAACCACATGTAGGGCTAAACCTATTTGATTGTTGGAGTGTCCAGATGAACCTTGCATGTTCATCTCCATCTGGTATCCATTGAGAATTCCATATAACTCTGTCAGAGCAAGAGTTTTGGGATTTTGAGTTCTCTGATCACTACACAGTAGTGTGTCCACTGCCTAGGAAGTGAGGACATGAACTTCCTTACAATGTCTCTGTTTTCAAGAGAAACTCCTCCATACACTAGGGCATCCACAATCTCAACATACCTGAAGTACTGCTGAGTCATGGTTTCACCTGTCTTGAAGGTGAAGTTTTCAAAATGCTGCTTCAGAGATCCTTCTTGTTCTCCTTGGCTTCAGAAGACCCTCATACATCATTTTAGTGCATCCCACAACTGCTTGGTTGTTTTGCATTTTTTGAAACCTCTATACGCAGAGTTTGGAAGGGTAGTTTGAAGTGCTGTCATGGCTTTTTTGTCTATTTCTACTCTCTTCCTATCTTCATCAGAGTAGTTAGCCACATCTTTGGGGATCATACCAGCACTAGTAGCAGAAGGTGTGCTGGGTATGAAAGGTCTGTTTTCAATAGACTCCCATATTCTTGAATCAAGAGACCTGATGAAACCTTCCATTCTTAAACACCAGGTGTCAAACTCATCAAGAGTGATCAGTGGGGACTTGTTCATAGTTCCAGTTTCCATATCAGTTTTGGAAATGGCTTCCATTTGAAAAGTTTAGTATTTGTGTGTGTAAGGGATCTAAAGATGGTGAGATCTTATATCAAGAGCCTGGATTGTGTTGATAACAAATGCAGGATCGTTGAAGGGTGCAGAGTTACAACACAACAACACAAAGAGGAGATAAACTAAACTTAGATCAAAGAGTAAACTGGATTAACCAAGAGGTGACACTAAGAACACAAGTAGTATATGAAACAAAACACAAAGAGCACAAGGGTTTGGTTTTCAAGAATGCAGTATATTGCTTTCTCCATGTTCTATTACAAGTGTTACAAAGCATATTCGAAAGATACAAGAACATGAGATACTTATACAAAATCCTGCAGCCGGCTACACTTTGAAAGCCCGCTGGATACAATTGACTAGACACACATAAAATCAATTGCAGAGTCAAAAGGCAGATTGCCTTTTGACTAGTGACTATGACATGCCATAGCTCACATCCTTATCAATTACAAAAAGGATAAAGTACATAAAGTAGAAAGTTACAGACTCAAGACCTCAATGTACAGTTACCAAAAGCATGGACCTTTTCACCAAACCATGTTAGTTGGTGACTTGCAGAGTTGAAGCGGAAAGGTGTCCAGCTTTATGGAACAGTACATCAGATAAAGCATGTTACTAAAAGTCTTCGGAAGAAATCTGTCTTCATGAACTTGAAGCTACGGAAGACTTTGTCTCTGAGGCTTCGGAAGACTTCATGTTTGGCTTCGGAAGATGTTGGTCTTGGTTTCGGAAGATTTCACACTTAGAGTATTTCTGTTGCACATGTGAAACTTCTGAAGCATTCCACTTCAATGCACTTGTGCAGCATGCAGGAAAGACTAAAGATGTTTAGGTTGCGTCAGCCTCTTCATTAATCTTTACAACTATAGTTTAAAGTATCTCAGATAAAGTCTTAGCTGAGATTTGGTAGTCAGGACATGTCCCTGACTTACCTTTTGTCACCAACTAAAGTTTGTAACTTGTACTATCATAAATGGTGAAGAGTGGATAAAGTATGGTCAACTGCATGGCTCTTTGAGAAAACGCCATATAGTATCAGAGGTCTGCAACGAAGTGTCAGAGACCATACTTGTGTCCACTAGTTCGTAACAGTGTCTTTCGAAGGCTAAATGGCATCGGAAGAGTATGTACTTCCGATGCCAGTTATACTTCGGAAGAGGCTGTTTCTTCCAAGGCTTGGAGACTTCTTTGTTTTCATCATACTTTGGAAGTAGTCTTCAGGTTTTTCTTCTAAGACTTGATCTTCGGAAGCATGTTCTTTGCTTCGGAAGTAGAGTTCTGTCTTTGGAAGTTTATCTTTCACTTTGTCTTCGGAAGAACTATGCAACCTTCGGAAGTTCCATGCTAAGCTTTGGAAGCCTTGCATGTAGTAACAAAATTGTCTAAGTGAATTGGTTTTGGTTGCACTAGCCTTCTTTTTAATCCAACAAACTCCCCCTTGGCTGATGCTACCAAAACCTCACTTGTTTCTGCTTCTCAAAACTTTCAACACCAAGGAGAGTAGATATTTGTTTGTTTCCTTGTTCTTCCCTGATGTGGTGCTGAGAAGTTTGTACAGATCCGTGGTAGACAGGAAGTCCAGTCTGTCACCTTAGATGACATGTACCCTCTATTGTTGCCCTCTGAAAAGAGTTAGTTGATGGGAACTGTAACCATATTCCCATCTAACTATAGGTTCCAATTCTGGACCCTCCACCATCTGTAGAAAGGCAGTGCCTTTGGTAGGAGGTCTTTCCTTGTGTTCCTATCTTCTCAATCTCAACTCTTCTTCAATCTTGGCCTTTGCAGTTAGCTCAGCTAGATGAAGGATGCTGAGATGATTTCTGATGAGTGCAGCAGCTTTAGAGTTGGAGGGGTTAGAGAATGGCTTCTTTACTAACTCAGCAATGTCAAATCTGCTGTAGTGTAGCAGAGAGGTTGCATTAAGTCTGTTGACTTTGCCATTCTCCCTCTCAACAACAAGTTGTGAGAAGTGTCATCGAACCTCCACGGGATTATTTTCTTTCTAGCCACAATAGACTGACTGGGAATCTTGTCCTCTTTCTTGGTATCAAGCAGAGTCACCGGTTTCCTTCTAAGTTTCTTCTTTCATCATTCAGTGAATCTGAGTTGAGACCTAGAAGTCTAGCTGCCTAGTCCAATGTTCCTCTAGGTAAATCAAGAAATTTTTCTCTTGTAAGGGAATAAGAGGATCCATCAACATAATTAATGTTGACAGAATCTTCCTCACATGAGATTTCGCTCAAAGGTGTGCAGTTGATGAGCTTGGTCTTGATTACCTTCAACTCTTCAAGAGAGAGATGTTGAGAAGGCTAAGGGGATGGTTTGGATGGTCGTTGGGTAGGTTAAGGCTCAGAGGTTCTAGGAAGTGTTTTTGGTTAGAGGATGGGAAGTTTAGGTAGTTGGGGTGATGAAGTGGATGTGGGCAAGGATGCGGGTTCAGGGGTGAAGGGTTCGGTTTTGATGGTGAAAGGTAGGGGTGAGGGTTCAGGTCGTGGTTGAGTGTTGTAGTGAAGGTCATCCCCTTTACCCTCTGTACATCTCTTTCCTCTTTCCCAACCGGATGTCAGCCTTGATTTCACTAACAATCCGTTCGACTGTCTTCTCAGACATGGGACCCACCTGCCTTCTAGAGAAGCCATGGGCCTGAAGATAGTCTTTCATCCAGGCCTTTTCACTAAGCTTCCTGGTTGCAGTCACCCTAGCTTTTTCTTCGTTCTTCTTCTTCTCCTTTGTCTTTTCTCTTGCAGCCTTTCTTCTTTCTTTCTCCATTTGATTCTTCTCTTTGTTGTACAGCCGGAGGATCGTCTCATCATTGTGTGGAGAGAGTTCTTGAAGATTAAAGCCTCTGGAGATTAGGAAATTTATCCTGTCTCTCCTCAGCTGCAATTCAACTTCCTTATGTTCTTCTTATTTGTTGGACCAAAAGAACCAATGAGCCAACATCAGAAAACCTCTAAGTCCCACATGATATCACAACAACTGCTGAAGGCTTCATCAGCAGTTCGACAAGTGCTGAAAACTCCAACAGCTAAAGATCAAGTGCTGAAGACTTCAACAGCTGAAGAACTAAAGTGCTGAAGTTCAACAGCTGAAGAACACAAGTGCTGAAGCTAAAGACCAAAGTACTGAAGTACAACAGCTGAAGAGTTTACAAGTGCTGAAGATCAACAACTGATGTACAAAGTCTAAAAACAAAGACTGAAGACATCAGCTGATGATATCTACTAAAGTCATCAGCTGATGAACGTCTGAAGTTCAAGTCTGAAGATCAAGTACTGAAGTTTCAGTAGTTTGTCACAACAGCTGAAGAGTACTTCTTCAGTAGTTGTGATATCAGTAGTTTTATTTTTTACTTTTAGTAGTTTTGTAAAACGACTGAAGAGCTTGTTCTTCAGTCGTTGTAGTTTCAGTAGTTTTATGTTTTTCAGTAGTTATAATAACTGATAACACTTAGTATTTTTGTAAGGATATGTCAGCTGTTTTGACATCTTCAGTAGTTGTGTTTCAGTTGTAATAAATCTGTTAGATGTCACTATCAAGTGACATCAGCAGACGTCACATCTCTTATATAAGAGGTGTCGACCTAATTGTAAGTGTGACATTCTGTTACCACGAAAGCGAATATTGAATGAAATATATTTGCAGAATTCTCTCACTATAACCGTCTTTGTTCTTCATTGAATATCGTTTCGTTCTTGTGAATTGGCTAATTCATTGTTTGAATTCCGCTGCTATACTCTCAAATCAATCAACGTAGATCACTGATCCTAACAAGTGGTATCAGAGCTTGTTAATCATTGATCGATCTAACAATTGATCATTGAACTGCTAATTGATATCTGTTTGATTGAATTAGCGTATTCGCAAGAACTGGTTATAGATTATTGAATTTCGGTCGCTTTCGTTCATTTATTTTGAGATCTCTCTTGGTTAAATTGGTTGTTGTGTTTGTTCTAAATCTATTTTAGCTTAATCGAATTTGATTGAATCTGAGATGACTACTCCTTCTAATGATCCTCACAATACGGTTCCACAACCAAGCCTCCGATGCTGGTTAGGACGAGTATAACATATGGCAACGAAGAATGCTTCATCACCTGTCTGTTAACAGTTCAGGTTGTTGGACGTCTGTGGTACATGGACCACATAAGCCTATGGTGAACAATCTGGAAACCAATTAAATGGTTCCGAAGAAGAAGGAACAATACTCTGATGAAGATCGGAAACTATTTGAGATTGATGCTAAAGCCCATGGAATTCTGGCCATGGCACTGCCTAATGAAATCTATTCAGGGCTTATGCATCATGAAACTGCTCATGATCTCTGGAATGCCCTGAAGGAACAATTCGGTGGCACAGATGAGGTCTTAGCAAAGAATAGAGAAATCCTTGCCCAACAATATGAGACATTCTCTCATAGGAAGGGTGAGACACTGACTCAACAGTTTGAGCGCTTTTCCTGCTTGATATCTGAGCTGAAAATGGTGAAACAGGAATACACCAATAGCCAGATGAACAACAGGTTCCTCAGATCACTGCCTGAGAGATGGGACACATACACTATTGTCCTACGCTCCAGTGCAAATCTGGATGGCCTATCTCTCACCCAAATTCATGGGATACTGCTTACATTCGAAAGAGAGATAGAGCAGAAGAGGAAACTGTCCTCATCAGGAAAGCTCACTGATGACTTTGTACCAGGGAATATTGCCTGGTTGGTCATGAGTCAGAATATGCTGCATCTGAAAGCAATTATGATGAGCAAATTGATTTCTCTACAAATAGTTCTGATCATGCATTTGTTGGTATTGAGAGTCATTCTGGCAGTAATAGTGACAATCTATGCTTCATTATGGATGATCTGAAAGGAATAGCTGATGATGATCTAGAAGAGATGGATATTCTGAGCCAAATGGCATTGATTAATATAAGATCTTAGAAGTTCTATAAGAGAACTGGCAGGAAATTTCCTGGACTCTCTGGCAAAACCAAAGTGGTTTTGACAAGAGTAAGTTGAGGTGTCACAAATGCCAAAGGCTGGGACACTTTGCAAGGGAGTGTAGATCAATGGATCTAACTCTTCTGCACCCTTTGTGACTTTTCCTAGTACTAGTCCACAAAACAGAGGGCAACATCCTGCTGGTTCTGGTCATCATTTACATCCTAGATCTCCTGCATACTTTGTTCCCCAGGGTCAAATGTCATATCCTTATCCCTGCTATTATATGCCTCAACCAAATCCTGTTCAAGCTCCAATTGCACAACAACCACAAGCATTGCCTGAACCACAACCTTCCTAATCTCATCAACAAACTCAACCTCAACAACACAGCTTCTTCACCCCAGGAGTTGTTGACTAGAGCAGTTTACCAGATGACTTGTCTGGTCATGAACAACTGTCTCAAGTGCTGGTCAACATGGTGGTGAAAGTCCCTTTGGAAATCTAGCTCTTATGGCTTTGGATTCTGTTGATACTTCATCCACTAATGCCTCTACACCAAAGGTATCACATGTATCCTCTGAGGCAAAAGCCAAATTATGTTCTGAAACATGCATAGCAGCATTTGCATCTATTAGAGAAGCAAATGTAGCTTTAATCAACAAGAACATTGAGCTAGAACAAACAATTTCCAAAAGCAAAGCTGAATTTGAGTCTGTGCTTAATAATAAGAATGATGAGATTTACAAACTTAAATGCCAAATAACTGATGATAAGGCTAGGGAAGAGATACTTCTAGAGAAGTATAAAGATCTCAAAGAAACCCTTGCAATCACCCAGGTAGAGTGTGATAGATGGGTACAATCATGCAAAGGTTTTGAAATGCTTCTTAGTAAGCAATCTGCTTCCAATGTGAAGTTTGGCATTGGTTACAATCCCACTGCTCCACCTACAGATTTTACTCCCAGACCAGAGGTGAATCTGATGGTGAGAGTAATAACCAATCCATCTCATCATGTGATCTACTTTCTGATACAACACAATCAGAAGTAGAAGTCAGCACCAAGCCCTCTTAGAACCTATCAGCTGATGTTGATGGTTCCACTGCTGACACTCACATGATCAATGAGTTGATCAACTCAGGAGTTAATTCTGAAAGTCCTGAAAGGACTAGAGAGCAGATTTAACACCTGAAGTTCAAACTCCAACTACTGCCAGTACTGAAAAGAAGAAAACTGTCAGTAGAAAGAGTTTGAAGACTACTAAAGAGGTTGTCAAGAAAGCAAACAATGCTTCCAAAGTACTGAAGAGCAAGTCTTCAGTTGCTTCACCCTCTTTAGTTGATGATCAACCTAAGATGAAGAAGAAACCATGTGAAGTATGTGGTTTGTTCAATCATCTTACAGATGATTGCTGGTACAAAAGAGGTTCCAAACTCAAACATAAAGAAGAAATTAAAGAGAAAATGGTAAAAATGAAAACTGAGTTTGAGACCACATTTGTATTAGCAACATCAAATCCTGTAACCCTTAAGTCCTCAAAGAAATCCAAAAAGGAAGGTTAAACAGTAACAGCTGAGAGTGCTCAGAAGAAGAAGGTGCAACATAGGAACTTATCAAACTCCACTGGCAATGTGTCTGATGAGCTGAAAGCTTTATCACAAAATCAGACACAGCTGGTTATGATGGTTCAACATCTATTGGGAAGAGTTAACCAATTAGATGCTCCTATGTTGAAACCACAGAAAGGAGGTCCAAGCCAAAGGATTCCTTCTTCACCATCTTCTTCCTCACAGGATGTTGTTTCCAATAAACCTGTTAGTTTACCATCTGTTGATGAGACCAGGCCCAAAACCAAAAAGTTTGGGTCTCCAAAACTAACTGATTGTTTATTATTGCAGGGTTCTCCACCATGCCAAAGTAGCATCTGGTATGTAGACAGTGGGGATCTATGCACATGACTGGGAACAGCTCTCTTCTTCATGACTACTCTTAAGGAAAGAAGGGGTTTGTTTCTTTTGGCAATGATGCTAGGGGTTACATCATTGGAAATGGCTTTGTCTCCAATGGAGAAATCAAGTTTGATGATGTTAATCATGTGAAAATCTCAAGTACAATCTCTTGAGTGTCAGTCAAATGTGTGATAAAGGCCATGTTGCTCTTTTCACCAGTCAAAACTGTAGGATTCTATCATCCAATTTTGCATTTGATTGATAAGGTGTTGGATGATCACACTCTCCTGAGAGCCAACAGGACAGGAAGAGTGTATGCCTTAGATCTTTCGAAGAAAATAGATCTCAGAGGCAATCCTTGCCTATTTTCCAAAGCCTCTTCTCAAGAATCTAAACTGTGGCACAGAAGGCTGGGTCATGTTAATTTCAAAAACATGAATCAGCTTATCCACAATAGTTTAGTTAGAGGCTTACCAATAAAGGAGTTCCACTGTGATGAAACCTGCACTGCTTGTTTAAAGGAAAACAACACAAAGTCTCATTCCCTCCTATTGAAGAGCCTAAGTCCACTGCTGCTTACAATTACTGCATATGGATCTATTTGGTCCTGTGAGAGTAATGAGCATGGCAAAGAAGAAATACTGTCTGGTAATTGTGGATGATTACTCCAGATTTGTATGGACTTTCTTCTACATTCAAAGGATGAGGTTGCTCAGAAGATTATTCACTTTGTGTTGTATATTGAGAAGCAGTATTCCATTCCAGTCAAGTGTATTAGGAGTGACAATGGAACTGAATTCAGAAACCATACACTTGATGACTTCTATCTTTCAAAGGGAATCAAAAGGCAGTTTAGCATACCAAGGACTCCAGAACAAAATGGAGTAGTGGAGAGAAAGAACAGGACTCTAATTGAAGCTGCAAGGTCCATGCTGGCTGACTCTGGTTTGCCACTGACCTTTTGGGCTGAAGCTGTTAACACAGCTTGCTATGTGCAGAATAGAGTCTTAGTAAATCAGAGGTTGATGAAGACTCCATATGAAGTTCTCCATCACTTGGCTCCTCTAATTTCATTTTTCAAAGCATTTGGGTGTCCCTGTTTTATTCTCAACACAAAGGATCAATTCCATAAATTGATCCTAAGGTAGATGCAGGGTATTTGTTGGTTATTCATCTACTTGCAAGGCATACAGAGTCTTCAACTGCAGAACAAAGATAGTTGAAGAGACTTTGCATGTGAAGTTAATGAATCTCCTTTGGACAAGATTCCACAAAACCCTGTGGAGTTGTTTGATTTGGACATACTGCAATATGTTCCTTATCAACCTCCAGCTGTTGCAGATCCTGTGGATAAATCATCCTCTGCAGCATGTCTTCCACTTGGTGGTATTGATGATGATGATGATAATATCAATACTCACCTCTTCAAGTTTAGTGACCAACTGCCTGTGTCTGCTAAATTTGATGTTCCTGTAGCTTCAGCAGTTCCATCCACAACAAATGCTGATGAGATCTCTGTTTCGTCTACATCTTTGAGTTACCATCTAATTCTTGGTTTCAAGAGTCTGCATCAACATCTGCTGCTGCTGAAGGTCCTACAAACACTTGCACAGATCTCATTGTTTATCAAGAACTGAAGGATCACCCAATGTCTCAGATTATTGGTGATATCAATGCTGGTGTTTCAACAAGAAGTCAATTGTCTAACTTCTGCTTCTATGCTCTCTTCATCAGTCAGCTAGAGCCAAAGAACTACCATGTTGCTTTGAGAGACAATGGATGGGTTGAAGCTATGGAGCTTGAGCTACTTCAGTTCAAGAAACAACAAGTGTGGGAACTGGTTCCTCTTCCCCCAGGTAAGTGTGCAATAGGCACTAAATGGGTGTTTAGGAATAAAACTGATGAAAATGGGCTTATTGTTAAGAACAAGGCTAGACTGGTTGTGCAGGGGTTTTCACAAGAAGAAGGTATTGACTATGATGAAACCTTTGCCCCTGTAGCGAGACTAGAGGCAATCAGATTGTTTTTAGCCTATGCTGCATTCCACAATCTTAAAGTTTTTCAAATGGATGTCAAAAGTGCATTTTTATATGGTAAAATAAAGGATTTATGTGTGTCAACCACCAGGCTTTGAGGATAATAAACATCCTGAATGGGTGTATAAACTTGATAAGGCTCTTTATGGGTTGAAACAAGCTCCTAGAGCCTGGTATGAGACACTTTCTACTTTTCTTCTTAAGAATAATTTCACTAGAGGCTCCATTGATAAAACTTTGTTTATTAAGAAGGTGGATCAGCATAAGCTACTTGTTCATTTATGTTGATGATATCATTTTTTCATCCTCTGATCCCCCAGTTGTGTGAGATTTTACAACATTAATGAAAAAGAGGTTTGAAATGAGTGCAATGGGAGAATTACAGTTCTTTCTAGGCTTGCAAATAAACAAAAGGCTGATGGAACCTTTATTCATCAGTCAAAATATACAAAGATCTTTTGAATAAGTTTGATTTACAAAACTGTAAGCCCTGTTCTACTCCCATGTGCAACACACACAACTGGATGCTGATCAGAAAGGTAAAGCTGTTGATGAAACTTTACAGATGTATGATTGGGTCCTTGATGTATTTAACAGCTTCTAGACCAGATATTATGTTTGCTACATGTGTTTGTGCTAGATTTCAGGCTGCTCCTAAAGAGTCTCATTTGATTGCAGTCAAGAGAATCTTTAGATATTTTCAAGGTACACAATCTCTGGGTTTATGGTATTCCACTGGACACTCTTGCAAATTAGTTGCTTTTTCAGACAGTGACTATGCAGGGTGCAAGTTAACTAGAAAGTCAACTTCTGGTGGTAGTCAATTCCTAGGCAACTGTTTGATTTCTTGGCAGAGTAAGAAACAAACATCTGTTGCTACATCAACTGCTGAGGCCAAGTACATTGCTGCTGCAAGTTGTACTTCTCAGGTACTCTGGCTTCATAACCAACTTCTGGATTATGGCATTACAGAGACTAAGACTCCATTATTAATGGATAGTGCTTCAGCTCCGTGTATTGTAAAAAATCCAGTCCAGCACTCTAGGACCAAACATATAGAGATCAGACATCACTTTATTCGGGATTGTTTTGAAAAATGTCTGATTGATCCTAAGTTTCTGCCTAGTGCTGATGAGCTTGCAGATATCTTTACTAAGCCTTTGGATGGTTCTACTTTCCAAAACCTTGTGTTAAGGCTTGGTATGCTGCAGCTAGAATAAGTGATAACTACTGATAATTTCAGTAATAATTACTGGTGATCATTGGTACCCATGTCACATATAAGTACTGATGAGTCCTTTCACCTTCAGTACTTTTTATCACTACCGACGGCTAAATGCCTCACAAGTACTGAAGTAGTTTATCTATTCCCAACTACTGATGTAGTTACAACTACTGATGTAGTTACAACTACTGAAATCAGTACAAACAGATAAGTACTGACGTTCTATGAACGCCTGAAAAGCAGATGCAAAGTCTGATGAGTAAGTGTTGAGGACAGTATGAAACAGCTGAAAGGCTATGAATTGATGAAAACTACTGAAGAGAACTTTCTCTTCAGTTGTTTCTACAACTGCTGTTTCATTCTAAACATCTGAAGAAATACCATGTCTTCAGTAGTTTTATAACTACTGATGACTAATACCAAGCTTCAGCTGTTTACAACACTGATGACAAAACCACTGTCTTCAGTAGTTTTCACAACTACTGATGACAAACACCAAGTCCTCAGTTGTTTCATCATCTGAAGTCAAAACCATGACTTTTAGTAGTTTTCTAACTACTGATGTCTAAAACCACGACTTCAGCTGTTTCAACGTCTAAAAGGGTAATACCATGTCAACAGTCGTTTAAAACTACTGATGACTAACACCAAATCCTTCAGTCGTTTTCTAACCCGTACCCTATAAATATCCTGACCTAATCATTCAGAGCTCTCTTCTTCAAACCTAACGTTCATCTCTCCAAAACTTCTCTCTCCTAAATGGCGTCCATGCAACTCAAACCGCGACACAACTGTGTAGCTTACCTCACCAAATCGCCATTCTGGGCTAAGTTCGATAATGCTATTGATCTTATGGTCCAATCACAATACAAAACGGCCTTTCTTCTCAATCCAATCCTTCATGCCGAATCCCTTAACCAGTTTTGGATGACCGTCACCCTCACCACTGGGGAGAACAACACAGCGTCAACAACCATGAAGTGGTCATCACTACCGATATACTTCGTCAAACTCTACACCTGGATGATGCCACTTCTCCTGATGGATATCCAAAGGGCACAACTGTTTATCCTTTGCCACCATGGATATCAGGGAAACCTTAGTGCCTCCACCATACTGAAGAAACATTTCCATGACGCTGAACGTCTAATCTTTCACATGGTAAATGTCTGTTTGGCTCCTAAGACTTCGTCTTGGGATCAAATGTCTACAAAGTGGCAGCAGGTAATGTATTCCATTCTTGAGCAACAGCCTTTAAATTTTTCAGAACTAATATTTTCAGAGCTCAAGGATATGGCTCAAAAACAAACTGCTAACCGTGCGGTTCATAATGGCCATAATTACTAACCAGCTTCAAGCTGAGGGACTTGTTGGCCTGGGAGTCCCTGCTATGGCTGTTTTGCCTGAAGTATACTCCCGGCACAACTCTAACCAATCACTCAAACTGGCTGTCAAGCTGCGCATACCCACGCAGCAGGAACCCACAGCCACCACCTCCAAATCAAAAGTCCCCACAAACCCACTAAAAAGAAACCCAAAACGGCTACTCAGGGAAATGAGTTCCCTGAGGATGCCCCTGCAACATAAACGCAGGCTATATCCACTGGTTATAACCCCCTAGTGGATATAAGGACTCTTCCAGCCATAGCCGCGCAGGGTTTCTCTCAACAGGAGCCTACAGCCACCACACAAGGGGTACCCACACATCTGGGATCTTCCTCACTTGAGGAGATTGCCAGTGAAAAGCACCTTCCTCCCCAGGTGCAACTGCTTCTATCCCTTCACCCCATGCAACCGCCCCCCCATTCCTACATTGCTTGTTGCACAAGTGCTGACTCAATTGCACTCCTCACCCCTCCCCAGATACCAATTACTACTGGGAACACCTCTACCACTGAGGGGGAGGACCAAAGTCCAGCTGAGACCCACATCATAGGGGTTACAATGTTCCTTCTCCTAGTATAGCAATGGAGATTGGAACTTCTGGTGAGGCTGCCACTTCTCCTGCGTCAGCATATGATCAAGTTGTAGTTGGTACCATTACTAAGACCTTACCAGAGGCAACTGCTGATGACGGTCATAGTCCTGAGGCAAGAAGTCCCCAGTACTAAGACAAAGGGGCACATGCTACAACTGAGCTACACTCAGTACATGTTCATCCTGATCCTATCAGGAGGTCAGATGATTCAGTATCTACTGATGATGACCTGGGCTTCTGTTACAATGTAATCGCCCAAAACACCATCCTGGAGGAGGAGGTGAGCAGACTCAAAGAGCTGCTTGCCAAAACTTCTAAGGACCAAAGACCATCTACCTCCACCAACCCACAGATGGCACCTTCAGTTGAAGGTTCCCCAAACACTTTACCCTCTCACTCCAATGAGCATCCAACTTCTGCTTTTGGCACTATCTCTCCAGGACAGAACCCCCCAGAGCAGATGGTTGTTGTATTCCAACAATCCATACCTCTCATCACTCCCATTATCACTGAAATTGTTACTAAAGCCATTTATGAGAGGATTTCCTCAACTCTACAACCACTGATTGATAATGTTGTGTAAAAGACACTTTCTGCGGTACAAACCCTACCTCCAATGCATCCAAAAAGGGGAGAGTACTGTAGTGAAAGAAAAGAAGAGGAAAAGAACAGAGGATGAGAAGGCACAAGAGAAAGCCCAGGAGTTGGAAAAACAAAAGCAACAACAACTGATCACTTACAAAAGAAAGAAAAGTGCTGGTGATCAACCTACTGCAGAAGAAAAATCTTTGGAAGAGCTGGTAAAAGATGCAGATGACACACACAGCGGATCCACGAATAAAATCATTGAGCAACTCTTCAAGCAAGGTTTTGATACAGCCACAATAGATAGTGAGATCAGGAAGTTGGAAGTGGAGGAGATTCAAACCCGATGGGCTTGGTATGATGTACTGGAGAAAGAGAGATTGGAGATCATGATCCGTTTCATTGCCAAATACTTAGGAAGATCTTTGATGGAGATTCGTGCATGGACCAGAGACAGTATTCTGGCTATAGCCACCAGAATCTGTCTGTCTGAGCAATTCCATAAGGGGATTATCATTAAAGCCCTTGATGAGGCTGGGGCTGGAAAAAGGTTTGAAATGGCAAGACTTACAAAGGCTAAACTCACAACCAAAATGCTGGAACAACCTTCCCTTTCACCCACTCAAAAACAGCCTACCCCTCAAATCTCCAAACCAATCTCAAAGCCCAAATCCAAACTTCCTCAACCCTCAAAACCAACTCCCTTACCATCTAAACCAACAGCCGATGATGCACCTAAGAAGAAGAGGAGAAGGGTTTGAGGCTAGAAGAAGAAGAAGAAGAGGATGATGTGGAAGAAGATAGGCTGCCTCTGTCTGCAGTTCTAACATTGGCGAAAGCCAAACCTATGCCCATCACTCCCACCTCACAGATGGATGTTGTGAGAGTAAAGATTGAAGAAGAGTAGCAGCAAAAGCTTCATGATGATGAAATGCTGAAAAGCATTGACAAAACTTATGCTGCTTCGTCATCAATTATTAGTATGAAGAAAGAAGCTCTGAGGTTGTACACTCTCGCCAACACATTTCAATATCAGAAGGAAAAGGTGAGAGTATGGCCTGATCCTGGGGGGCTCACCAGATTGTAAAGAAAGATATTCCTTCGAGATACAAGGGCCAAGTCAAAAGGATCGTAGATGAAGAGATCACAGTGGCCCTTGTAGTATTACCCTGGGAGATTGTCGAAGACTTCAAGAAGGACTATGAGACTAAACAACCACCCCAAAAGATGTTAGAGAACAGAATTATTAAAAAGGGGTTAGTCTACAAAAGGTTTGAGAACTTCAAACAAAATGAGCTCAGTCTGTTACTTGAAGGGACTCATCCTGATGAGTTTGCATACAGACAGATTACAATAGTTGAGCTCAAAAATGGCAAACAGGCCAAGTACATCTCAGAGCTGTATGGGCTAGAAGGATTTTTGATGGTGAAGCCGAGAACCTGACCATGGAAGAACAAATTATGTTTCTCAGGGCATACACCAGAGAATCCTACAGGCTTATACACAGGAAGTAGATCTCATGAATGGGATAACAACTCTGTGTCCAGTTCCCCAAAATAGAGTTCCCATTCATATCTTATCATTGCAAAAGAATCTAAGATACCTCAAAGGTGCCTCAACACTTGGCCTTAGGTATCTCAAGAACTCTGACTTCAATCTGTATGCATATACAGATAGTGATTATGGTGCCTGCAATATGACTGCAAAGTCTATATCTTGTTGGGTTTTGAACAGTTAATCAAAGTTAGTTTAACCATTTAAACTATAAAATGCAGCGGATATAAGGTTTAAACATGTTGTTTACAATCTAAAATTTTCACCATTTTAATAAAAAACAAACCCAAGAATAAGATCATATATATATATATACATATATATACTGATATATATTATATATATATATATATATATATATATAATATATATATAATATATATATATATATATATATAATTTTCACCATTTTAATACATAAACAAACCTAAGAATAAGGATCATATATATATATATATATAATATATGTGTGTGTGTGTGTGTGTGTGTGTGTGAAATAGTGTGCTATCAAACCATAAAACAACCATAGGGTGTTCATTGATACAACCTTTCTTGCACAGATGTTGTAGATGTATAAGATGAAGATGGTGATGTTCTTAAAAGTCCAGCTCCCGAGAGAGAAAGCCTCAAGTTGTGATACCCACAAGCTCTTCCAAACACCTTGCCAGTTAGGGAGCTCAACACCAAAATCTACAAATGCACCTTCAAAATCCAAAAGTTTCGGCCTCTAAATCCAAACATTTTCAGCCTTCTTTGGAGTGTTCTTGCTTGTGTGTGAGAGGAGGAGAGTGTGAAATGATGAAAGATTGCAAAGGGGAGTAAAATCTTGCAAAGACCAATACTCAAAAGGAAGTTCCCAATGCCCCTTTTGGGCAGCCGAATTTCAACTTAAAATGGGTTACCCCCATTTTATTTTTCTTAAAAAATTTGCTCTCTTTAAACCCTTATTTTCTAAAATTAAAACCAATTTTAATTTTATAACACTAACACACTTTTATTTGTTATTATTTAACCAACTTAAATAATGAAACAAATAATTTCTCATGAATAAATTATCCATATAATGTTGTTCTTTACAAAGCATATTTTAGAAAAGCCTTTTTCTAAATTGATGTCAATATTTATTTGTATGATCTCATCAATGAATAAATATTCATTGGTGTTGTTTGGCTTGTTATTGGGTATGACCCAACTTGGATCATAACGCACTAACCATATCAATCATGTATGTGTCTTGGGCATATAAGATCCAACAATCTCCCACTTGCACAAGATTCATAGAAGATTGATGCAAGTATTAAATACCGCCTAACAACGGTTTACTACCCTTAATACGTATGACTGAGTGCCATTCAATAACATCATCCTCTTAAGTACCATGCTTGAAATGTTTTAGGTGAATCAATCATATCCTTTTGTCATAGATGTCATCTTAAATCCCAGAGCCACAGAGTGATCATTTTCCATTGATTTAACTTTATCAGGCTTTAGACATCTTACTCTCAACGAATAAGAGGGACAAATCCCATCTTCACTACATACGTCTCTCACAATTACCTTATATCATACCTGAACTCAGACTTATGTACTTCCATGTTTCAGAATAGTGAAGAACTAAGTCAAAGTATAATATTTGGTAAATATCAAGACCCAATATGTATCTCAGGTCAAGGATACCAAATGTGTTCGCCTTTACTCAAAATTACTTTGATCAATCAAGAAGATTCCATGTAGTAAATGTTGAGATGCAGGTTAGTCCAATATTTGCAACCCACAAATATCTATGAACTTTGGCAGCAACCTTTTGCTCTATATTCATCCATATGAATATCTACCAACCCAAGTTCATAACAGTTTTACCTTCATACTTGTTCCCACAAGTATGAACAATTACGGACGTTCTGAGTAAATAATTTGCTTATGGATTTTAAATATGCAAAATAGAAATATTAGTTGAAAATTATAACCAAATACTTCATTTAGTAATAAGGGTTACAGTATCTCAATACAGAAACTAAAGACCATATCCAGTCACTAGAATATTGAAGCCCCATGACACAAGTATGACTGTCATGCTTTGCCTTTACAAGAGCTTCGTGAGTGGATCCGCAATGTTTTTATCCATGTGAACTTTGCGAATACATATCTTTCCCTTTTCAACTTCATCCCTTATGTAGTTGAACCTTCGTTCGATGTGCCTAGTTTCTTGATGTGCACGGGGTTCCTTGATTTGAGCAATCGCACCCTCGTTATCACAAAGATTTCTAGGGGGTCCTGATGGAAGGGACCACCCTAGATCGGCAATGAACTTCTTTAACCATGTAGCTTCCTGAGCTGCTAATGAAGTGGCGATGTATTCTAACTCTATAGTTGATAATGCCACCACATCTTGCTTAGAGCTCTTCCAAGAGATTGCTTCTCCATTCAAGATGAAAATGTACCCCGATTGTGATCATGAATCATCCCGATCAGTTTGGAAACTCACATCCATGTAACCCTTTACTATGAGTTCCTCCTTACTAGATCCATAGATTAGGAACATATCTTTGGTCATCCTTAGGTACTTAAGTATGTTCTTAACAACCATCCAATGACTGCTTCCAGGATTTTGTTGGTATCGACTTGTCATGCTCCAAGCGCATGACACGTCCGGTCTAGTGCATATCATTGCATACATGATGGATCCTATCACAGACGCATACAGGATTCCCTTCATTTTGTCTTGCTCATCTTTGAGCTTGGACATTGAGTCTTACTCAATATCGTTCCTCTTTGAATAGGTACAATACCTTTCTTAGAGTTTTCCATCTTGAACCTTTTTAAGATCTTGTCAATGTATGCACTTTGATTAAACCTATCAACTGCCTTGATCTATCCCTATAGATGTTTATTCCTAAAATGTAGGCGGCTTCACCAAGATCCTTAATGGAGAACAGCTTCCAAGCCAGGCTTTTACACCCTCCAAGGTTGGAATGTCATTTCCAAATACTAGGATTTCATCAACATACAATACTAGGAAAGTGTGATGCTCCACTAGCCTTTTTATATACACATGTCATAGCGTTTTTGATGAACCCAAATTTGATTATCTCTTCATCAAAATGGTGATTCCACTCCTTGATGCTTGTTTCAATCCATAGATTGATTTCTTTAACTTGCATACTTTGTTAGGATGTTTTTGATCAACAAAAACTTCAGGCTGAACCATATAGACATCTTCCTCAAGATATCCATTTAGAAAAGCAGTTCTGACATCCATTTGCCAAATCTCATAATCATAATAAGCAGCTATGGCAAATAATATCCTAATAGACTTTAGCATTGCAACGGTGAGAAGGTCTCATCATAATCAACCCCTTGAGTTTGAGTAAAACCTTTTGCTACAAGTCTAGCTTTATAAGTATCCAAGTTTCCATGCATATTGGTTTTCTTCTTGAAAACCCACTTACTTCCAACTATCTTGGAGTTAAGAGGTGGTTCAACCAAGTCCCAAACTTGGTTTTCATACATGGATTGTATCTCAACGTTCATGGCTTCAAGTGATTTGTCACAATCCAAATTGGACATTGCATCACGATAGGTGGTTAGTTCATCGAAATCTACCACATAGCATCCATTTATGAAAAATCCATATCTTTCAGGTGGATTATTAATTCTACCAGATCTATGAACGTTTTGTGCATATTGATCAACCATTTGATCATTCTCAACATCCTCATGTTGAGTGCTAGTGTCAACCAAACGTGTATCGGTTTGTGGTTCTTGATCCTCCTCAAGATCCATAGTTCTACTGCTAGTTCCTTCCATATGGAACTTAGCTTCTAAGAACTCATCCTTCTTGGAAATAAACTCCTTTTGTTCCAATGGATCATAGAGATAATATCCCATAGAATCTCTAGGATATCAAATCAAGATAGACATAGTGGAATGGCTTTCTAGCTTATTTGAGGTGGGAATCTTAACATAAGCCTCACAACCCCATACCTTTAAATATGATAGTGATGGAACCCTTCCATGCCATATTTCAAAAGGTCTTGTTTCCACTTTCTTGGTTGGAGCCATATTCAAGATACGGGCCGTAGAGAGCAAAGCGAAACCCCAAAATGATAGAGGCAGTGAGCTTCTAGCCATCATAGATCGAACCATATCCAATAGAGTTCGATTTCTCCGCTCGGACACACCATTATGTTGGGGTGTTCCAGGTAGAGATAGTTGTGAGACAATACCATAACTTCTAAGCTGATCTCTAAAAGCATTACTTAGGTATTCACCTCCTCTATCGATGCAGAGAATTTTTATTTTCTTGTTGAGTTGATTTTCTACTTCATTTTGGAAGATTTTGAACATTTCAAAGCTTCATCTTTATGTCTTAACAGGTACACATAACCATATTGACTATAGTCGTCGGAAAGGTAATGAAGTATCTTTCATGGTACCTAGTCATTGGCTTAAAAGGACCATATACATCCTAATGCATGATGCCTAATAAATCTTTTGTCCTTTCGGATTTGCCACTAAAAGGTGCCTTAGTCATTTTACCTTGTAAACAAGATTCACATACATCAATGAATCATATTCATTTGCTTTTAAAAAACCATTCTTTTGAAGTGTTTGTATGCGCTTCTTATTTATATGACCAAGACGACAATGCCAAAGATAGGTATCACTCAAATCCAATTTGAGTTTCTTGGTGGTGGTTTGGTACAATGAGCTATCATATAATGTGTTTTCACGAACCAATTCATAAATACCATTAATAGGAATAGCTTTAAAATAAAATATGCCATTTAAAGAAACATGAATTTCGTTTTCAATAAATGTTAAAACATAACAATATTGTCTTAATTGGGCAACAGAAATAATGTTTCTAGTCAAACTAGGAGCATACAAAATATTGTTCAAAATTACTTCCAAACCATTTGGAGGCTTCAAGATGTAGTACCCTCGGCCTTCAACTTGAACTTTTGCCCCGTTCCCCATGTAGAGGCTAACATCCCCTTTCTTGAAGTCCTTACTTCTTTTGAACCCCTGTAATAAGTTGCAAATGTGAGTTCCACATCTGGTATCCAATTCCCATGTGTTAGAGGATATTAAATTTAGATCAATATGAATCATGAAAATTGTACCTGAGGTTTTCCCGGCATCCATCTTAGCTTGCAACTCTTTAGATGGACTAGGCCTTTTCTTGCCCAATATCCAATCTCCCCACACTTAAAGCATGGGTCATTCAAAGCAACCTTTTGCTTTTCCTCCATGGTTTTGGTGGTGGTGCTCTACCACTCCCTTTCCCTTTCCGCTAACATGCCCCTTACCCTTGGTAACATTTGCTTGGGTGCGGGGTGAGGCCTCTTCTTGTTCCCACCTTCATTGATGGTGAGAACGGGTAAAACCTTTTACCCATGGCCGCCTCGGCAGTTTTGAGCATAGAGTGAAGCTCACTTTTGTTCTTGTCCCACCCGTTCTTGTTATAATTCATGACAAAGTTGTCAAACCTTTTTGACAAAGAGTTGAGGATCAAATCCGTAGCCAACTCTTTCGAGATGGGAAAATTCAGCCTCTCGAGGCGGTCGATGTGGCTTTTCATCTTAATTACATAAGAAGAAACAGATTGGTGTCATCCATACGACACGCATAGAGTGCTCGAACATTTCGAAGTGCTCTACCCTTGCTTGTTGTTAGAACGTTTCCCTCAACTGGGTTATCATGTCGTATGCTCCATGATGTTCACACTCCTTTTGGAGATCCGGAGTCATACTTGCCAACATAAGGCAAGACAATTGGACCGAGCCCATAGTGTATTTCACCCAATTATTGTAGGCCTCCTCATCCTCCTCATTAGGTTGATCGGGAATCAGATCGTCTAAAATATATGATCATTTCTCTTGCTTGAGAACAATTCTCAAGTTTTGAAACCAATCAATAAATTTGTTATGGTTTAGAAGTTCCTTTTGGAGAATGGTCCTTAGAGATAATGAGTGAGAGGACAGGATTTCATTGTTGTTGGTGGCCATCTACAAAATATAACAAGGTTCAATTAGTATTTTTGACATGTTAAATTTTAATAATTAAGCCCCTTTTACTTGACTTACACGATTTTAAAATTCTTGAATCCAGCGTTACATTTAAATAGTGGTTAGGTGACCTTTATCCCATTATTTAAATTAACAAGGTATCAACATTTTGAAATTTTCAACCCTTTGCAACTTCTAGTGTATGGAATTGACTTTAAAACATCATATGTATAATCGGCATGTTTATCCCATCAACACCTTCGTAAACCATATTTTAGGTGATCAATTTAATATGTTTTGCAAATCAAGTTACCCTACTTGCACACTTTCCAATATAAGTGGTTAGGGGACCTTTATCCCACAAATATGGTATCCCCACCTCAAATCACAAGTTCCCTCAAAAGGTTAGGTGACATTTATCCTATTAAGAGTTTCCAAGTGACTCAAGTATTGTGCAGAAGGACGTGTAAAACTTGTTATAAAAGAAATTTTAAAGTTTTCATAATACTAGTTTAGAAAACTCTATGTACCTTATATTGCATGCTTTCAAATACAAGGTACCCTATGGTTCACTTTTTAATAAAACCCCTTTTATTAAAATCATTAATCCTTTAATAACCTTTTTATAACCACTTAATGATAAAGAACCATCAATTTTCAGCTTGTTAAGTTTGTTAATGAGTTTGTTATGCATATCCAAACATCAACCAACAATCATACAACAAACATCCAAACAAGCATAATCATACAAACATAAGTACATAACCATAGCCACTAAGTTGACCACACTTGTTTGCCATCACAAGTGTTGTCATAAGGTCTTTCCTAAGGCTAAAATGACACATCAAAATGTGTCCATGAACTCCCACTTGAATCCTCATCGAAATGCTTCAAGTGTCCATGTCTTTTGTGTCCATCTTTGGGTCTTCATCTTGTGCATCTTCTTTTACAAAATCATATCCTAATACAATTTTTTCTAATAAAAGAAATGCACCTAATCTATTTATTACATAACAAATGAATAAATAAATTACAACCCAAAATACAAACATAAAAATTACAACCCTTTCAAGAATCAAAACCAACATGACAAAACCATAATCAACCAGATCCAAAAACACATACGGCCAAGGCTATGTTATGCACCAAAATATGAAACATATTCAACATCCAAGTACAACAATTAACCATTATTATAACCTTAAAGTTCTGGCCAACATGAACAAAACTTTAGGGTTTGTGTCCAAACAACACAATCAACCATTTGATGTTAATCTTTCAAAGTTTATACTAAAGCATGTAAGATTAAACCTTGAACATAGGGGATGTATGACAAAACAGCCCCTAATGGGTTGAAAAAGTCCATTAAAACTAACTTTTCAAGAACTTTTGAAGCACATATTTCATATATCTGGCTCTAGATGCCAATGTTGGGTTTTGTAACATGTTAATCAAAGTTAGTTTAACCATTTAAACTATACAAATGCAGTGGATATAAGGTTAAACATGTAGTTTACAATCTGAAGTTTTCACCATTTTAATACATAAACAAAACCAAGAATAAGGATCATATATATATATATATATATATATATATATATATATATATATATATATATATATATTATATATATATATAATATATATATATATATATATGTGTGTGTGGTGTGTGTGTGTGTGTGTGTGTGTGTGAAATAGTGTGCTATCAAACCATAAACAACCATAGGGTGTTCATTGATACAACCTTTCTTGCATGAGATGTTGTAGATGTATAAGATGAAGATGGTGATATTCTTGAAAGTCCAGCTTCCAAGAGAGAAAGCCTCAAGTTGTGATACCCACAAGCTTTTCCAAACACCTTGCTAATTAGGGAGCTCAACACAAAATCTCTACAAATGCACCTTCAAAATCTGAATATTTCAGTCTTGTTTCAGAGTCTAACTCTGAAAATTTTTAGCCTTATTTGGAGAGTTCTTACTTGTGTGTGAAGAGGAGAGAATGTGAAATGATGGAAGAGTGCAAAGGGGAGTAAAATCTTGCAAAGACCAAGACTCAAAAGGGAGTTCCCAATGCCTCTTTTGGGCGGCCGAATTTCAACTTAAAATGGGTTCCCCCGTTTTATTTTTCTTATAAAATTTGCACTCTTTAAACTCTTATTTTATAAATTAAAATAAATTTTAATTTTATAACAGTAACACACTTTTATGTGTTACTATTTAGCCAACTTAAATAATGAAACAAATAATTTCTCATGAACAAATTGTCCATATAATGTTGTTCTTATACAAAAGCAATGTTTTAGAAAACCCATTTTCTAAATTGGTGTTTGTTTGGCTTGTTATTGGGTATGACCCGACTTGGATCATAACTGGAGGATCGATGTTAGTCACTTAACACTTTGTTTTTCTCTCAAACTCAGCTAGAACAACACTCGGGTTAAGATAGAATCAGTAAGAGTTGTCATAATAGTAGAAAGTAGTAAAGAACACAGGAAGTAATTTTCAAGGTTCTTTTATATATTCCTTCTCAACTCAATAATACAAGACTCTTTCAAGCAGTGTGGAATATGTTACCAAGAGAACTATATATAATACTACCTATAGCCAGATATACGTTGATAAAAGTTGGGATCCTATAACTAATGATTATACTACAAGACTATAGATTAAGGTATCTTCGATAAAGTCTTATCTGAGATTGGTAGTCAGGACATGTC
Source organism: Flaveria trinervia (assembly GCA_025506515.1). Lineage (NCBI taxonomy): Eukaryota > Viridiplantae > Streptophyta > Magnoliopsida > Asterales > Asteraceae > Flaveria > Flaveria trinervia. The sequence goes on from CM046446.1 coordinate 43,469,226, forward strand.
CCTGACTTACCTTTTGTCACCAACTAAAGTTGGTAATAGGTACTATCATGAAAAGGTGAACAGGGGAATAAAGTATGGTCAACTGCATGGCTCTTTGAGAAAATGTCATCCAGTATCAGAGGTCTGCAGCAAAGTGTCAGAGACCATACTTGTGTCCACTGGTTCATAGCAGTATCTTCCGAAGGTTAAAGGCTTCGAAGAGTTAAGTACTTCCGAAGCCACTTATACTTCGGAAGAGGCTGCTTCTTTCAAGGCTGGAGACTTCTTCTTTTCGTCATACTTCGGAAGTGGTCTTCAGCTTATTCTTCTCGGAAGAACTCTACAACCTTTGGAAGTTTCATACTAAGCTTCGGAAGCCTTTGCATGCAGCACCAAAATTATCTAAGTGACTTAGTTTTGGTTGCATTAGCCTTCTTCTTGGATCCAACAAACTCTCCTAGGCTGATGCTACCAAAACTTCACTTTTTCTGCTTCTCAAAACCTTTCAGCACCAAGGAGAGTAATTTTTTCTCTCGCTTGTTCTTCCCTGGGTGGTGATGAGAAGTTTGTATAGATCCTTGGTAGACTGGAAATCCAGTCCTGTCACCTTGATAACATGTACCCTCTGTTGTTGCCCTTTGAAAATAGTTAGTTGATGGGAACTGTAATCATATTCCCATCTAACTATAGGGTTCCAATTCTAGAACCCTCACCATTTGTAGAAAGGCAGTGCCTTTGGTAGGAGGTCTTTCCTTGTCTTCCTGTCTTCTCAATCTTAACTCTTCTTCATATTGGCCTTTGCAGTTAGCTCAGCTAGGTGAAGGCTACTTGATGATTTCTGATGAGCAGCACTTCAAGTTAGAGGGTTGGAAATGGCTTCTCTGCTAACTTAGCAACATCAAACCTGCTGGAGTGTAGCAGAGAGGTTGCATAAAGTCTATTGACTTTGCTATTTTCCCTTTCCACAAAGTTGTAAGAAGTTTCATCGAACCTCCACTAGACTATTTTCTTTCTAGGCACAAGAGACTGCCTGGGAATCTTGTCCTCTTTCTTGGTGTCCAGGAGAGCCACCAGTTTCCTTCTAAGTTCTTGTCTTCGTCATTTAATGAATCTGAGTTGAGGCCTAAAGTCTAGCTGCCTGGTCCATGTTCCTCCTCTAGGTAAATAAAGAAATGATCTCTTGTGAGGAACAAGAGATCCATCAACATAGGTAATGTTGACAGAATCTTCAGCACCTGAGACTTCGCTCAAAGTTGTGCAGTTGATGAGCTTGGTCCTTGATTACCTTGAACTCCTCAAGAAAGAGATGTTGAGGGGATGTTTTCGATGGTTGTTGGTAGGTTGACGTTTAGAGGTTCTGGGGAGTTTTGGGTTGAAGGATGGGAAGTTTTGGTTGTTGAGGTGAAAGAGTGGATGTGGGTAATGGTGTGGGTTTCAGGGTGAAAGGCTCGGTTTAATAGTGAAAGGCTCGGTTTAATGGGAAGGGTAAGGGTGAGGATTCAGGTGTGGTATGATGGTTGCAGTGAAGGTCATCCCCTTTACCCTTCTGTACATCTCTTTCTTCTTTCCCCACCGGATGTCAGCCTTGATTTCACTGACAATCCGTTGGAGTGTCTTCTCAGACATGGGACCCACCTGCCTTCCAAAAAAGCCATGGCCCAAAGATAGTCTTTCATCCAGGCCTTTTCACTGAGCTTCCTGGTTGCAGTGTCCCTAGCTTTTCCTCCTCCTTCTTCTCTCCCTTTGTCTTTTCTCTTGCAGCCTTCTTTCTTTCTTTCTCCATTTGATCCTCCTCTTGGTTGTAGAGCCAGAGGATCATCTCATCATTGTGGAGAAAGTTCTTGAAGATTAAAGCCTCTGGAGAGTAGGAAATTTATCCTGTCTCTCCTCACTGCAGTTCAGCTTCCTTCTGTTTTTTTCTTCTTCTTTCTCCAAGGCCAACCTAGGTCTTCTTCAACTTTCATCCGGGTTGCCTTTTCCAATTCACCAGCTCCTCTAGTGGTAGCAGAGTGTCTCTTCATTGGCAGCTCCCATTTGGATAAGCTGGTCATGATCTCTTCCTTCTCTTATTGTTGACAACCACCTGATTGGCTGCAACTGCTTTTGTGCTGGCAGCTAGCAACTTCTCAGTTGAAGTCTTCCTTTCTTCTTAAGTTTCTCAATCTTTTTCGCTTCCTGAAGCTCTTCCACAGTCATTTCTTTTCCTTATCCTTTGAAGAGCCTGACTGTGGTGGTTCTTAGAGAGGTGATTCTGATTGTGAGAGAGATAGAGATGGGGTATGGGATGGTGGTAGAGTCAGAAAGTCCTCGCTGTTCACCTCAGATGCCATTCAAGGATTGCATCTGTGATGATCAGTTCCTCGGACATTAACGTCCTTCTCAAGCTTCCATTTCAGCTTCGAAAGATTCAGCTTGTTCTTCCAAGGCTTTAACTTCAGCTTCAGAAGTTGGAGGAGATGCAGATTTTGTCCCAACTGTTTCAGTTGCTGGCCATCAGTCCCATTTCCCCTTCCCAATGAATCTTAGGTTCCATGTGGAGCTAGGGACCAAATTCTTCCACAGAGGTAGAAGGTGCAGTCAGCCTCTGAAGCTCGTCAGCTTCAAGTAAGCATTGCAGCATCTGGGCTTGGCTGATCAGTGGAGGATCTAAAAAAAACTTGGTGAGAGTCTGTAGTTTGCTTAGCATCTTTGAGTCAATCTGAAAAATAACTGAGATGACTCAACCCAGTAATGAAGGTGTATAGGAAGTTGAGTTGAAGTGTGGCTCTGTTATGGGTCCTCAAGTGGTTGTCTCTAAACATTCTCCCCCTTTTTGGTAGCATCATCTTGAGAGCTAGATGAGCTATAGGAGGAGTCAATGAGACCTGAACAGGTACATGCTTAATACCTCTCTATCTATTTCTCAGCTAGTTGGCCTAAGATTGTCAATCTCAAGTTGCTGAGTGGCGACCTTGCTTCCAAATCCTAACCAAAGATTCAAGGTTTGAGACTTTAGATAGAAGGTGTTGAATAGGAGTTTGCATGCTTCCCTCATCTTCCTTTGAAGAATCACTGTTAGGATCTCAGCACTAGTTTGATCAATTGAGATTGGATTTGTAGCGGAATCGCCACGAATTAACAAATTTAAATAAGAACACACGAAATTTATCAATGAAACAGTGTTTGTTATAGAGAGAGAATTTCTGCCAAAAGAAATATATTCATTCAATACACGCTTTCGGCTGGCTTTTTGCACATCGTTACAATTAGGTCATCTTTCCTTTATAAGGGAAGCTGACGTCAGCGATGTCACTTGACATGACACCTAACTGTTATTTAACTACTGAAAGTTACACAACTACTGAAGATGTCAACAGCTGACATCTCTTACAAAATACCAAGTGTTAATTATCACAGACAACTACTAAAAAGAAACTACTGAAACAACAATGACTGAAGAACATGCTCTTTAGTCATTTTACAAGTACTGAATGAAAAGAAAACTACTAAAGGAAACCATCACAAGAACTGAAGAATGCTTCTTTCAGCTGTTGTGACAAACTCTGATGGCTTTAGTACTGGGACTTCTTGAACTTCAGTTGTTGTCATCAGCTGATGTCTTCAGCTGTTGATCTTCAGACTTTGGTCTTCAGCTGTTTGAGTCTTCAGTACTTTAGTCTTCATCTGTTATCTTCAGACTTTGGTCTTCAGCTGTTGAAGACTTTAGTACTTCGTCTTCAGCTGTTGATCTTCAGACTTTGTCAAACAGCTGATCAAGTCTTCAGCAGTTGTTGTGATGTCTTGTGGGACTTAAAGGTTTTTCCTTATCTTGCTGTTCTTTTGTCCAACAAACTCCTTTGAACCAATGCAGCCAAAACCTTTAAGGTTTATGAAGATGTCCCACTTATTATGGCAGAAGATTGGTCTTTTTGTCTTCTAGATCAGCTCAGAAGTTACCCTTGTAAGCATAGGCCTGGAAGAAGTCTCAATGATCTATTTGGCAAAGGATGGATGAGAACTCATCGGGGGAAACTGGACATAGAGCTGTTACCCCATCCATGAGATCTACTTCCCAACTATGAGTCTGTAAGACTCTCTTGTATAGGCCTAAAGGAAGGTTACTTGTTCTCCATGGTAAGCTCTTCTGCTTCTCCTTCAAAGAGTGACTCTGCCAATAGTACTCAGAGAGTATTTTCCTGCTTCCCATTTTTTAGCTCCACAGTTGTTATGACTCTATATGCGAATTCATCTGGGTGAATACCCTCTAAGAACAACTGGAGGTCATTCTTTCTAACTAACTTCCTCAACCCTCCTATACACTAACCCCTTTTTTCACCACTTTATTCTCCAGCATCTTTTGTGGGGTCAGTTTAGCTTTATAGGCTTTCTTGAAGTCATCTAGGATCTCCCAAGGTGATACTACAAAGGCCAGTGAGATCACTTCATCTACATCTTCTTTACGTGCCAATGTATATCTGTGGAATATTTTTCTTTTGAATCCTATGAGACCCCTGGGAGAGGCCAAATCCTCACTCTCTCTTTTTGATATTGAAAGTATGTCTGAGAGTGTATATTCTCTAAGCATGTTTCTTCATATTGATGATTGAAGATTGGAGCGTATGCTTTGTCGACTCTTCTCAACAATTCCTCATCATGTTGTTTGTGAGCTCTTCTTCTTCTAACTTCACTTTCACAATTTTTCCTTTGAGATTCAGGAGTAATTGTTGGAGGGTGACTTATGGCCTTAGGCAACTGTAAATAGCTGAGATTGGCAGCCTGTCTTCATCTTCATCATTATCTTCTTCTTCCTTTTTAGCCTCATACCCTTCTCTTCCTCTTCTGGGGTACAATCCTCGGCTTATTGGTTGGTAAGGGAATTGTTTAGTAGGTTGTGGTTGTGGTGGTTTTGGTGTGGGAATTTGACAGGCTGTCTTAGCATTTTGGATGTAAGTGAGGCTTTAGATTTTTGACCGGTTCAGTCCCGCTCCCAGCACCAGCTTCATTCAAGGCTTCAATGACCAACCCTTTGGTATATACTTCAGACGAACAGATCTTGGTGGTTATTGCCAAGATGCTGTCCCTGGACCTTGACTTGATTTCAATCAATGATCTTCCCAGATACTTAGCTATGAACCTGATCATGATTTCCAGCCATTCCCTTTCCAACACCCCCGTAACTTGCCCATCTTGCTTGGATTTCTTCAATCTCCAATCTTCTAATTCTGAGTCAGTTTTTCATGTCCAGACCTTGCCTAAACAGCTGATCAATGATTTATCCATTGATCGGCTTGTTGGGCATCAGCCTCCTTCACCATTTCCTCCAACTCCTTCTCCTTCTTTCCACTCTTCCTTTTCTTGTATGTGACATGAAAGTCTTTAGTACTTTCAATCACTTTCTCCATTCAACTTCCTTCTCCTTCTCCTTCTTAGTCTCTACACCCAACTCCTTCGCATTTGCCAACCTTTATCTCTTTTTCTTTCTCTTTCCCATCTTTAAATCCCTTTTCGTTTTGCTTTCACTGACTGAATCCCCCCTTTTTGGTTGCATTGGTTGCAGGGGTTTGATTGTCAGAAAGCCTTTTGCTCACAACGACCTCCAGTAAGGGTTTGCATAACGAGGGAAGCCACTCATCAAGGGTTTTTAATCACTATTCAGTGATAATTGGTGTGATGAGAGGTAAGGAATTTTGAAGGATAGCAGCTATTTGCTCAGGGGGTTCTGTCCCTGAGAGATAGTGCCAGAAGTAGAGGCAGGTGGCTGAGTGTTTTGGAGTGGCTTCCGTGTATAAGAGACCTTCAGAGAAGGTGCCATCTGTTGGTGGATTGGGGCAGATGGACTTAGATCCTGAGACATTTTGGCAATCAGCTCGTGAGTTTGCTTACCTCATTCTCTAGGATGGTATTTTGGGCTAAAACATCATAGAAGAAGCCCTCAGGTCATCAGTTTTGCTGAATCACCTGGCCTCCTGATAGAATCAAGATGTACATGCTCTGAGTGTAGATCAGTATCAGCATGTGCCCCTTGTTCTTGGTACTGGGACTTCCTGCCTCAGGACTATGTCCATCATTGGTAGTTGGCCTTGGTGAGTTCTTATGGATGTTAACAACTGCATTCTGATCATCGCTGAAGCAGGAGAAGTAGTAGCCTCACCAGATGTTCTAATCTCCGTTTCTACACTTGGAGATGGAACAGTGTAACCCCTGTGCTGTGGGTTAGCGAAGCATTTGGATCCTCCCCCTCAAAGTTGAGGCTATCCAGTTTTGATTGGTATCTGGGGAGGGGGTGAGGAATGCAACTGAGTCAGCACTTTTGCAACTATTATGGTAGGACTTTGGGGGGCAGTTGCAGTGGAGATGGTGTGAAGCAGTATGCACCCGGGGAGAGTGGTGCATTTCAATGGCAACCTCCTCAATAAGGAAGGTTCCAGATGTATAGTGCCCCAAATGTGGTTGTGGCAGGCTCCTGTGAGAGGAAGCCTGAGCGGTTGAGGTTGGGTGAGTACGTGTATCTACTTGGGGTTAGGTCCAGTGATATATCCTGCGTTTGTGTTGCAGGGGAATCTTCAGGGGACTCATCTCCCTGAGCAGCCTTTTTGGGTTTCTTGTGTTTGGGTTTGGTGGGGACGTTAGATTTGGAGGTGGTGGCTATGGGTTCCAGCTGCGTGGGTTTTCGCAGCTTGGCAGTCTGTTTGAGTGACTGGTCTGAGTTATGCCTGGAGTATACCTCAGGCAATACAGGCATGGCAGGGACTCCAAGGCCAACAAGTCCCTCAGCTTTCAGCTGGTTCTCTATAATGGCCATTATGAACCGTGGATATAATATCCATCGGTTCGCAATAGGTTTGAGGCCATATCCTTAAGTTCAAGAAATATTATTTCAGAAAAATTTAAGTTTCATTGCTCAAGGATAGAGAAGAATACCTGCTGCCACCTGGTTGACATTTGATCCCAAGAAGAAGTCTTAGGGGCTAGGCAGACATTCACCATATGAAAAATAAGGTGTTCGCGTCATGGAACTGCTTCTTGAGGATGGTAGAAGCGCTGAGGTTACCGGTATCCATGGTGGGCAAAGGATAGATCAGTGGTGCCTTTGAATATCCAGGGGAAGGTAGCATCATCTAGTTGTAGGGTTTGGCGAAGGATTTCGGAGAGTGATGACCACCTTACGGGGTTGACGAACGACTGAGAGACGGTGTCATTCTCCCCAGTGGTAAGGGTGACGTTCGTCCAGAACTGATTTAGGGATTCGGCATAAATGGTAGGATTGATAAGAAGGCTGTTTTGTATGGAGATTGGACCATTAGATCAATGGCAGTATCAAACTTCGTCCAGAAAGTGATTAGTAAGGTAGGCAACACAGTTGTGTCGTGGTTTAAGCTGCATGGTCGCCATTAATGTGAGAGAAGGTTCGAGTTTTTGAACGTTAGGTTTGAGATAATGAAGCTCTGTAGGATTAGGTATTTATAGGGTATGGGTTATAAAACAACTGAAGGGTTTGGTGTAATCATCAGTAGTTTTAAACGACGGATGACGTGGTATTAACCTTCAGAGGTTGAAACAACTGAAGTCTTGGTTTTTGGCATCAGCAATTATAAAACTACTGAAAACCATGGTTTGACTTCAAATGTTGGAAACAACTGAGGACTTGTGTAGTCATCAGTAGTTGTGAAACTACTGAAGACATGGTTTTGTCATCAGTTGTTGTTAAAACTGAAGACTTGGTGTTAGTCATCAGTAGTATGAAACTACTGAAGACATTGGTTTTGTCATCAGTTGTTGTAAACGACTGAAGACTTGGTGTTAGTCATCAGCAGTTGTGAAACTACTGAAGATATTGGTTTTGCTTCAGTTGTTTAAGATGAAACAGCAGTTGAAAAAAACTGAAGAGAAAATTCCCATCTGTAGTTTTCGTCAATTCTTAACTTTTAGCTGTTTCATACTGTCCTCAACACTTACTCATCAGTCTTTTGGCTGTTTTAGTTGTTTCATAGGACATCAGTACTTATCTGTGTTTTTACTAACATCAGTAGTTATAACTACATCAGTAGTTTGTAACAGAATCAGTACTTATTGTGGACAGTTTACTAATGATCATCAGTACTTGCTACTGAGATCATCAGTAGTTGTCACTTATTCTAGCTACAGCATACCAAGCCTTAACACTAGGTTTTGGAAAGTTGAACTATCCAAAGGCTTAGTAAAAATGTCTGCAAGCTCATCAGCACTAGGTACAAACTTTGGATCAATCAGATCTTTTCAAAACAGTCCCTAATAAAATGGTGTCTGATCTCTATATGTTTGGTCCTAGAATGCTGGACAGGATTCTTGACAATGCAAGAGCTGAAGCACTGTCCATTAATAATGGAGTCTTAGTCTCTGTAATGCCATAATCCAAAAGTTGGTTCTGAAGTCAGAGTACCTGAGATGTACAACTTGCAGCAGCAATGTACTCTGCTTCAGCAGTGGATGTAGCAACAGATGTTTGTTTCTTACTCTGCCAAGAAATCAAACAGTTGCCTAGGAATTGACATCCACCAGAAGTTGACTTCTGGTTAACTTACACCCTGCATAGTCACTATCACAAAAAGCAACTAATTTGCAAGAGTGTCCAGTGGAATACCATAAACCTAGAGATTGTGTACCTTGCAGATATCTAAAGATCCTCTTGACTGCAATCAAATGAGACTCTTTAGGAGCAGCCTGAAATCTAGCACAAAACAAGTTGCAAACATGATATCTGGTCTAGAAGCTGTTAAGTACATCAAGGACCCAATCATACATCTGTAAAGTGTTTCATCAACAGCTTTACCTTTCTGATCTGCATCCAGTTGAGTGGTATGGCACATGGGAGTAGAACAGGGCTTACAGTTTGTAAATCAAACTTATTCAAAAGATTTTGTATATTTAGACTGATGAATGAAAGTCCCATCAGCCTTTTGTTTGATTTGCAATCCTAGAAAGAACTGTAATTCTCCATTGCACTCATTTCAAACTTCTTTTGCATTAAATTGGTAAAATCATCACACAACTGGGGATCAGAGGATGCAAAAATAATATCATCAACATAAATTTGAACAAGTAGCTTATGCTAATCCACCTTCTTAATGAACAAAGTTTTATCTATGGAGCCTCTAGTGAAATTATTTTGAAGAAGAAAATTTGATAATGTCTCATACCAGGCTCTAGGAGCTGTTTCAACCATAAAGAGCCTTATCAAGCTTGTATACCAATCTGGATGTTATTATCCTCAAAACCTGGTGGTTGACACACATAAACCTCTTCTTTTATTTTACCATATAAAAATGCACTTTTAACATCCATTTGAAAAACTTTAAGATTGTGGAATACAACATAGGCTAAGAACAATCTAATTGCCTCCAATCTGGCTACAGGAGCAAAGGTTTCATCATAATCAATACCTTCTTCCTGTGCAAACCCTGAACAACCAGTCTGGCCTTGTTCTTAACAATAAGCCCATTTTCATTTGTTTTATTCCTAAACACCCATTTAGTGCCTATTGCACACTTACCTGGGGGTAGAGGAACCAGTTCCCACACTTGCTGCTTGTTGAACTGAAGTAGCTCAAGCTGCATGGCTTCAACCCATCCATTGTCCCTTAAAGCAATGTGATAGTTCTTTGGCTCTTGCTGACTAATGAAGAGAGCATAGAAGCAGAAATTGGACAATTGACTTCTTGTTGAAACTCCAGCATTGATATCACCAATGATTTGAGACATTGGGTGATTCTTCCGCTCTTGATAAACAATGAGATCCGTGCAAGTGTTGTAGGACCTTCAGCAGTAGCAGATGGTGATGCAGACTCTTGAAACCAAGAATGAGATGGCAAATCAAAAGATGTAGAGGAATCAGAGATCTCATCAGCATTTGTTGTGGATGGAACTGCTGAAGCTACATGAACATCAAGTTTAGTGGACTCAGGCAGGTGATCACTAAACTTGAATAGGTGAGTATTGATATTATCATCATCATCAATACCACCAGGTGGAGAATTATTGACAGGAGCAACAGCTGAAGCCTGATAGGAACATATTGCAGTATGTCCAAATCAAATAACTCCACAGGGTTTGTGGAATCTTGTCCTTTGGAGATTCATTAAACTTCACATGCAGAGTCTCTTCAACTATCTTGTTCTGCAGTTGAAGACTGTATATGCCTTGCAAGTAGATGAATAACCAACAAAATACCCTGTATCCACCTTAGGATCAAATTGTGGAGTTGATCCTTTGTGTTGAGAATGAAACAAGGACACCTAAAGGCTCTGAAAAATGTAATTAGAGGAGCCAAATGATGTAGAACTTCATACTGTGTCTTCATCAACCTCTGATTTACTAAGGCTCTATTCTGCACATAGCAAGCTGTGCTAACAGCTTCAACCCAAAAGGTCAGTGGCAAACCAGAGTCAGCCAACATGGACCTTGCAGCTTCAATTAGGGTCCTGTTCTTTCTCTCTACTACTCCATTTGTTCTGTAGTCTTGGGATGCTAAACTGCCTCTTGATTCCCTTTGAGAGATAAAACTCATCAAGTGTATGGTTTCTGAATTCTGTTCCATTCTCACTTCTGATACACTTGACAGATAGGGAATATTGCTTCTCAACATACAACACAAAGTTTATAATCACTGAGCAGCCTCATCCTTTGAATGCAAGAAGAAGTCCATACAAATCTGGAGTAATCATCCACAATTACCAGAAAATTTCTTCTTTGCCATACTCATTACTCTCACAGGACCAAAGATATCCATGTGTAATAATTGCAAGCAGACAATGGACTTAGGTTCTTCAATAGGAGGGAATGAGACTTTGTGTTGTTTTCCTTTCAAACAAGCAGTGCAATTGTCTTCACATCTGAACTCCTTCATAGGCAATCCCCTTACTAAACCATGATGTATCAGCTGATTCAAGTTTATAAGATTACATGACCCAACCTTCTATGCCATAGAATAGATTCTTGAGGAGAAGCCTTGGAAAATAGGCAAGGATGGCCATTGAGATGATTTTCTTGGAAAGATCTAAGGCATACACTCTTCCTGTCCTGTTGGCCATCAGGAGAGTGTGATCATCCAACACCTTATCAATTAAACTCAGAACTTTGGATGACATAATCCTGTAGTTCTGACTGGTGAAAATAGCAACATGGCCTTTATCACACATTTGACTGACACTCAAGAGATTGTACTTGAGATTCTCCACATGGTTAACATCATCAAACCTTATTTCCCCATTGGAGACAAAGCCTTTGCCAATGATGTAACCCTTAGCATCATTGCAAAAGAAACAAAGCCCTTCTTTCCTTGAGAGTAATCATGAAGAAGAGAGTTGTTCCATGTCATATGCATAGATCCTCCACTGTCTACATACCAGATGCTACTGTGGCATGCTGAAGAACCCTACAATCATAAGAAATTAGTTAGTTTTTGTGACCCAAACCTTTTTGGTTTTGGGTCTGTTCATATCAACAGATGGTAAACTAACAGATTTGCTATGAAGAACAGTCTGAGGGGATGGAGATGGTGAAGAAGAAGAATCCTTTGGCATGGATTTTCTTCTCTCTGGTTTCAGCACAGGAGCATTCGACTCTCCCAATAGATGTTGAACCATCATAACAAGTTGTGTCTGATTGTGATAAAGCCTTCAGCTTATAGACACATTAGTGCTTGAGATTGATGGATTCTGTGTTGTACCATCTCCCTTTGAGCAACCTCAGCTGTTGCCTGATTAACCCCTTCCTTTTTGGATTTCTTTTTGGATTTTGGGATTACAGGTTTTGATGTTGCTAATACAACTTGGTTTCAAACTCAGTTTTCATTTTATCCATTTCTTTTTAATGTTCTCATTATGTTTGAGTTTGGAGCCCTTTTTATACCAGCAATCATCAGTAAGATGATTGAATAAGCACATATTTCACATGGCTTTTTCTTATCTTAAGTTGATCATCTGCTGAAGAAGATGAAACTACTGAAGACTTATTCTTCAGCAGTTTACGACCAGTACTAGCAGTTTTCTTCCTTGCAGTACATGCTTTCTTGATAACTTCTTCAGTAGTTTTCCCACCTTTTACTGGTAGTTTTCTTCCCTTCAGTACATGCAGTAGTTTGGGTTTGTTCTCCAGGTGTTATGACTTGCTCTTTAGTACTTTAGTACTTTGTGAAATACCACCTGGAGTGATCAACCTTTTGATCATGTGAATGTCACCATTTGAACCATCAACATCAGCTGATAGGTTTAGGAGGAAATTAATGCTGACTACAACCTCTGATGGTGTTGTATCAGATAGTAGATCACATGATGAAAAGGATTGGTTATTGCTTTCTCCATCAGATTCTACCTCTACTCTGGGAGTAAAATCTATAGGAGGAGCAGTGTGATTATACCCATGCCAAACTTCACATTGGAAGCAGACTGCTTACTGAGAAGCATTTCAAAACCCTTGCAGGAATGTACCCATCAATCACACTCTACCTGGGTAGCTGCAAGTGTTTCTTTGAGGTCTCTGTACTTCTCTAGAAGTACCTCTTCCCTAGCCTTATCATCAGTGATTTGGCATTTAAGTTTGTAAATCTCATCATTCTTATCATTAAGCACAGACTCAAATTCAGCTTTTCTTTTGGATATTATTTGTTCTAGCTCAATGTTCTGTTAATTAAAGCTACATTTGCTTCTCTAATAGATGCAAATGCGGCTATGCATGTTTCAAAAATAGCTTGGCTTTGGCATCAGAGGATACCTGTGATACCTGTGGTGTGAGGCATTAGAAGATGAGGTATCACAGACTCCAGGGCCATAAGAGCAAGGTTTCCAAAAGGATTGTCACCACCATGTTGACCAGCCCCAGAAAATAGTTGTTCATGACCAGACATATCATCTGGTAAACTACTGCAGTCAACAACTCTGGGGTGAAAAAGCTGTGTTGTTGAGGTTGAGATTGTTGATGAAATAGGAAGGTTGAGGCTCAGGAAGTGCAGGTGGTTGTTGAGCAATGGGTACTTGAACTTGACTGGTTGTGGCATGTAATAGCAGGGATATGGATATGACATTGGACCCTGGGACAAAATATGCAGGAGATAGAGGTTGTGATTGATGACCAGAACTAGCAGGATGTTGCCCTCTATTGTTGAATATTACTTGAAAAGTCACAAAGGGTGTAGAGGAGTTAGATCCAGATGATCTACACTCTCTTGAAAGTGCCCAAGCCTGTGGCATTTGTGACACCTCAACTACTCTTGTCAAAACCAACTTTGGTTGTGCCAGAGAGTCCAGGGAATTTCCTACCTGTTCTCTTGTAGAACTTCTGAGATCTGATATTAATCAAGGCCATTTGGCTCAGAATATCCATCTCTTCTAAGTCATCATCAGCTATACCTTTCAAATCATCCATAATGAAGCACAAATTGTCACTATTACTGCCTGACTGACTATCAACACTCACAAATGCATGATGAGAACTATTTGAAGAGAAATTATATGCTCATCATAATTACTTTTGATGCAGATATTCTGACTCATGACCGACCAAGGCAGTGTTCCCTGGTACAAAGTCTTCAGTGAGCTTTCCTGATGATGCCAGTTTCCTTTTCTGCTCTATCTCTCTTTCAAATGTAAGAAGTTTCCCATGAAGTTGGGTGAGAGATAGGCTACCCAGATTTGCATTAGAGCGTAGGACAATTGTATATGTGTCCCATCTCTCAGGCAGTGATCTGAGGAATCTGTGGTTCATCAGGCTATTAGTGTATTCATGTTTGACCATTTTCAGCTCAGAGATCAAACATGAAAAAACCTCAAACTGTTGAGTCAGAGTCTCACCCTTCCTATGAGCAAATGTCTCATATTGTTGGGCAAGTATTTCCCTATTGTTTGTTAAGACCTCATCAGTACCATGAAATTGTTCTTTTAGTGCCTTCCAGAGTCATGAGCAGTTTCATGATGCATAAGCCCACAATAGATTTCATTAGGCAGTGCCATGGCCAGAATTCCATGAGCTTTAGCATCAATCTCAAACACTTTTCAATCCACATCAGAGTATTGTTCTCTTCTTCTTGAACCCATTTGGTTGGTTTCCGGATTGTTCACCATAGGCTTATGTGGACCATGCCACAGATGTCCAACAACCTAAACTGTTCACCACAGGTGATGGAGCATTCTTCGTTGCCATATGTTATACTCAGTCCTAACCAGCATCGGAGGCTTGGTTGAGGAACCAGTATTGTGAGGGTTATTAGAAGCAGTAGTCATATTCAGAATTCAGACAAATTCAAGGTCAACAAATTAAATCTAGCTCAAAACCACTTAGAACCTCAAACAAAGTGCCAGAAGCAAAAGAAACTAAATCTCTATAACCGATTCTTGCAAATTTGCTAATTCGATCAAACTTAGATAGCAAAAGAACAATTTCAATGATCAGTTGTTAAATCGATCAATGATCAACCTGCTCTAATACCATTGTTAGGATCTCACCATCTAGTTTGATCAATTAGATTGGATTTGCGCAGAATGAGCCAACGAATTAACAAATTTAAACAAGAACACATGAATTTATCAATGAAACAGTGTTTGTTATAGAGAGAGAATTTCTGCCAAAAGAATATATTCATTCAATACACACTTCGGCTGGCTTTCGCACATCGTTACGATTAGGTCATCTTTCTTTTTATAAGGAAGCTGACATCAGCTGATGTCACTTGACAATGATATCTAACTGTTATTTAACTACTAAAAGTTAACACAACTACTAAAGATGTCAAACAGTTGACATCTTCTTACAAAAATACCAAGTGTTAATTATCACTACAACTACAGAAAAGAAACTACTGAAACAACAACGACTGAAGACATGCTCTTCAGTCGTTTTAGAAGTACTGAAATAGAAAAGAAAACTACTGAAAGGAAACCATCACAACAACTGAAGAATGCTTCTTCAGCTGTTGGGACAAACTCTGAAGGCTTCAGTACTTGGACTTCTTGAACTTCAGTTGTTGTCATCAGCTGATGTCTTTAACTGTTGATCTTCAGACTTTGGTCTTAGCTGTTGAAGTCTTCAGTACTTAGTCTTCAACTGCTGATCTTCAGACTTTGTCTTCAGCTGTAGCTGTCTTCAGTACTTAGTCTTCAGCTGTTGATCTTCAGACTTTGTCAAACATGATCAAGTCTTGAGCAGTTGTTGTGATGTCTTGTGGGACTTAAAAGTTTTTCTGATCTGGCTCATTGGTTCTTTTGGTCCAACAATCACGGGGAGATGAGGTAACATACCTGGTATGTTCAGCCTCACCACCAGATGTGGTTTCTTGGCACCCTGGTTTCCCGTGCTTAGTGATGTCTCTTTCAGAGTCATCAAAGGGCTTGATTGCCGCAGATTCAGTCTGAGATTATTACCACTGTCCACAAGGTCCATTGATGTGCCTTCTGTAGTGGCAGCTAATTCTGCATGAGTCCCATCCACATTAGTGGGACTCACCTTATGATAGGTTGCTGATGGGGGCTAGAGATAGGGATTTCTCAAGGCTCTATTGATCTTGAAGAGGGTTTAATAGATCAACTTCATTGCCATGGAGAGATATTATCTCTTCATCAGTTTTGAAGAGAAAGTCAATAAAAGATAGAGAGGTTAAGCCTACTGACCCGGGACCTTGATCAATGTCTACAAGCATTGAGCCTTTGGTGGGGCTGTCCATAGTTGGCTACTCAGAAGAGTGTAGATACTCATCCTGAGGGCTGCTGGTTTGGGTGTCGGGCTCCTGGGTTTGAGACTGAGGAGACTCAAACCCATATTGAGGTCAAAAGAGAAAGATGGAGAGACCTCAAACTGAGTGGGACCCATGTTTCCACTCTAGTCTTTTGGATTGAACAGGAGGGGCTTGTTCAATAAGAGTAGATTAAACAAGGGTTCGTTTGGGGGGTCTTTGATATGTGATGGTGATGGGTGGAGAAGGTAGTGTTGGCATTGTGGTGGTGGTTGCTGGTGTGGTTTCATCACCTATGGGGTGAACAGAGATGTCACTAGGAGCTATGTGCTCAATCATACCGGAAGCAGAGTGGTGTACCTTCCAGTGAAGTTTGTGGACACCTTCTTCAAAGTCTTGAAGATGGTAGGCCACATGTGGGGGACAGTCAAAGCAGCTGCATAGACAAGCATGCTCTGTCCCAACTCACAGTTGATGAGTGTTGAATGAATCTAGGATACATATAGAATGTCTCCCTTTGTAGATTCCCAATCAGATTATTGAACACAAATCATGAGTGATTAAAGCGTAGGCCTCTCACCAGTCCATGACCAAGCATCCTAGTTCATATGTGATTTGATCCTATCCCCCGGACTTGTTGGACAAGTAGTGAAGGACAACATGCAGGAGGAACTTCTAGTTGTAGGAGAAGTTGAACTTGTAGACCGTCAACCTGCTTATGTCTCCACCATATGCCTTAGGGAATTCAGTAGGAGCTCCTTCATCATGAAGCTCGAGTGCTCCCTGATGAGTTCTTCAGTAATGATCACCTCCTGTCCACAAATGCTGGACCTCAGTACACGACATCCATTAGGGTTTTGGCTTGACCATTCCCTAAAATTCGGCCATGTGATTGGTGTAAATAGTGGGGTTAACGGTAAGATCAGTGTAGTAAGGTGATTGGGTGAGAAATGAGATGATTTCAGAGAAGTCGACGTCTCTTGAAGAATCAAGAAGTGCGACTTGGTTGTGCTGAGGGTTAAGTTGCCATTGGAAAGGTGAATGTGGATGATTTTGAGCATGGGTAAAGTTAGAGAGGAGAGAAATTTCTAGGGCAGTAAAAATTGCAAGTAAGAAGATGAAATTGAATAGTCGAGATTATTTAAAAGAGGGTGGGAAGGCAGTAATGGGGGGTTAGGATGAGGTGATGTGATGATTTAGTGGATGAATTGACAATGGTGGTATGGTTAAAATCAGTTAAATAATCCGAGATCATTAACAAAATCATGGCTTTTTACAATGTGGGGCCCAAGAGATTTACGTTACATAGTAGAATCTTTCTTCCGAATGTAAAACATTCCAAAGTTAATTTGTCTTCCGAAGGCAGTTCTTACTTCCGAAGCAAGAACTTTGCTTCTGAAGGTTAGTATTTCTTTCCGAATGGAGAGTTTGTAAGCCTTAGAAGTAGATCTGATATGTTCAATCGCTTCTTCCGAGACCAAAAGCTCTTCCGAATAAAATATACTTTGAGAAATTATGCTTCGGAAGATATAAAATAACTTCCGAGGGTGAATTTCTCTTCGGAAGAATTTACACTTAGAAAATTTCAGAAAGATCTTTTGTAACAGGGCTTAAGTTATATTGACAGAGACATTAAATATTAAAAGGTTTTCAAAAGAGGTGATCTGTTTATCATCCAATAGCTTTATGAGATACTTAAATCTTTGCTCATCAAAAACTTTGGTGAACAAATCAGCATATTGTTCATTTGAGTCAACTTTGATTAGTTTAATCAGATTTTCTCATGAATATCTTTAATGAAATGGTACCCGATGTCATATGCTTTGTCTTGGAGTGCTTCACCGGATTTTTAGTAATGGAGATAGCATTGTTGTTGTCAATATGGATTGGAGTACTCATAAAGTTGAATCCATAGACTAACATCTGATTCTAAATCCATAGCAGTTGAGTACAGCAGCTAGCAACAGCAATGTATTCAGCTTCAACAGTTGATGTAGAGACACATGATTGTTTCTAGCATTGCCATGAGATGATCCTTCCACCACAAAATTGACATCCTCCTGATGTTGATTCTTGTCATATTACAGCCACCATAGTCACTGTCAGAGTATCCATAGAATTTAAAATCCTTGTTTCTGGGATATCAGAGACCTAATTTCGGTGCTCCTTTGAGGTATCTAAAGATTCTCTTAACAGCAGCTAGGTGAGACACCTTTGGAGCAGCCTGATATCTTGCACAAATACAAGTAGAAAACATGATATCAGGTCTACTGCAGTAAGATACATTAGAGAACCATAATTGCCCTATACTAATGTTGATCAGTATCCTCCCCCTCAAGGTCAGTACAAAGATTATGGTTTCTGGGTATGGGTGTCTTGGCAGGCTTGCAATCCTTTATTTCAAATCTTTCTAAGATGTCAGAGACATACTTAGATTGATTAATGAAGAACCCTTCCTTCATTTGCTTCACCTGAATTCCCAGGAGGAAAAGTTCATTTTTCCATGGAACTCATCTCAAACTTTTTCTTCATAATGCTCTCAAAGTCCTTACACATTTGGTCATTTGGAGAACCGAATATGATGTCATCAACATAGACTTGAACGAGCAAGATGTCCTTTCTACACTTCTGATGAAGAGAGTCTTGTCAATGGTACCTCTAGTGTAGCCGTTCTTTAGAAGAAACTTAGACAATGTCTCATACCACAGCCTAGGTGCTTGGTGCAGCCCATATAGAGGTTTATTCAATTTGCACACATAGTTGGGGTGTTGTGGGTCTTTAAATCCTAGAGGTTGGCATACATAGACTTCCCTATCTATATCCCAATATAGAAATGCCCACTTGAAATCAAGTTGATAGACAGTGAGTCCTTCGGTGCAGCCTAATCAAGGAAGATCCTAACTGCCTCAAGTCTTGCAACTGGTGCAAAGACATCAGTATAACCAATTCCTTCCACTTGTGTGTATCCTTGACTACAAGTCTTGCTTTTTTCTTGATGATCAAGCCTCTATCATCTCTTTGTTTCTGAAAACCCATTTAGTGCCTATTGGTACTTGACCAGATGGTAGCGGAAATATGTTCCATACCTTCTATCTCTTGAATTGAATCAACTCCTCTTGTATCGATTCAAGCCAACTACTATCTTTTAAGGCATCTTCTACCTTCTTGGATTCCATCTAGGATAGAAAGCATGAGTACAATTAGACATTCTCGTGATGAGTCTGTCCTCTTGTTCTCACACCTTTAGTGACATCCCCTATGATGTTCTCAGCAGGATGAGTGTTATGAATCCTAAGGCGAGGAATCACTTCTAGTTGCAGAGATAGATCCAGGTTGGACATATTCTACTCAGGAACTGGAACACTCTGTCCAGCTGCTGTTTCAAAATCATTCAATGAGGACTGATTGAATGAGTGAAAAACATCATCAATGGTTGGTTGTGAAGTGGTGTTAATAGTTTCCTGTCCTTTCAAAACACTACTTCCTTCTGCCTGGTGTTGTGGTGGATCACCTAATGAGTTTTGAGGCCCAGTAAGTGACTCACTTGTAGAAGCTTCACTATTCCTTGATATGGTCAAGATATCAGATCTGTGAATGGTGGAAACTTCGTTTATAGTAGCTCTTAGAGAATTTGGACTAGGTCTGGGAAGCTCAAACAGCTGATCATCAGCAGTAGCATCAGCATCATTTTGAACTCCTATTCTAACTGAAACATTCTCATAAGAAGGTTTAGAATAGTTTGAAAATAATTCTAAATTAAAGATATGATCAGGGCCATTCTCCTTAGCACAAGGACTGTGCTCATTAACAACTATGTTGGATGATTCCTCAAATTGTTGATTCTTAATGTTGTACACCTGCTGCCGAAGGACCTTAGAAAGCCAATGAACGGTGGCCTCTTGTTCCATAGCTCATAAGGGGTTTTTCCATTGGGCTTAACTACAAGAACTCTATTCTGCACATAGCATGCAATGCTGACTGCCTCTGCCCAGAATGTTAGAGGTGACATAGTTCGAGCAGCCTCCATAATTGTCATGTTCCTCCTCTCAGCAACACCATTTTGTTGAGGAGTTCTGGGAGCACTATATTGTCTGGCAATCCCTTTTGAATTACAGAATAAGTCAAGAATGAAGCTCTTATACTCAGTCCCTTGATCACTTCTAATGATTTTAACCTTATGATCAATTTGATTTTCTATTTTAAGAATAAAAGGTTTTAATGTTTTAGCAGTTTCATCTTTAGTTCTTAAAAACAATACCCATGTGAATCTTGTAAAATCATCAACTATCACAAGGCAATATGATTTCCTTCCAATGCTCACTATACTTATAGGACCAGAAAGATCCATATGCAATAAGTGTAATGGAGTAGTAATAGAGTTAACACATTTGGATTTATGAGATGTCCTATGTTGTTTCCCTTTCAGGAAAGCAACACAGTTATCTTTGCAAAAAAACTCCTTTTTAGGCAAACCATGTATCAAGTTATTTTTAGCCAATTTATTTTTTGTCTTAAAATTTACATGACACATACGTTTATGCCACAGTGTTGACTCATCACTATCAGCTTTGGAAAGAAAGCATGATACATCACCCATTGGGGAAGTATTGTTCATATCTAGCTTATACATATCCCCTTTCCTAGGAGATCTAAGAGCACCAATTCCGGAGGAATTGTCATCCCTGGTTTGAGGATAACGCACTCATGTTCTGTGAAAAGAATTTGGTGATTTTGATCATGAAATTGAGAAACACTTAACCGATTGTGTTCAAGCTATTTGACAAAGTGAACTTTGACAACCTCTAATTTACCATTGGATATACTCCCTCTACCAGAAATATATCCTTCGGCCTCACCTCCAAATTGGACAGGACCTCCATCATAGTTCTGAAACTGTTGAAGGAGAGATATGTTCCCTGTCATGTGCCTAGAGCATCCACTGTCTACAATCCATACATTGTTGTTCTTGTCATATGGATGTCCCTACACATAAGATGAGATTGTTAGTTTTGTTTGGAAGCCCAAGCCTCGCTGGTCTTGGGTTCTTCCAAAGATAATGACATAATTGAAACAAATGTTATGCATGGGAGTTCAATAGAGGTCTTTGAAGAAGTGGTTTGGGTTGCAGCGTCTTCCTTAATCTTCCAGTCCATCCTTTGGTTGATCTTGGAGGATGAGCTTGTTGAAGCTTTTGCAGCATGGCCATCTTTCGAAGCTTCTTTCTTTTTGAAAGAAGCCTTCACCACCTTTTCTTCCGAAGCAGTCTTCTTCTGGGCAGGTTTCAAAGGAGCTTTCTTGTTCTTCCGAACCTTAGTAGCTTTTGCATCCAAAGCCATATTCCCTTCGGAAGAAATAGTTTCTTCCGAAAGCAACTGGCTTCCGAAACTAGCTTTCCCTTTTTCAACTTCTTGTTCTTTGGCAGGATAGGAGTGCTGGTATTACACTCCTTTCCTGAACCAGAAGTACCTAACACTAGGAATCCAACTAAGATAAAAACACCCTTCTACTTTGGGTCAATCTTCAGCTTGGACTCAGCACCTTTTTGGTAGTTCTTCTAGCAGCTTTAGCTCTGTTTCTTCTGGCGTTAGTGGTTAGGATTTGTTCTTCACGTGAGGAGATGGGTACATCTACCTATTCCTTCCTGTGGTGACCACTATTTTTGCAGGTCAGCAGTTGGAACCTCTTGCTCTTCAATACCAAATCTGGGCTATCTAATAGACTGATAGGAGTGTGGTGGAGCAATTTCATTGGTTCCCAACCCGCCTTTGTTCTGATAATCAAGTTTGGAGTGGGAGGATGATGCAAGAATAGCTTGGAAGTTTTGCTCAGAAATAGCATGCTTCCTAGCCTGAGCCTTAGCAGTGACAAGCTGGGCTTGAGCCTCAGATGATTTGGATATCAGATCTTTGATTTGAGTCTAGTAGTTGGTGTGTTCATCTTTTAAAAGAGATACAGTTTCTCTAACTCTTCAATTTTCTTTTGATAGTCAGATTCAGCTCTTTTAAAATCAGATTTTAATATATTTAAAGACTCAATATCATATCTGATTTCCATATTGTAATCCTGATAGAGTTTAACTTTAGCTATATAGGATGGAGTGCAGGGATGTTCATATACCTGGGCATTGTCTGTTTCGGCCACGAGAGCTTGAGCAGGAGTCACATCCTGTACCATGAAGCTCCAATCAACTTCTTGAGCCATTGTAGCTGTTCCAGTTGACTTCTCAGCGGGCTTTGAAGTTGAGGGATGTGTGGAGGCCTGTGGGGTTCCCGCATTGGTCTTGGAGCCTTGCATTCCCTTGCAAAGTGACCCAGTTGGTTACAGTTGTAACACTTCGCCTTGGTCTTGTCAAACCCGAACTTGCTGGCTGTTGGGTTTTGAGGGAAATGCCTTCCAGTTCTCTTAAAGAACTTCTTCGCTCTGTAAGTTAAAACAGCCATTTGTTGGACAATGCTTTCCTTTTCTAACATTATTTGCATAATGTGTGCTTGCAGGATTGTAGTAACAATCTTTTGTCATGTGGTTTTGCAAACCACAAATTATGCATGCAATGTTAGTCTTTTGGGAATGTGAGGGTTGCTGTTTCTTGGACTTCTTTTCTTCATCAGCAACTTTTCCCTTCAACTTCTTGTCCTTTGGTAGGACAGGAGTGCTGGTATTACACTCATTCCCTGAATCAGAAGTACCTAACACTTGGAATCCAGCTGAGATAAAGACACCCTTCTACTTTGGGTCAACCTTCAGCTTGGACTCAGCCACCTTTTTGGCAGTTCTTCTAGCAGCTTTAGCTCTGTTTCTTCTGGCCTTAGTGGTTAGGATTTGTTCTTCACATGAGGAGATGGGTACATCTACCTGGTCCTTCCCTGTGGTGACCACTATTGTTGCTTCATCCTTCAACTCTAGTTAGGAAGGGTGAACAGTTGGAAACTCTGGCTTCTCAATACCACATCTAGGCTATCTAATAGACTCATAGAGTGTGGTGGAGCAATTTCATTGGTTCCCAACCCTCCTTTGTTCTAATAACAGAGTTTGGAGTGGGAGGATGATGCAAGAATAGCTTCGAAGTTTTGCTCAAAAATAGCATGCTTCCTAGCCTGAGCCTCAGCAGTGACAAGCTGGGCTTGAGCCTCAGATGATTTGGATATCAGATCTTTGATTTGAGTCTAGTAGTTGGTGTGTTCATCTTTTAAAAGAGATACAGTTTTCTCCAACTCTTCAATTTTCTTTTGATAGTTAGATTCAGCTCTTTTAAAATCAGATTTTAATATATTTAAAGACTCAATATCAGATCTGATTTACATATTGTAATCCTGATAGAGTTTAACTTTAGCTGTACAGAATGGAGTGCAGAGATGTTCATATACCTGGGCATCGTCTGTTCCGGCCACGAGAGCTTGAGCAGGAGTCACATCCTGTACCATGAAGCTCCAATCAACTTCTTGAGCCATTGCAGCTGTTCCAATTGACTTCTCAGCGGGCTTTGAGGTTGAGGGATGTGTGGAGGCCTGTGGGGTTCTTGCATTGGTCTTGGGAGCCTTGCATTCCCTTGCAAAGTGACCCAGTTGGTTACAGTTGTAACACTTCGCCTTGGCCTTGTCAAACCCGAACTTGCTGGCTGTTGGGTTTTGAGGGAAATGCCTTCCAGTTCTCTTAAAGAACTTCTTTGCTCTGTAAGTTAAAAGATCCATTTGTTGGACAATGCTTTCCTTTTCTAACATTATTTGCATAATGTGTGCTTGCAGGATTGTAGTAACAATCTTTTGCCATGTGGTTTTTCAAACCACAAATTATGCATGCAATGTTAGTCTTTTGGGAATGTGAGGTTGCTGTTTCTTGGGCTTCTTTTCTTCATCAGCAACTTGTTCCTTCAACTTCTTGTCCTTTGGTAGGATAGGAGTGCTGGTATTACACTCCTTCCCTGAATCAGAAGTACCTAACACTTGGAATCCAGTTGAGATAAAGACACCATTCTACTTTGGGTCAACCTTCAGCTTGGACTCAGCCACCTTTTTGGCAGTTCTTCTATCAGCTTTAGCTCTGTTTCTTCTGGCCTTAGTGGTTAGTATTTGTTCTTCACATGAGGAGATGGGTACATCTACCTGTTCCTTCCCTATGGCGACCACTATTGTTGCTTCATCCTTCAACTCTAGTGAGGAAGGGTGAACAGTTGGAAACTATTGCTTCTCAATACCACATCTAGGCTATCTAATAGACTCATAGGAGTGTGGTGGATCAATTTCATTAGTTCCCAACCCTTCTTTGTTCTAATAACAGAGTTTGGAGTGGGAGGATGATGCAAGAATAGCTTCGAAGTGTTGCTCAAAAATAGCATGCTTCCTAGCCTGAGCCTCAGCAGTGACAAGCTGGGCTTGAGCCTCAGATGATTTGGATATCAGATCTTTGATTTGAATCTAGTAGTTCGTGTGTTCATCTTTTAAAAGAGATACAGTTTTCTCTAACTCCTCAATTTTCTTTTGATAGTCAGATTCAGCTCTTTTAAAATCAGATTTTAATAAATTTAAAGACTCAATGTCATATCTGATTTACATATTGTAATCCTGATAGAGTTTAACTTTAGCTATACAGGATGGAGTGCAGAGATGTTCATATACCTGGGCATCGTCTGTTCCGGCCACGAGAGCTTGAGCAGGAGTCACGTCGTGTACCATGAAGCTCCAATCAATTTCTTGAGCCATTGCAGTTGTTCCAGTTGACTTCTCAGCGGGTTTTGAGGTTGAGGGATGTGTGGAGGCCTATGGGGTTCTTGTATTGGTCTTGGGAGCCTTGCATTCCCTTGCAAAGTGACCCAGTTGGTTACAGTTGTAACACTTCGCCTTGGTCTTGTCAAACCCGAACTTGCTGGCTATTGGGTTTTGAGGGAATGCCTTCCAGTTCTCTTAAAGAACTTCTTCGCTCTGTAAGTTAAAAGAGCCATTTGTTGGACAATGCTTTCCTTTTTTAACCATATTTGCATAATGTGTGCTTGCAGATTGTAGTAACAATCTTTTGCGATGTGGTTTTGCAAACCACATATTATGCATGCAATGTTAGTCTTTAGTGAATGTGAGGGTTGCTGTTTCTTGGGCTTCTTTCTCATCAGCAACTTTTCCCTTCAACTTCTTATCGTTTGATAGGACAGGAGTGCTGGTATTACACTCCTTTCCTGAATCAGAAGTACCTAACACTTGGAATCCAGCTGAGATAAAGACACCCTTCTACTTTGGGTCAATATTCAGCTTGGACTCAGCCACCTTTTTGGCAGTTCTTCTAGCAACTTTAGCTCTGTTTCTTTTGGCCTTAGTGGTTAGGATTTGTTCTTCACATGAGGAGATGGGTACATCAACCTGATCCTTCCCTGTGGTGACCACTATTGTTGCTTCATCCTTCAACTAATAGTGCTCTTCAATACCACGTCTAGGCTATCTAATAGACTCATAGGATTGTGGTGGAGCAATTTCATTGGTTCCCAACCCACCTTTGTTTTGATAACAGAGTTTGGAATGGGAGGATGATGCAAGAATAGCTTGGAAGTTTTGCTCAGAAATAGCATGCTTCCTAGCCTGAGCCTCAGCAATGACAAGCTGGGCTTGAGCCTCAGATGATTTGGATATCAGATCTTTAATTTGAGTCTAGTAGTTGGTGTGTTCATCTTTCAAAAGAGATACAGTTTTCTCTAACTCCTCAATTTTCTTTTGATAGTCAGATTCAGCTCTTTTAAAATCAGATTTTAATATATTTAAAGACTTAATATCAGATCTGATTTCCATATTTTAATCCTGATAGAGTTTAACTTTAGCTATACAGATTGGAGTGCAGAGATGTTCATATACCTGGGCATCATCTGTTCCGGCCACGAGAGCTTGAGCATGAGTCACATCCTGTACCATGAAGCTCCAATCAACTTCTTGAGCCATTGCAACTGTTCCAGTTGACTTCTCAGCAGGCTTTGAGGTTGAAGGATGTGTGGAGGCCTGTGGGGTTCCCGCATTGGTCTTGGGAGCCCTGCATTCCCTTGCAAAGTGACCCAGTTGGTTACAGTTGTAACACTTCGCCTTGGTCTTGTCAAACCCGAACATGCTAGCAGTTGGGTTTTGAGGGAAATGCCTTCAGTTCTCTTAAAGAACTTCTTCGCTTTGTATGTTAAAAGAGCCATCTGTTGGACAATGTCCACATACTTTACATCATCTGGAGTGAAACACTCAAGATCATCAAAGCAGTATTGAAAATCACCAGAGTGTCCACTTCTTGAGACAAAGGCACAACTTTCCTGAAAGGAGTTATGTTGAGGCAGTTGAGACCTTGGAGTCTCAGGGAAAGTGATGTAAGGTCCAGAAGAGCAGGATGGCTGCTGGTAAGTCAGGTAATGCTAAGGTTGTGGGGGTAATGAGCCTTCAGTAGCATTGCTAGCAGGAAGACTCATGGGTCTGCTTGTTGGTGGTGAGAGTGTTCAAGTTCTCTATCCTCTTGACGGAGGCACAGTAGAATTTCCATTTGTTTGGAAGAGCACTCATGAACTTTCTAGTAAGATCTCTAAGTTCAGGAGTGATCTTCACTGACTAAAAAGAAGAGATAAGATCCATGTACCTAAAGTACTGCTGGTTGAGAGTCTCTCCAGCAATTTGAGTGAAGTTCTCAAATTGTTGCTTCAGCGAGTCCTTCTTCGAGTCATTGAAGCTTGAGTACATCTGAGCAAGTGCATCAAATATTCTTTGGCAGTCATGCAATGCTTGAATCCCACCATGATGGAGTTCGGTATTGCAGTCATGAGAATGGTCATGGCATTGCTGTCGATGTCCATCTTCTTTCTGTCTTCATCAGAGTAATCCTTTACAGCCTTTTCTATCATGGCACCAGTCCACCAAGTGATGCCACCTTTGGGTTATACAGTCCATTGACAATGGAGTTCCACATCTTGCTGTCTTGGTATCTGATGAATCCTTCTAGTCTCCTGCTCCAAGACCTGAAGTTTTCAGGAGTAATGATGGGAGCCTTTGTCATGGTTCCCATCTCTACCTCGGACTTGTTAAAGGCCATTTGAGTGAGTAGGTTAGATCACGCAATCAAGAGCCTGAGAAGCTCTGATACCATTTGCAGGATCTATGTTAGTCACTTAACACTTTGTTTTTCTCTCAAACTCACCTAGAACAATACTCGGGTGAAGATAGAATGAGTAAGAGTTGATCACAATATAGAAAGTAGTAAAAGAACACAGGAAGTAATTTTGAAGGTACTTTTATATATTGCTTCTCAGCTCAATAATACAAGACTCTTTCAAGCGGTGTGGAATGAGTTACAAAGAGAACCTATATATAATACTACCTACAGCCGGATATACTTTGATACCAGCTGGGATCCTATAACTAAAGCCTATACTACAAGACTATAGTTTAAGGTATTTCGGATAAAGTCTTATCTGAGATTTGATAGCCAGGACATGTTCCTGACTTACCTTTTGTCACCAACTAAAGTTGGTAACATGTACTATCATGAAAAGCTGAATAGTGGAATAAAGTATGGTCAACTGCATGGCTCTTTGAGAAAATGCCATACAGTATCAGAGGTCTGCAGCAGAGTGTCAGAGACCATACTTCTGTCCACTAGTTCATAGCAGTATCTTCTAAAGGTTAAATGGCTTCGGAAGAGTAAGTACTTCCGAAGTACTTCGGAAGAGGCTGCTTCTTCCAATGCTGGAGACTTCTTCTTTTCATCATACTTCGGAAGTGGTCTTCAGCTGATTCTCCTAAGACTTGAATTTGGAACTAGAGTTCCATCTTTGGAAGTTGATCTTTCACTTTGTCTTCGGAAGACCTCTACAACCTTCGGAAGTTTCATACTAAGCTTCGGAAGCCTTTGCATGCAGCACCAAAATTATCTAAGTGACTTAGTTTTGGTTGCATTAGCCTTCTTCTTGATCCAACAATAATGTACTAACCACATCAATCTTGTATGTGTCTTGGGCATATAAGATCTAACACATTTCGGGGATGTTAGTTTCTTGTGGAAGGTTTGTCTCATGGCAATGCAAGAAACAATACCGTGTTTCTTGGTGGAAGGTTTGTCTCATGGCAATGCAAGAAACAATACCGTGTCTCTGCATCAACTGCGGAAGCTGAATACATTGCTACTACAAGCTGTTGTGCTCAAGTGCTTTGGATTCAAAATCATATGCTTGACTATGGATTAACCTAAAGGAGACTCCTATTCAAATAGACAACAATAGTACTATCTCAATCACTAAAAATCCAGTGTAGCACTCCAGGACAAAACACATCAATATTAGGTATCATTTAATTAGAGATAACTTTGAGAAGGATTAATCAAACTAGTCAAGGTTAACACAAACGAACAATATGCTCATATGTTCACCAAAGCTTTGATGAACAAAGGTTCAAGTATCTTTTATCAGCTATTGGGATGATTAACTTTGAGTAGCTTTTCTTAAAACTTAATTATATTATTTCTAAAACCTATGTGTCCTAAGTTGTCTATTCTATCACCTTCATAAGCTCTTGTTTTCTCTGGATAAAAATCTTTTTAGAAGAAATTTCCTTAGAGTTTTTGAAAAATCTTGGTCTTTTTCTTTCGAAAGATATAGTTTATCTTTGGAAGAAACTTATGCCTTCAAAATAAATAACTGTCTAAGTAAATTTCCTTCGGAAGAAATGTTTGAAATCTCTTCCAAATCTTAAAATTTTTAGGCACTTACATGATTTGAAGGACAATTTTCTTCCAAAGCAAATTAACTCTCGGAAGCTTTATTCTTAACTAAACAAAACTTTTATGTCTTAATTTTCTTCCAAAGGAAAATTTTCAAAAACTCTCAGGAAATTCTTCCAAAGTCATTTTGGCTTTGGAAGCTTTTTCATTGAAACTTCTGAACACAATTTACCTTCGGAAGATTTTCAAGCTCCAAGAAAACTACTTTTTGAGCAAAAAGCAAACTTCTTTTTTAGAGGTAGGACCGACATCCGGATTTCAAAGTTTATCCTCTTTCATTAACTTTGCCTTAAATCTTATTCATATAAACCAATAGTTTCCCCGTCTTTCAATCAACTTCATCTTTCCTCCGAACCTAAATTCCCAAAATTCTCTGTACAACCGCCGTCGTTCTTTCTTTCCTTCACTATTAAGCTTTCCTAAATGGCCAAGCTTAATAGAAGAAATGACCCTGATTTCTCCATGCAGTTACACAGGCAGCACAATCAGGTTCCCCTGTTAACTCTGAGAAAGATCCACACTTCTCAAAGGTTTGCCAGTTCTTGGCTTTGTCTAACTATTCCACCTCCCTTACTATCGATCTTGTTCTTGATGAGGATCATCTGCTTGATTTTTGGAAAACCTGTCAAGAGAAATTCTAGATGGGAAGAAGGAGAAGGACAATCTTCATCACTCCAGCCATCATAAACATTCACTTCAGCTGGATAATGATGAAGGTGAATTGTCCTTTCCTAAAGAAGCTGTTAACCAATCCTTCTAGCAAATGGACTACGAAGGGGAGTTCTCTATAAAGACCATCAAGAAAAGGAAGGTCTCATCCTAGTGGAAGTACTTACTACATGTTGTCATCCACAGCTTATCCAACAAGCATAAGGGTTGGGACCTGATTCCTAGAGATCTCTCCTTCATAGTGCATGGGATGGTTCCAGGGGTCAACTTCAGGTATTCTCAATTTGTCTATACATATCATCTTGCTACCTTAGATTCCTTAGAATATTAAATATTTCCTAGATATGTTCAACACATTCTATACTATGAACTGGGCTCACAGTTGAGGGAATTAGGTAATATTCTTAAACTGGGACTGATGGAGCCCAGCATCTTTAAAATCTTAAAGAAGCCAACTATTGGCTTCTCTAGGGTAGAAACAGCCTTGGTCCTAAAAATGTTGGAGCTCATTGTTCAAGGTGACAACCTGGAAACCCAAGCCAGTGTTGAACCCACACCTTCTACATATCAACCACTAAAACAACCAAATATCACCCTCACATACCAAAGAAGATCCAAACGAACCCCTGCACAAGCTATTTAGTCTATGCAGGCCCCCATATCACTACTCACACAGGAAGAAGTGGAATCTAGAGCTCCCACTTATCCTGAGGGGCAAACCACTCCCATCCCTTCAACTATCAGTCTTGAGGTTTTTCATGCTTAGACTGGTGAGCTCACAAGCCCAACAGCCTTAAGCCTTCATTCTGAGTCTCTACACTTAGATAAACAACCTTCAGGGGATAGCTACCCCCCCCCCCCACCTTTAGTCTTAAACCAACCAATTCCCAACCTTGACTTCTATAGTTTGATGACTTTGGTTTCAGTGAGTATCATGCGTCTCTCTATTCACCCCTTACTCAAAAGAGATGAGTGATCCTGAATCACCTATGTCTAGCCCACATTAATCGCCTATCACTGAGGTGGATACTTCTAAACCTGTTTAGGATATCCATATGGAAGAGGCTCTCACATCAACAAGTGATTACATCATTCAGACCTCAACCATGGCAACTCAGCCCATTGACACTTCAATTGAGGTTGTCAATAAGTAGAGGAAAACCAATAACCAAGAACTCCAGGCTGGTGTTGAGAGAGAAGACTTTGGTCAAAATCTCTTATCCCCCAATGATTCTTTTGATGAAGATGAGGGGAATCTGAGACTAAAGGTGCAAAAACTATAAAAAAACATGTACCTATCTAATCTCCAAGGTTAGTCACCTTGAATCTCAGGTGACTACCCTGCAAAACAAGGTCAATGATCAACAACTTGAGATATATAATCTTAAGGAAAAACTAGCTGGGAGACCTTTAAGAAGTGCTCACCCAGGAACACAAGAACCTATGAATGTGGTTGATCTAACCTCTAGCTCATCTATGTAAGTGGGTGATGCTACCAAAAAGGAGGAGAAAGTCATCACAGACGTAGATTCTGGGAGTTCCCCACATTGTATGGATATTGAGGACTCACCATCCTCACTTGCAATTGTCCATACTCAGAAACTTTCTCAAGTTCACATAGATGTGGACTCTATAGACTCCTTCATTCAGAGTCTTTTTGAGGAAGGGATACCAAGGGCAGTGTCATCTCCACTTCAAGGAACTTCCAACTACCTCATAGGGTGGACGTATGATGCCAACAGAAGAGCCCTTATTTTTCAAAGAGTTCAAAGGCAGCAAGAAGTCTTTAACTTTCAGACCTAGAACTACTATGAAGGTCTTGACCTTATCAGCATGCCACTTGTCAAACCAAACCAATCTAGAAAAGCTTACAGGCTAGCTCAAAGGATACAAGACAAAACTATTGAAGAGTTTAGACTTAGAAGGAGACAAAGGCAATTAGGTAATACTATTGATCAACTAGATGTTGAGACAGACCCTAAGAATAGCTTCGAAGGGGAAACCTTGACTAAAGGCCTAGTGGTAGAGCCTGAGAGCCTGTCACATTCACAACTACTTTAGCAATGCATACCCTCAGTAAAGCACCTACTAGTGAAGGTGCATTACATCCTCTCTCTCTAGCCAGAGCTTGGAAGCTACACCAACCAATAAAGGCCAAAGGTTTGTGAGTGACAAAGGGAAAAGGAAATAGACTTCTAAGAAGATTGAGGAGGAGACAGAGAGAGGAAGAGGAAGCTAAGGGGAGAAAGTTCATCTACTGGGTCTGCAAGATTCATGGAAGCTGCTATCAGGGTTGCCTCAGGCCAAACACTCAAGATGATGAGTTGAGGGCAGTCAGGATAAGCTAGTTACAAACCAGAAACTATGATATTGATAATATCATCTCCCTCACATTAGATGAAATAAATGAACTGGCTGACATGGAATTGTCAAAGCAAAGAAAGGAGACAGAGGATGCAAAATTACTTGTCAAATAAAAGAAGAGAGATGACAAAAAAGACTCTACAAGCATGTTCATACCCTCTCCCCAGTTCAAGAAAGTCTTGTACAAGAGGATGTGGCTCCACAAGAACCTCAGGTAGACAAAGAAACGGATAGGATCAAAATGATCAACTACTTGAGTGCCACAGGCCTCTATCAGGCATATGTACTTCTTTTCCTATCCTTTGAATACATTGAGTTTGATTATCTCAATAGCTTGAACTTGAAGTAACCAAAGAAAGAAAAATCAAAAGAAGAGGTTAATGGAAGAAACTTGGCTGGGTTAGTGAGATTGAGATTCTCACTAAGGATTGAATATAATGACTGGGTTAATGATTGAATGGTGGAATCATACAATCAAGAAACATTCAATGTAGAAGAAATACTCATAAATTCTTTTGTATATATTAATAAAGGTGATTGATTACAAAGACTGCTAAGGTTTAGCAAGAAAAGTAATAATCCACTAGAGAATACAAATATTCTGATTGTCTAAATTCTATCACCTCATGTATGAGGTTTTGTTTTCTATTTATAGGCACACAAGATACCTTTTACAAAATGACTAACTACCCCTAACCTATTACATCAGAACTAGTCTAAGTCTAGATCTGCATCTCTGCTTGTTCATCCGCATTGGCAAATGTGGATGAGAAGGACTTGATCAGTATTTCTTCATTTGATCATCCATATTAGTATGTTGGTCATCTGTATTGGTTAATGCGGATGAACAAATAATTCTGAGCATTTGTTTGGTCATCCGCATTGGCAAATGCGGATGAATAAAGTCTTGTCCGCATTATTAATTGGTCTTCCGCATTTGTTAATACGGAAGAACAAATACTTGTCCATATTTGTTTTATGTCTTCCGCATTGACAAATGCGGAAGACCAAACTTGGTTTTTCTTTTGTGTAGGATCTTCATCCGCATTTCATCTTGGACTTGTGGAAATCTAGCAAAGCAACCATCAACTCACCCATTGAATTGGCATGTATGATCCTTTCAGGGTGCAACAATACTCCCCCTAAGGAATATATAGCCTATGTTATTCAATGTTTGGTGGTGATTGAGGTTGTGAGGATTTTGCTAGGTCTTGTGGAGGCATTAAAATGCTGATTTAGTTGGATCCAGAATGGCTTTGATCATGTTGACAAAATCTGTTACTTCTGCCATTCTTTCCCTACTTAGCACACGTATCTTCGTTTTGCTCATATTGTACATGGCTTCTGGTGGTAATTTCTTTAGATAAATAGGTTCCTAAATAGATAGAGTAGAAAGACCATCTCTGTGAATGAATAAGCTCCCATCCATATCTACCTCCAGTTTAACAATATTCCAAGCTGCAAAGGAGTCTTCTTCTTCTTTCTTTTGTCTCTCTTGGCAATGATACGATCATATGCCATTTTCAGCAACTTGATGCACTTTAGGAAGAAGTGCATATCTTGTTCTCCTAGTTTGTTGCTGATTTCCCTAAAGTGTCTAGTATACATGTAGTGGATGTAGGATTCATCAAGCAATCTTACCTCATATCCACTGAATAGTCTTATTTCAGCACCTTCATTTCCTCCCCACTTCATTTCAATGACCATCTCATAAGTTTTCTCATCATAATACACATTTGAGATAGGTGTAGAGGAATGGGTACCAGACACCATTTTTCTCTTCAAAGACTCTGTTGGTTTCAGTTTTACCTCTGGAAACACAAATTCTTCAGCTTGTTTTGTCTTCTTCTCAAGGGGATTGATAAAAGACTTATATTTCCTTATGCATATGGCCTTTAATGATTTGAAATTATCAGTTCGTTTGAACATTTTGAGTATGTTTTCAAATTCTTATCTCCTGAACATAGCTGAGTGATCGATCAGTTGTAGTTGAGCTAGTTCTTTTAAGTCATGGATCTCCAAGGCATTTACAAGAGCAGAGTACTCTATAAAGAATTGGACTAGCACGGAGATCCTTTTAACCATAAACATGTTCCAAGTACTGTCATACTTCAATGCAATTATTTTCTGCTCAACTTTGCCTTTGGGAGTAGATACACCTCTAATCAACTGGCAGTGGTTAACCCTTCTTGAAGTTTTAGTTGGGAGGGTTCAGCAAACCACCCAAGGTATTTGTGAAGCACATGTGGCAAATATTCTTGATCTTTTTGGTTGAGTTGCATGTCTTGAGCTGTCACTCTTGATCTTGGCTTTTTGTTTATGATTTCTTCTTCTATCTGCTTAAGCCTATCTTTCTTTTCATTAATCATCTAGAGAGTTTCAGCCCTTAGTGAGTTTGTTTTCATATTCCTAAGCTTCCTTCTAGTGAAGCCTTGGCTTGAAAGATAATCCTTCATTTCCTTATCTGACATGCTATAAGGATCCAGAAATAGGGTTTTAGGAGTTGATGTTGATTTCTTCATGGCTGATAGTTTAGGCACTGGAACCTTTCAAGAAAGAATTCTTTCATATTCAGTTTCAAAGGTGGGGTCTAGTAGTTTGTTGACTTTCTCTCTTCTGCTTTCATTCCCTCATATGTCATGCTAAATACTTCATATGCATCATACCCGTGATTGATCAAGAACATTGCTTTTATCATAAGGTCATCAGTTTGAGCCTTTAAAACCATTTCATCCATAGATTTTTCTTTTTGGCCAGGACTATCCACATCTACAGCCTTTTCAGCATCATATCCTCCTTCTATTTCCCCTTCTTCCAGATCAATAAATGTAGCTTGTTTCTTTAATTGAGCTTCAACCTTCTCGTTTCATCTACGAATTCAGCTATGGCTACCAAACTTCTTGGATCATCTCTTTTACTCTTCTTCACATGTTCTTCTTCAACTATTGGTCTCTTCCCTTTTGCTTTTTCAGATAAGTATTGCCTCTTTCTGGTATAAGTTTGAAGTGGAGGACCAAAAGACGATTCAGCCTCTTTCATCTCCTTAGGCACTTTTTCAGCCTCAGTTTGTACTTGTTCCTGATCATTAGCTTCTTTTTCTTCCTTTTCTTTCTCTTTTTCACAAAACTCTCTGATCATATCTTTTTGTTCCTCTGATAATGACATAACAGGTACCATTTGCATACTCAACTCCTTCTCCAAGGGAACAAGAGATTGAGGAATGACCAAAATGGGTTTAGTGTTGGTCCTCTGGTCAGTAACAAAATCCCAAAATTCCTCATCAATTATGAATTGTTTAGAAGTAAAGCTATCTAGAGCACGATTAGTTCTTCAAATTCAGCCTTCTCAATTTGAGTAGCATCTGATTGTCCAAAATAACCACAATTTCTAGACTTGATTCTTCATTCATTTTTTTGCTTGCATCTTCTTCTTTTTCATCATTCTCAGTAGAGGATTGTTTCTCATCAGTCATTACTCTTTCTTCATCCTTTTTACTTTCTTCAGCCTCAACACTTCTTTGAATTTCAATTAACATCTCAAGCTCAGATATTCTTTTATTGTGGCTTTCAATTTGACTTTGGAGATTAGAGATGATCTCTACTTGTTCTTCAATCATATCCTCTTGCTCTTCCAAAGCTATAGTTTGAATGGCAAGAGTATCAACATGGCCACTTACTTCTTCTCTAGAATGGTTAAGAGCAGCTTTTAAGTATTCAATATCTTTCTCTTTCTTTTCAACTTCATATTTTTCTTTTAGCTCTTTTAACTCATGCTCCTTTTCATCAAGTTCTAGAATCCTATCATCAATGATTCTAGCTCTCCTATTCAATATTCTTTCCATCCTTTCAACTTTTTGCAAGAACTCAGAGATTAACTCATCCTTTTCATCCGGTCAATTTACATTGGATTCAGTAAAACTATTTAAGGGAGCAGTCTCAAAAGTGACTCTCTTTACAGCATTTGAACATATTGATCCTCCTCATCTAAAGATGATTTGGATGCTTTAGATGAGCTGGTTGAGTCTCCAAACTCAGTTGGATTATCATGGATAGCAATGGTTGAGGTGGTGATTTTGGTGAGTGATGAGGTGGTGATATTGGTGAGTGATGAGGTGCAGATGTTATTGGTTGGGCTATTGGTGATGGAATAGAAGTTTTATGGGGAGATTGTAATGGTGATGGTTGTGGTCATGGTTGTCGTGATGTTTGTGGTGATGGTTGTGGTGATGGTTGTCGTAGAGGCACAAATGGAGATGCATAGTCATGAATTTCAGGTTTAGTGTGAGAATCACCCCTACACCATCCTGGGGTGACACTGACCTTTGCCTATCAATACCATCAGTAGCTTGTTCTTCAATGTGATCATTGGCATGAGCATCTTGTTCTTCTCCTTGTTCATCTGGATTGATCTGTTGAAGCACCCAAGGAAGAAGAGGTGAGTGAGCTCCACTGTAGAAGTTTCTAGGATCCCTCTTCTTAATGTAGTTGTATGATTTAGCATCATAATGAGGAATATCTACAATTGGTCCCTCAGTAGCTAGATTTGGGAATGCTTCATTTATCAGGCATTGAATGAATCTTTGGATACATCAAGAACTTGTATCTCCTTCCGTCTTGTATGTTTGAAACCAGACCATTAAATACATAAGCAAACATGTTGAATGGCATGTTTGTGCATAGAGTACAAATTGTTGAAGAAGTGATGATTGGAATATCATCCTACCCTGTTTTCCTTTTGGATAAACAATGCTTAAAGATGTGGATTAGAAATCTCCAATGCAAATCAACTAATCCCTTTACAATCTGCTAAGCTTCAAATCCCCCTTCATACCCAATTTCTACAAAGAACGTAGTGATGTCATCCTCATCCAACTCTATTGGTGCATCAACATCATCTTCAAATTGCAAACATCTTCTCACAGAATCTTTAGTTATGCTTAGAGTATGCTCATTATCAATTCTTCCAGATAAAGTTCTTACACCATCTGCTTCAATCACTTCAGCTGAGTTCCAGAAAGACCTTTTGAGGTTCTCATAGATGATGGGTCTAACAGTGATAGCAATAGCTACCCTTATTGTAGAGATGAATCTGATAATTTCTCTGAGTCCCTCAGCTTCTGGTACATGAGGGTCTAAATAACCGTTGACATTATGGAGCTTTCTCCATGAAAGATTAGCCATTTAATCTGCATAAGAGACATATGTATTAGTTTTGATGAGAAAGCATGTGCACAATTGATCACTTTGACTTTTAATGGTCAAAGATGGACGTTTGAAGTCACTGTTTCATTGTTGTCACATCAAATGGTGAATTTGTTGTAGAACAATCACATTTTTTTTGTTTTTCAAGTTTAAATAAACTATTTATTAGATGTTACTTCATTAAATAGTTACACATTTTCATTTTTTCATCAGACTCTTTTCTTGTGATGAACACAACTATGAAGCTTTTTCATGCTAGTTAAAATTCCTCTTAGTTTGCATGTTCATTGACGTTGAAAATGTATAACATATCTTTGAATAAATTGGATTTTGTGTGTTCTTCATTATCATTTGGTTCTTCGTTTACTTTTGGTTCAACAGTCCGAAAGTTTGGTCATGGAAGATTTTTGGAAATTTCACCTTTCTTTGAATGCTATTGTGGTTTGGAATCGATTACAATAACAAATTGATTAGAACACACTAAAATCTTTGGCTATTGATGATGATGATGATCAAAGAGGGTATACAGTGTTTTTGCGCTCGTCTCACTGTGTAGTCTTTCAGATTTGAAAAGTATTAAATGACCATTTGAAATTCCTTTAAATAGTCAAACAATGGCTTTTACAAAATTTTACAAGTTTCAGAGCAAATGCAGTCACATTTTTAAGTCACCGTAGCAAATGCGGAAGGGTAATTTTAAGTCTTTGGTCATCCGCATTTGTTTATTGTTGTAAATGCGGAAGTGAAAATTCAATAACTTTGCAATCCGTATTTGTTTGCTGATGCAAATGCGGAAGAGTTAACTTGTGATTTTGGGCATCCGCATTTGCATACTGTAGCAAATGCAGAAGTTTTGTTACTTCTGTATTCTTCTATCCATAATTGTGCACGGTTGCAAATGCGGAAGAACTAAATTCATCAGCATTTGTTCACTGTAACAAATGCGGTTGGCAAAACTTGTTCAGCATTGCTCATTGTAGCAAATGCGGTTGAACAAAATTTGTCAGCATTGCTCATTGTAGCAAATGCGGAAGATCTGACTTTGTCAGCATTTGCTCACTATAGCAAATGCGGAAGATTGACTTTGTCAGCATTTTCTTACTGTAGCAAATGCAGAAGATCTGACTTTGTCAGCATTTTCTCATTGTAGCAAATGCGATAGAATAAAATCCACATTTACTTGATCATCATTCATTGACAGGAGATTAATCACTTAATTATTTATGCTTGAAAATACATGAACATTTAAGATACACATCCACAAATGCGGATGAGTAAAATAAATGTGAAAGTGTAAATTTCATCCGTATTAACAAATGCAATTGAACACTTAAAAGTTTATCCGCATTGACAAATGCGGTTGAACACTTGAAAATTATTTTATCCGCATTGACAACGTAGTAGAACAATTTTTGTTCCGCAGAGGTTTTAACACTTCAAAATTTCGTGTATACTTGTAACACACTAATGCGGTAGAATACAATCATTGTCCGCATTATTTTCACTTTGAAATAAAAAGCTACCCGCATTGGTTATAAGCATGGGTTACCTTCACCCGCATTAACCAATGCACTTACCAGCATTATGTTTTGAACTTAATCATAAGTTAATGTGGCTGTTTTGATTTTTCATGTTATGAAGAGATGTCATTGATTGATTTTTGTTATGAAGTACTTGGCTGATAAGGTTGTCAATTCTTGCTTGGATTGACTTATATAACAGAAGTGATACAAGTTTCCCATTTTTTGACTGATCTTAGACTTTTCATGGTTCCAAGAATCTACATAGGCTGAGATACTATGGTATAACTTCTGCAGCAACACATGCCTTTTCTTTTTCTTTTGTTTTTAATGTTTTTAAGAAAGTGATTTAAGATAGTGACAATCTATAAAGATTTAATCAAAAATTTTAAATTACTCCCCCTAAAATTTATATCCACATATGGATAGAAACTTTAAAGATTTAAAAACTTTTTGACAATTATATACATTGATTATTGATAATGAAGAGAAGTATATGTTTTGTTGGGATCATATCAATATTACATTGCACATGTGCATCCTTTATGATAAAATGGACATATTTATGAACTTGATGATTGAAGGTATGATTGTCCTCTTAAACTCATACCCAGTTGATATTTTGATGCAAATGATATTTATTATGTTTTTGGTTGATTTAATTATTCAATATGTACCTCACACACACAAGCATGGAATGATCAACCATCCTTATACAATGCATGGTAGAACTTTTTTGCAACTTTCCTTACTAGGTTACTTAAGTTACGAGAACTCATTTTCACCGATCCTCATTGGGATTCTTTTACTTTGATCCTTTTCATGATGATCCATATTGGGATTCTTTTCACTTCACTTTGGAAGGTGATCCATGATAGGATTCTTTTGTTCATTCACTTGGAATGTATTTATTTTGTAGATTCATACAATTTGGATGTGTTCCTCATTATGAATCTTTTGGATCATTACATCTGCACTATGTGCTTGTTTCATCAGGTCTTTGCTCAGCAAAACAAAGATGAAACTTGATGTGGGTGAAAGAGATTCATAAAACATCATTACCTGGTGTGTTTAGGTTACTACTCACCATGCACTCAGATAAGCCAATACATACCTCTACTTTGTGATGAGTGTTTCACTATTGAATAAGATTTTTAATTCATCACGGCATGTATCTTCTCTTCCAAGTTGAGCCTACCAACATATCTGGTAAGTCATGACAGTCTTTGCATTTTTGAAATTAACATAGTGAATGATATAACGACTATAATTATATCATTTCCCAAAATATTCTTATATTCATACAATGGACTTCTGTTTGTGTTTTTCTAGTATTTTTGACTTGTTTTTGATGTTTTAAATTATTTTTACTTAAGTTTAATCATGCCAATTAACTGAACCAAAAATTCAAACCTACTAGGTTCAAATGCCTTAGTAAACAAATCAGCTTATTGATTTTCAGTGGGTACTTGAATCAATTTGATTAACCCCTTTTCAGCACAGTCTCTCAAAAAGTGATATCTAATTTCAATGTGTTTTGTCTTTGAGTGTTGAATTGGATTATTGGTTATGAAAATAGCTGTTGTGTTGTCAATGTAAATTGGTGTGTGCAAGAAGTTATGACCATAATCAAGCATCTGGTTTTGAATCCAGAGTACTTGAGAGCAACAGGCTGATGCTGCAATATACTCAACTTTTGCTTTTGACACAGACACGTTAGTCTGCTTCTTGCATTGCCAAGAGACTAGTCTGGGACCAAGAAATTTACAACCGCCAGAGGTGGATTTTCTGTTGAAGTTGCATCCTCCATAATCACTGTCTATGAAGGCATAGAGATTGAAGTCTCCTTCCTATGGATACCATAATCCAAGAGCTGGTTTGCCCTTTAGATATATGAATATCCTCTTGACTACATTCACATGTGATTCTTTTGGATCACTTGATATTTGGCACACACACACACAAACACCAAACATAATGTCAGGCCTATTGGCTGTTAGATACATAAGTGAAGCGATCATAGATCGATAGTGAGTTTTGTCCACTGATTTGCCTTCAAGATCAAGTCCAATCTTTACTTTAGAATCCACAGGAGTTCTAATAGACTGACAATCAGCAAAGTGGAATTTCTTTAACATAGTTTCCATGTATTTTGATTGATTGATGAAGACTTCATCTGCTGTCTATTGGAATTGCACCCCTAGAAAGAAATTGAGTTCCCCATTGCACTCATTTGGAATTTTGAATGCATAAGGTCTTCAAATTTTTTGCAGAGTTGCTTGTTTGTTGAGCTAAAAATGATGTCATCCACCTAAATCTGGACTAACAACATGTTTTTTCCTCTTATTCTTCTGAGGAGAGTTTGATCAATCTTTCCTCTTTCATATCCATGTTCAAGAAGAAAAGATGACAGAGTATCATACCACTATCTTAGAGCTTGGTGAAGACCAGACACAGCTTTGTCAAGCTTATAGACTCCGTGAGGGAAATCTGGATCTTCAAAGCCTGGTGGTTGACTCACATAGACCTCTTCAGAAATCTTTCCATACAAGAAGGCACACTTCACATCCATTTCATAAACAGTGAATTCCACGGATGCAGAATATGCTAGAAAGATTCTGATTGCTTCTAATCTGGCAATAGGTGCAAACACTTCATCATAGTCGATTCCTTCTTCTTGAGTGTATCCCGGTGCCACTAATCTTGCTTTGTTTCTGATGACAATCCCTCTATCATCAGTCTTGTTTCTGTACAGCCAACTAGTACCGATAGAGTATTGTCCTTCAGAAGATCTACTAGTTTCCATACTTCTTGCTTCTTGAATTGGAGCAATTCTTCCTGCACTACTTCAATCCAGCTATTGTGTTGAAGAGCCTCTGTGATGTTTTTAGGTACTGTCTGATAAAGGAAGCATGAGAACAAATAGATGTTTGCAATACCAGACTTGCTTCTTGTCACCCTCTCATTAAGATCACCAATAATGGTTTCAACTGGATAATTGTTGTGTATTTTGGTGGTTGGAATCGAGTCACTAGCAATAGTTACATCAAGATTGGATAATTCATTTCATTATGGTCAGAGGCATCTTCATCTTGTACCGTTGTTGAATTATGAAGATTGTTAGACTACGTTTCAGTTCCTGCTTCAGCTTCAGCAACACTGTGATTGCTTTCATCATTTGATGTTCTTTGTGTTTCAGATAAAGGAGTAGCTTATTTCTGATTTTTGATCTCAATTGAAAGATCATATAAGGGTGATGGTAACAAGCTTGGACCTCCTTCAGTTGAAACACTCTAATTTTGTGATGGTTGTCCGATGGGATCAGCTTGGAGAGAAACATCATCATTCATGTACTCAGCAGATGTAAGAGGAATCAATGGAAAGTCATCTCTTCTTTCTATATTGAAGAAGTGTCAACAAAATGGAGATTTCCTGCATCAGACAAGTGAAATTGATCAAATGATTTTGTAAAAGAGTCAGTATCAAACAACTAGTCCGGACCATTGTAGATTTAGGAAATGAATGTTCCTTGAATTGAACATTTGTTGATTCATCAATAGTGTTTAATCTAGGATTAAACACTCTGTAAGGCTTTGAAACAGAAGAATAACCTACAAAAAATCCTTCATCAGACTTAGATAAAAACTTTCCCAGATAGTCTCGGATGTTTAATATTGAGACAGGACTACCAAATGATTTAAGAAATCCAATGAATGGTTTTCTTCAAAAGAGCAGTTCATATGGAGTCATATTGCTTTCTTTTACAATTAGAGTTCGATTGTGTACAAAGCACGATGTGTTAACTGCCTCTGCCCAAAAGGTGATTGGCAGCTTAGCACCGGCTAGCATTGTTCTTGTTGCTTCAATCAGTCTTCTATTTCTCCTTTCAGCTACCCCATTTTGTTGAGGAGTTCTAGCTACATTGACTTGCTGAGCAATGCCTTTAGTTGCACAAAAACAACTCATGTCTTCATTTTTGAATTCAGTTCCATTATCACTTCTGATTGTTTTGACCTTAAGAAGAACACCCATGTGAATCGTGAAAAGTCATCAATGATCACCAAACAATATTGTTTCTTTCCAATACTCATGACATGAGTTGGTCCAAACAGATCCATATGAAGTATCTTCAATGGAGTATTGTTTGTGTTCTCCAGCTTGGATTTATGAGAAGATTTGTGTTGTTTTCCTTTGAGGCACGCTGAACAATGATCAACAAAGTGAAATTCTTTTTGTGGAATACCAATGACATGGTTTCCTTTGACCAATTTGTTCATCTTTTTAAAGTTGGTGTGCCCCAAACGTCTATGCCAAAGATGTGACTCATCAAATGATGTTTTTGACAAAAGAAATGTTTCTTCTTTAGGTGATG
This sequence comes from Flaveria trinervia, assembly GCA_025506515.1. Classification (NCBI taxonomy): domain Eukaryota; kingdom Viridiplantae; phylum Streptophyta; class Magnoliopsida; order Asterales; family Asteraceae; genus Flaveria; species Flaveria trinervia. The sequence continues at coordinate 43,511,723 of CM046446.1, forward strand.
CAGAACACCGGTTTAAAACAAAAGTACTATTCTTCCTCGGGGTCTTTAGGACAACCCATTCTTCAGAGATCAGAAATCCAGGTTTTAGAATGTAGCAATGAGTGTCTGTAAAGTGAGTTGAATATTTCTTGTCACAGATCAGAGACACGCTTAATAAATTGAAGTTCAGTTGTTCACAGTAGTTCACTCTGTCAAAGCTCAGCATCCCATTTGTCACAAATCCTACACCTGTAATCCTACCACCTTGTGAATCTCCACCAAACACCACCATAGTTCCTTATATGTGCTTGAAGTCATGAAAGAGGGAACGATCTCCAGTCATGTGTCGAGAGCATCCACTATCCACATACCATAAGCTGTTGGACCTATATGGATGACCCTGCAAGCATAAAAGAACTAATTAAGATGTGGAACCCAAGCCATGATGGTCTTAGGTTTCCCGTTCCTATCTATTATGTTGACTTCTTAATACTTTCCTCTAAATTGTTATCTATTTAGAGGTGTCCTGGAAGATTGCTTATGATATCTTGCTGGAGTCTTCTCATCAACATCAATAGAAGAGTCAGATGAGTTGTGAAACCTTTGATATGTGTTCTTTTGAATAAATTTAAACCGTTTTTGATTTTCAAAGATTGTTTTGGGTTTTGAAAAATTAGACTTTTGATTGATGAAATGGTTGCTTCTTTGACTTTTCCATATTTCTTTTGTTTTACTCACGTCATTGAGTGATCTAGCTATTCTAGATTGATTGTTATGCAAATGACTCTTGCCTTGAGTTTTGCCTGATAATGTTGTTGACATGGGTTGTTTTGGGGAATTCTCAATCCCTTCTGATTGAAGTAACAATCAGATGTATTGTGATTGTTCATATCACAGACTAAACAATATTTGTTGAAATAACAATTTTGGTTGAGTGGTTGTTCATGTCACAGATAGAACAGTATTGATTATAAAAGCACTCTTTTGTCTTGTGATTGAACATATCACAAATGTCACAATACATTTGTTTGTTGCTTGAGTCAGATTTTGATTTGTGTGCCTCAGCTGATTTTCTCATTTGTTGCTGAGCCACTTTCTGTTGCTTAGAGGATGAATCAAAATCAGCCCTTTTTGTAGTTTGCTTCACAACACTACATTTGTTTCATTTTTTGGGTTGTTTTTGTTTCTTCAACCAATTTCTCACCTCTTTGTCAACCTGGTCAAGGTGTTCCTTGTTGCAAATATCAAACCCAACTCCCTATCTTAATTTTGAAGACTAAGGGTCTGATAGAGTTTTATGTGTTGAACTCAATGATCATTTTTGTTTCTTTTACTGTGAAACCTTTTCTGATTTGCTTGAATATTTTGGAGATATAATCTCGTTATCAATACTGCTTCACTGACTTCACATACTTCTTTGTACCTTTTAAAACAGAAGATATGAATTTTATAAAAAGAACAATTGCTTTTATGGGGCTTGTGGGTTTCATGACACTCACTGCCTTGTCTGAACACTCTTTGATTTTGATTGGGACCTAACTTGATTTTATCCTTATTTGTTTCAATATAAACATCATATTGTTTTAAGGATTGGTCACTTTTTTTACTATAGATTTTGGTTCCATAGTTTTCGTTTCAATTAACTCATTGAGTAAGACAGATTCAGGCATGACAGTGTGGTTGTCATTGTATGGTGGAGGACATGAATTATACCCAATCCCGGACATGTCCTTTGGATCCTTTTGAGAATCAAGCATCTCTTGCAGCTTGACTGAATACATTTGAAACTTTTCAAGTTTCACTTCAGTAAGTGTATGTTTAGCCTTAGATTGAGCTAACTTTTTAGTAAGTAGCTCATTCTCAGCTGCAGAGTGTACTTTTCACCATGCATTTTTCAATGTTAGAGATAAGAGATTTAATTTTGATTTCGAATCCTTTTATCTCTCTCTTCATCATCTCTGACTTCACATTTTCTTCTTTAATTTTATCTGGTAGTTTATGGTTATGCTCTCTATAACCTTGCAATTCAATAATACATTTTTCACTACAAAGGTTAGATTTTACCTCAGTGGGCATTGGAGATGGACCATCATTGATGTGAGCCATAAGTGCATGATTTTGAAATTGAGGCTTGACTTCCTCTACATACATGCTCAAGTCACATACCCTATCTTGCTTTATCATGAGAGCATTGGCAGATGACTAACTGCTTCCATGAGCGTGGTTTGTCAGTTGAGATGGATTTTGATATGATTGGTGTTGTTGTGGAAGATGATACTGCTGCTGTTGATTGTTGGAGTGAAAGCTTGAGTTAGACAATGAGGATGACTGGCCTTGAGAATTCCTTTGAAAGTTGTTTCTCTTGGGGGCATTGCATTCTCTGGAGAAGTGGCAAGCCATGTCACAGTTGAGGCATTTCAATTTGAATTTATCATATCCAAGTTTTGTATTCTCATTAAGGCTGAGCTTTCTGCCTTTTCTAAAGAATTTCTTTTCTCTCATAGCAATCATGACCATTTGCCATTGCAGATCCATTTCTTCCACATCATCTGGATCCATTTCCTCTAGATCTTCTTGAATCAGATGAGCAGAAGTGAGTCTTCCTCCTAAGTATGCTTAAAAGCTTGCAACAAAGGCAATGTAATTTGCCTTTTGTTCTTCTGATCTAGTGTCTTCAGGAGTGGTTGTAGGAGCAGTAGTGACTCTGGATGTTTGGGATGATGTTGATGGATGATTGGTTGGTGGAGTTGTAATGAATTTTGTGGTGTTCAGTTGATATCTTGATGAGATGAAATCATCCTCCTCAGTGATGAAGGCATTTTCCACAGAATGAGATTCTAATGGAAATTGTAAGCCTCAATCACTCTTGGTCAACCAAGATTTCTGCTTCTTTCATCAGTTCCAATGCTTCTATTTTAGCTATCATGATATCCAAAGTAGTACTCTTGAGATCAAGAGTATTTTTCAGCATTGTTACATTCTGTTTCTAGCTTTTAGGGAGGCTATGTAGCATTTTCTTGTTTAATTCCTTGATCTTGTAAGTGACTCCCATGATTTCTAAGTCATTTACCAACTGTAGAAATCTATGCAGTTGTTTGGATATGGACTCCTCGTTTGTGTCATGAAATGTTTCATACAGATTAATAAGCTTATCCTTGTTAATTTTTGCAACTTTACTGCTTCACTCACACATGATTTTCAGGGCATCCCACACAGCTTTTGTAGTACCATACTTCTCCAATCTTTTCAGCACATCCATCTTGAGTGCTTGAGTTAGGATAGAGTAAGCTTTCAGATCAATCTTGATTTTCTTATAATCTTCATCATCAAGAGTTAGATCTTCAGGGTATCCTTGCAGTTTTGTAAATTGAAGCTTGATCTGCAAACAGAGTGACAGGGATGTGTGGCCCCTTGCATATTAAGATCCAAAATCAGGATCTACACCTGAAATGTAATTCCAAAACCTAATTTTCCATTGTTTAAACTCAGATTTGGGTTTAAGCATAGGAGGTTTAGGTGTATGCCCAAGTTCTGAGAAACTGTTAGAATCAATTTCTTAACAGGTACTTTTTGACTTGTTTTAATTACCGATTAGATGAATTTTAGTTTCAGGTAGTCCAACTTGTCCAAATCATCCAAACTGATTTCAGAATCAGATCTGTTACTTTTGTGAGTTTCTTGTGGTTGGTTTCAGCTAAGTTCTTGACAGAAATCGCTTGAACAGTAACTGGTTTATATGAATGTTTTGGTAAGAACTTGTTGACAAGAGTATTTTCTACTGTTTACTAATTACAGATGATGGAATACTCTATTACCAACTCAATCACCAGATCAATCGAGTTCTATTCAGGTCTTGGGTAGATGTAAAAAAGAACCAAGAGCCAAAGCTCTGATACCAATTGACTGGGTTAGTGAGATTGAGATTCTCACTAAGGCTCGAATATAATGACTAAGTTAATGATTGAATGACAGAATCATACAATCAAGAAACATTCAATGCAAAAGAAATACTCATAAATGCTTTTGTATATATTAATAAAGGAGATTGATTACAAAGACTGCTAGGGTTTAGCAAGAAAAGTAATAATGCACCTAGAGAATACAAATATTCTGATTGTCTAAATTTTGTCACCTCATGTATGAGGTTTTTTATTCTATTTATAGGCAGACAAAATGCCTTTTACAAAATGACTAAACTACCCCTGACCTATTACATTAGAACTAGTCTAAGTCTTGATCCGCATCTTTCCTTTTTATCCGCATTGGCAAATGCGGATGAGAAGGACTTGATCAGCATTTCGTCACTTGATCATCCGCATTAGTATGTTGGTCATCCGCATTGGTTAATGCGGATGAACAAATACTTCTGCGCATTTGTCTGGTCATCCGCATTGGCAAATGCGGATGAACAAAGTCTTTTCTGCATTACTGGTTGGTCTTCCGCATTTGTTAATGTGGAAGAACAAATACTTATCCGTATTTGTTTTATGTCTTCCGCATTGACAAATGCGGAAGACCATACTTGGTTTTTCTTCTGTGCAAGATCTTCATCCACATTTCATCTTGGACTTGTGGGAATCCAGCAAAGCAACCATCTACTCACCTATTGAATTGGCATGTATGATCCTTTCAGGGTGCGACAAAGCTGCAAAGTCAATAGCCATCATCCAGAAGAGTATGAAGAAGTCTGTTGATAGGCAGAGGATGATGAGCTTCTTGAAGGTGTATGGATTCTCTGGAAGGAGACTTGGCTTCGTGTCTCTATCCACTATGGATGAGCATATAAGGGTGATCAAGCAGAAGATTCAAAGAGGAGAACTAGTTGACTTACACTCCCCACAAATTTAGGTCCTCAAGAAGTGGAGGTTAAGGTTGAACCTCTTGCTGAGCATCAACAAGCTCCTCTAGCATCAGAAGACTCATCTTGTCCCGGACATACACTACAAATCCAGAAAGATGGCATGTCATCAGAGATCAAGGTGTTAAAGATGTCTACACATGGCAAGACATGTTCATTCTACCTCCGCATGATCTCTTTGATATGAGAAGACACTATGAGAGTCTGAGTAATCCTGATCATCTTATGAAGAAAAGGATGGTCATTATCATTATGAGGACTATTTATATCTGAAGTCTTCAAGTGTTTTGGTAGCATCAGCCTAGGGGAGTTTTTAAGGTTTCATATAGGCTAATGCAACCCAAAACATCCAAAGTCTCTCCTGCATGCATGCACAAGTGTACTAAAGTACAATGCTTTGGAAGTTTCACACTCTTCCTTAGAAAACATTCTAAGTGTGAAATATTCCAAAGCCAAGACCAATATCTTCCAAAGCCAAACATGAAGTCTTCCAAAGCTTCAATGAAAAATTCTTCCTAAGCCAACTCTTGAAGACATATTTCTTTCGAATACTTTTGAACACATGCTATTATCTAATGTACCTTTACCATAAAGCTGGACCACCTTTCTGTTGCAACTCTGATTAGACACCAACTTTACATGAGTTGGTGATGGTCCATACTTTTGGTAACTGTACATTGAGGTCTGGAGTCTATACTTTCTACTCTATGTACTTTTATCCTTTTTGTAATATATTAGGATGTGAGCTATCGCATGTCATAGTCACTAGTCAAAAAGCAATCTGCCTTTTGACTCTACATAGATTTTGTTGTTATCTAGATCATGTATCCAGCTGGCCTTCAAAGTATGGCTGGCTGTAGGATGTACTATAAGTATCTCTGGTCCTTGTATCTTGTTGTCATTGCTTTGTAAACACTTGTAAGGAAATAGAGAGAAATATACATCATCCTTGAAAACCAAATACTTGTGTTGTTCTGTTCTTGTTTTGTCTTTTTATTAGTTGTGTTCCTTAGCTCTCATATAAACAGGTTTTCGTAGTTCCGCATTTGATTTGTTAAGTGTTATTGAATACTCTCCACTTGTGTTGTCGTGTTGTAAAAATGCATTACACCCTTCTAACTGTCTTGCAATATTGGTGGTTGACTTGAAGAAGGTTATACAATAGTAGAGTAAGAATGGCTTTAACTTTACCTTACCTTGATTCTTCAGACTTTTTCAACTCATACTCTATCTCAATAGATGGATCTAACAATCTTTCCACCTATCTAACATCTACTGTCATGAAGTTTGAAGTCAAACTGAATAAATGCCCAGCATCATATCCATGTTGTATAAGGAACATGACTTTTACCATCAAATCTTCAGTTTAGGCCTTTTCTACCATCTCTTCAACCACATGAAATGGATAAACTTAATTGATTGCTCGAAGAGCTGCTGCATGGATTTTGCATGTTCATCTCTATCTGGTAACTACTAAGAATATACAGGAACATTTAGGAGGATTGGTCACTTACAACACAACACACGATGAGGAGACTGATGTTAGAACACTTAACAGCTAAATGGGGAATTGATAACGTACTAGAATGATACTTAGAACACAAGTAAATATGAGACAAAACCAAAAAAAAACAATACATATAAATGGTTTTCAAGAATGTTGAATATTGCTCTCAAGTTCGTTTACAAGTGCTTAAGCATTTTATAAGTTACAAGGACCTGAGATACTTATACTAAATCCAACAATCGGCCATACTTTGAAGGCCAGCTAAAAACATTTGACTAGACAACAAAATTAAATGTAAAGTCAAAAGTCAGCTTGCCTTTTGACTAGTGACTATGACATATCATAGCTCATATCCTAATATACTACAAAAAGGATAAAAGTACATAAAGTAGAAAGCATAGAATCAAGACCTCAATGTATAGTTTACCAAAAGCATGGACCTTTTCACCAACTTGTGAAAGTTAGAAAGTCAACAGAGTTGTAGCGGAAAGTAATGTAGATTTATGGTAAAGTACATCAGATATAGCACGTATTAAAAAGTCCTCAGAAGATAATTTGTCTTCACTTCTTGGCTTCAGAAGACTCTGTCTGTAAAGCTTTTGAAGACTTTACTTTAAGCTTTGGAAGATGTTAGCTTTTGCTTTGGAAGATTTAGAGCATTTTCTAGTGCATGGTCTAAACCTTTGAAGCATCTCTACTTCGAAAAGTTAGGGCATGCATGTAGAAGACTTTGGATGCTTTGGGTGCATCAGCCTTTACATGAACCTTACAAACTCCCCGTAGGCTGATACTACCAAAATATAGAAGATCTTAGATGTTGACAGTCCTCATTATGATGATGACCATGTCTTGTTACACTTCCTTAGGATGTTCCGACTCATCCTAAGATCTGGAGGAGGATGCCCTTGTCTTCTTCTTCTTCTTCTTAGACTTGGGCTTGGAGGCCATCCTTTTCCTCCTCTTATAAATCTTTAACTGAGAAGACTAGTCTATAGTACCTTCTTATTTAGTCTTCTCTTTCTCATCTGGGTCTACCTCCCTCATAGGTCCAAAAAGAGAGGGAGTTTGATACTATTGTGGATCAAAAGATGAAGCTTGTTGAGATTCAGTAGGAGGTCCAGGTTGTGTTGACTTAGTGGGAAGTGTAAATCAATGAGCTCTCCTCTTTTAATATTCTGCTTGATCACCCTTATGTGCTCATCCATGGTAGATAAAGACATAGGGCCAAGTCTCGTTTCAGAGAATCCATACAGCTTTAAGAAGCTCATCATCCTCTGCCTATCAGAAGACTTCTTTTTACTTTTCTACATGATGGCTCTTGATTTGGCTACTTCTTTCCTCATTTGTCATTTTATAGCGTTTTGTTCTTTGAGTATTTGAAGTTTAAGCTATTTGAGATACTCAAACTCAATGTACTCAAAGGACAAGGGAAGACGTACAACTACCTGGTAGAGACAATGTGGCACTCAGGTAGATCATATTTTGCCTATCAATTTCTTTATTACCTGAGGTTCTTGTGTAGCCACACTCTCTTGAACAAGGTTTTTTTGAACTGGAGGGAGAGTAGAAACATGTTTGTAGAGTCTTTTTAATCTTTTTTCTTCCTCTGAAGGAGCAATATTACTTCATTTGCTTTCTTATTCTCGTTAGACATTTCCATGTCTGCCATTTCATTAAGTTCCTCTAAGAGGAGGGAGATGATTTGATCAATGTCATAGTTCCTAGTCTATAAGTAAGTAATCCTGACTGCCCTTAACTCATCATCTTGAGTACCTGGTCTAGGGGTAGCCCTGATTGTAGCTGGCATGAATCCTGAAGACCCAATGGAATGATCTCCCCATAGCTTCCTCTTCCTCTCTATCTCCTCCTCCTCAATCTCCTTTGGAGTCATTTTCCTTTTCCCGTTGTCACCCACAGACCTTTATGACTTAGGGTAGAGAGAGCTTCAGTCTTCATTGCCTGGATTAGCATCCATGCTCTGGGCAGAGAGAGCTTGTGATACACCTTCACCAGCAGGTGTATCAGTGAGGGAATGAATTTCTAAAGTGGTTGTAGGTTAGATAGGACTCTCAGGCTCTATCACTCGGCCTTCAGTCAAGGTTTTCCCTTTGAAGCTAATATCAAGGTCTGCCTTAACATCTAGTTGACCAATGACATTACTAGATTGGCTTTGTCTCCTTCTTTGGCTGAACACTTCAATAATTTTGTATTGACTCCTTTGAGCCAGCCTGCCTTCTTACCTAGATTGGCTTGGGTTGACAAGTGACATATTGATCATGTCAAGACCTTCATAGTAGTTGAAGGTCTGAAAATTGAAGACCTCTTGCCGCCCTTGAACTTTTTGAAGAATGAGGGCTCTCCTATTAGCATCAAAGAGACTCTAAATGAGAGAATCTAGAGAGTCCACATCAATCTGAACATGTGGAAGTTACTGAGTAGGGACAATTGCAAGTGAGGATGGTGAGTCCTTAATGTCCATATTCTGTAAAGAACTCCTAGGTTTTATGATTGTTATGACTTCCCCTTTTTGGTAGCATCACCCACTTGCATAAGTGAGTCAGGAGTTAGGTCAATCACATGCATAGGTTCTTGTGTTCCTGGATGAGCTCTCCCAAAGGTCTCCCAGCTAGTTTCTCCTTGAGATAAGAAATCTCAAGTTACGGATCATTGTCCCTGTTGTGTAAGGTAGTCACTTGAGGTTCCATGTTACTAACCTTAGATACTATGTAGGTGCATGATTGAGACATGTTTTGCATCTTTAGTCTCAAATTTCCTTTATCTTCATCAGAAGAATCATTGGGGGATGAGAGAATTGGACCAAAGTCCTCACTCTCATCACCAGCATCAGGTTATTGTTTGCTGGTTTTCCTCTGCTCACTGACAGCTTCAAGAGAAGTGTCAATGGACTGGGTTGCCATGGTTGAGGTTTGAATGATGTAATCATTTGCAAAAATGAGAGCCTCTTCCATATGGGTCTCCTGAATATGTTTATTGAGATCCACCTTAGTGGTAGGTGGATGATGTGGGCTAGACAAAGGAGAGCCAAGAGCACTTATCTCTCTGTAGGACCATGTACATACGAAGTACTAACGGATTCTGGGTGAAACCAGATCAAATAATGCAGAATCTTATTGATTGGCGATCCAATTAGTGAGAATGATAACTCGATCGATATAATAATGAACTAACGTTAAGAATGAGTAGGATTCAATCAAGATCGAACTATGAAGTTGGATTGCCTATTTAGGACACTCTGGACGGCTAGGGTTTATGTATATTCGAAGTATCTCTCAAAGTTTTTTGTTTTTCCACGAATTAAGTGGTATTTATAGGTTTGCAGTTTCCATTCGTATGACTGAATCATTAGCATGGTTCACTCGTGTGACTAACTCATGTGATTGAGTCATACGTATGACTGAAGATTTAGTTGTGCCACTGAGTCAAACTTATATCTTAATCATACAACTGATCTAGTCTCCTGGTTCGGTCATGCAACTAGTTCATTAGTATGATTTATTCATAGGTATGATCCATTAGCATGAATAATCACCCGACTAAGCTCAACACATTTCTCAATCATCATTGACTAAGAACTATGTATAACAACCACAAACCTATATATTAAATTCATACATATGAAACAAGGATAAATAAACATCAAGGCATATATCATACTTCATTACATCATCATATTACACATATGTAAGACATGAATGACTTTTACATTTAAGCACATAAACGAGAAAAACATGTATCACCAAACTCCCCCTTGGACCTAGTTTATCATATTTTCTGACATTATTCATATGCGCTTGAAACCTCTTGTACTTCTCTTCTCTGGTGACTCCCGCGTGTATCTCAAACGCGAAGCAGAGTCATATAACATGTTGGAACTGTAGAGCTTTTACAATATCTTGTGTGTCATAGAATAGTGGCCACTTATATAAAGTGTAAACAACATCGGCAGGCAAGTTAGTAAGCCACATTGGGTCAAATATCGTCATAGTGTCTATCTTCCCTTCTCTGTTTAGAACAATGACCGTTTATCCCGTCTTCAAACTTATCAAATGTATCACTGCCAAAAGTTTCACCCGAGTTGGGATAACATTGCCGTCAGGGTTAGTGTACTCAGGATAGTGATCGTCTGTTACATCCTCAATCTCTATTTCATCTACATCCTGTAGCTCCCCATCACTTAAGACATCGACTTCTAGAGCATCATGGACAATTTCATCTAGATTTGATCTGAACATATCAACAAGCTGCTCGTCTGTCAGATCATGAATAATCTCACCTTCTTCGGAGTATATCTCACAGACCTTCGTATGATCCCTTGCAAATTTTCTTATGCTTTTCTCCAAGTTCCTCTTTTCTTGGTCTTCAGCTCTTGGCAGACGTGTACATGACAAAATCTTTAATAAGTTCCTTAAAAGATACTTGATCAGGCTGAATTTATCACACTACACATGCACCAAGAGCTTAGTTACAACTCCACGGTCATCACCTTCTTCTAGGATCTTTAGTAATTCTTCAACAAGCTTTTGGCTCTATTGTGGATCAATTTGTTGTCCATAAGCTTGGAAGATCTTTCTCTGAAGCCAATGAGCATCAATGTCTTGGACATTTATTGTCATATCCTAATTAGCTTCTTGTGAGTCTATGTCATCCATACCACCACCCAATTGCATAGCATTATTCCCATCTCTGTTCAAAACATCATCTTCTTCCTCTCTATCAAGTAGGAGAAGATCATGTGAGAGCAACTAAACGGGTGGTTAATATCAGTGCAACATATGCATTCTGGATTTGGTTGGACATCTGGTCAAATCCTCCACGCATGGAGGCTATGCACTTCAGGATCACATGTGCTAAGTACTTGAACTGGAGGTACATGTTGCTCTTGTTCAGTACGTCGGCATTGATGTCTCCGGCGTACTTGATCTTAAGAAAACAACCATGCACAGTCAGTGGATGTAGCTTAGTTGGATGGACTCCGTCTTCCCCCAAGTCTAGGACTCTCCTCAGGTCTTCTTCACGGATCTCAATGTCTTGTCTAAAAATGGAGCATCGGATAAAGTAAGGCTCCACCGACCGGTCAACTGAGGCACTTTCCCAGAATGCCTGCTGAAGAGATCTGTATGGTGTGCATGGAGTCGAGATGGCCTTGTAGATTATCGATCTACATAGGAAAGCAATAATCCCAGTGAACTCTGAGGTGTTTCGGAAAGTATCATCTAGATGTGCACATATGTTGTGCTTGCTGCTCATCGTCCATCTTTCAACCATATTGCTGGAACACAAGAAATATGTATATTAGATTGGTTACTAGACTTAACAGTTGAAGTTTGAATGATATTGATCTACTAATTCAATCGTGTGGTTGAACCATACGACTGAGTTCAGTCATACGACTGAGTTTAGCCGTACAATTGAGCCTGCATCTGAGCTTAGTCGTACACTGAGCCATGCGGTTGAGTCACTCATGCGACTGAACCCACACGCATGATTCATTCGTGCGATTGACTCATACGCCCAACTCATTCGTGTGACTGAAGTTCATCAGCATGTCCATTTGCATCCTTCACTGTTGAACACCATGGCTCTGAATCTTTGTCAAAAACATGACATTTTATTTCGTATTTATAGTCATTTGGACCATAGAGACTCGAAATAACACTTAATTTCATTTAGATCAACATTTGTGTCCATTTAAGTGGTCTATTCTTAAGAGTTTGTCTTGGTTCTAGGTTTTAGCATTGTCTGTCCTTAAAGGTGCGATTAAGACATTCATTTGGATCGATTTTAGTTGCAAAGTACCTATAGATGAGTAGAAAACATGTTAGGATCACAATCAAGCAGTAATATCAGTTAAACAAAATTTTAGCAGAGTGTCGTCGTATGAGCGGTTTATGAGAGTTTTGAAAGGTGGTAATGAATACGACCGACTAACCCCCTTATTTATACTGTTTTATAATTTCAGTCATGTGACTGGACTCATAGGCATGCTTCATTCATGAGATTGGGGTTTAGTCGTGTGACTGGCTTATACTCCTTCAACCATTCGTACTATTGGTTCAGTCTTGTGATGCAATCGCTTGCCTGTCTCATACTCATGGTCCAATCGTGTGACTGACTCATACGCATGGTCCAACGTGCGATTGGCTCATCATTATTATTCAATCACGCGATTGGCTCATACTTATGAGTTTGACCTCATACACTTTCAAAAACTTAAAATTTTAACTTTAACTTATGACCAATGATCATCTCAGACATCACCATTTTAATTTAACATCATTTGATCACCTTAAATGTGATCCTTTTATGTAAGGCCCGTTCCGGGATGCTTACAGCTGATAAATCATTGCACATAAAACATATAACTTTACTTTTAACATTCATAAAACATTGCAACGGAAACATACAAATAACTTTTCATATCATTACAAATGCTTTTGCAAGTTAATACAATCGTTCATTTCAAAACATCATTCACATTACAATTCAAAAACATTAAACAAAAGAATGCCATCCTAAAAGAGCTGTGTAGCCGCCCCATGCCATCCTCAGCAATGCTCACCTGCCAACTGGAAAATGCATAAAACGTCAGCGTTGTTGAGTGAGTTCTAGTTTTACAATAAAACATACTTTTACTTTCATTAAACCGTTCGTTACTTTTGCATGTGATCACACATAATACGTACACATAGATAATATCATCATTATCTTCATCATTCGTTCGTTCATTCCGTACATTCGTCATTACGTCTTTACTTTCATTCATACAATTCCATGTGCTCCACCCCACCATATGCATAAAGCCAGTACTGGGCCTGAGGTGTTTCAAAGACCCCGAACATTGTGCATGAAGCTGACTCCAGTTACCAAGGTGAGCGGTAAAGGTCCCATACATATGGTCAATCACAAGGATTGGACCCTAGTGTGCATCCTTCTAGGGTAATTAACCAACACACAGTTGAGCTAACACCCTTCATTAGGTGTGAACCTCCATACATCTGCTTAATCACACGGATCAAGCCCTAGTGTGCATCCTTCTGGGGTAGCTAACCCACACACGGTTGAGCTAACACCCTTCATTGGTTGTGAACCTCCATACGTTTGCTTGCAAGCCTTTCATACTTTCATTCGTTCATTAATGCATGCATTCTTTCATCATGTTCCTCTTTTACTATAGTTCATCCGCATTTACTATAGTTCATCCACATTTGTTCCTGTTCATCCGCATTTGTTCCTGTTCATCCACATTTGTTCCTATTCATCCATATTGACCTTAGTCATCCGTATTTTCCATACTTAGTCGATGTTCATTCGCATTTCCCATTACTCATCTGCATTTGACTTACTTAGTGGTTAATGCTCATCCACATTAACTGTCATCCGCATTGATTTTCCATACTAATCTGCATTGACTTTCCACAGTTATCTGCATTGACTTTCCATACTCATCTGCATTGACTTTCCATACTCATTCGCATTGACTTTCCATACTCATCCGCATTGAGTTTCGAACACTTAGGCAGATTCTAAAACTCAACATATGAGCCTTAAACATCAGATTTCAGTTCCCAATCACCATCGATCATGCTCTAAGCATAAGTCTTACCTTCTAAGCCTTGGAAACACCATCATACATCATCAAGCTAGAACATAACCACACATCACATCATAAATTCAACATACACAAAGTCAAACATACGGGTCCGAAACACAGTTTAATGAAAACATACATTCATGCATTTCCATCCCCAAAATTAGTTAAAACATGTAAAAGAAGGGTTCTAGAACTCACCTTTGCAGCTCTTGAGTTTGGCTTCTTCCAAACTCATTTGCAGTTGAGTTCAACCGCCTAGAAACCCACTAAAAACATACCCAAACACATACAAACACACATAAGCACAAACCCGAGGACATATCTTACCTTGAATTCGCACTTTTCTTCTTGTTTCTCTTCAAAAACCGAGAGTTCTCTTCTTCTAGCTACTCTCTCTCTAAAATCCGAAGATTAGTGATGTGTGTGACATATGGGCGGCCATATCACCTTTATCACCAACTTTTAAACTTTTTGTCCTTTTGGCACTTTTAACCCCTAGACTGGGTTTTAATTCATTTTCCGTCTTTTTCTTCACTTTATTCATTCTTTCTTTGTCTTTAAAATAACCAGGTGTTACAAGTCCACCTCCCTTAAATAGGTTTCGTCCCCAAAACCTGTTGTTCCACAAAGAATTATGGGTAATGCTCTCTCATCTCTTCTTCGGTCTCCCACATAGACTCGGATCCCTACCTGTGCTTCCACTGTACACGCATAAGGGAAACCACTCTATTCCTCAGCCTCCTTTCTTTTCGATCAATGATTGCCACTGATTGCTCCACATAATTGAGTCGTTCATCTACTTCGATATCCACAAGTGGAACAATCATATCCTCATCCACTAAGCACTTTCTGAGATGAGATACATGGAATGTCGGGTGAATTCCACTTAGCTCATCTGGTAACTCCAACCAATAGGCCACCTCTCATACTTGAGCAACGATTCGGAAAGGCCCTATATACCTTGGGCTCAACTTGCCCCGCTTTCTGAATCCGATATTACCCTTCCAAGGAGAGACCTTTAACATAACCCGGTCACCCACCTTAAACTCAATTGGTCTGTTTCGTTTATCATCATACGACTTCTGTCTATCTTTGGCTGCCTTCATGAAGGTCTTGATCCTTTCAATCTTCTCAGTCGTAGCCTCAATCACCTCGACGCTTTCTAACTCCTTCTGGCCAATATCACCCCAACACATAGGTGTTCGGCATCATCTAGCGTATAACATCTCATAAGGGGGCATACCAATGCTGGCATGATAGTTGTTGTTATATGAGAGCTCGGCTAAGGGTAAGTGATCATCCCAACTTCCTCCGAAATCAATGACGCATGCCTGAAGCATATCTTCTTGGGTCTGAATCGTCCGTTCTGATTGACCATCCATTTGAGGATGATAAGCCGTGCTAATATGTAACCTCGTCTCCATTGTGTCATGGAATTTCTTCCAAAATTTAGATGTAAACCAAGTGGCATGATCAGACACAATAGACACCGGCACACCATGACGAGTTACTATCTTCTTGATGAACAGATCCTCCAACCTCTCGGATGAATACGTCTCGCGGATCGGTAGGAAGTGAGCACTATTCATCAAACTATCAACAATCACCCATATAGCATCATACCCTTTCGGGGTATGCGGCAGCTTTGTATTGAAATCCATGGTGATGTGCTCCCACTTCCATTCCGGTATATCCAAAGGTTGGATATTTGCACACGGCTTCTGATGTTTGGCCTTCACCTGTAGATATGTAAGGCACTTACGCATATACTCCACCACATCGTATTTCATACCCGGCCACCAATAATCTCTTTTCTTGTCTTGGTACATCTTTGTAGCACCGGAATGAATAGAGTATCGATTCTTGTGAGCTTCATCCATAATCTTCCCATGGAGATCCCCAAAATAAGGAATCCACATCCTCCCAAATCGGGTTCTAACACAAAGTGTGTTTTCACCTAGTTCTGCAACCAGACCTCTCATTCTTTCAGAGTTAAGAAGACCTTTTTTCAATGCCTCATCTTGGAACTCCTTGATTGGCTTCATCACATCCAAGGTCATGATAAACTAATATGCTTTCACCCGAATCGGTTCGGGTCTCTCTTTTCTGCTCAGGGCGTCCACCACCACGTTGGATTTGCCCGGATGGTAATGGATCTCGTAATCATAATATTTTATGAGCACCAACCATCGTCTCTATCTCATGTTCAGGTCCTTCTGCTCAAAGAAGTAGTTTAATCTCTTGTGGTCAGTGAATATGGTGCACTTCGTCCCGTAAAGATAGTGCCTCCAAAATTTTAGCGTAAAGACCACGGCTGCTAGCTCCAAGTCATGAGTAGGATAATTGACCTCATGAACCTTCAACTGTTGGGATGCATAGGCTATAACCTTCCCTCTCTACATTAACACACACCCCAACCCCGAGTACGAAGCATTAGAATAAACCACCAGATCTTCACTTCCATCGGGTAATGACAAAACAGGAGCTTGAGTCAACCTCGCCTTCAATTCTTCGAACGCCTTCTCTTGAGCTTGACCCCATACAAACTTCACATCTTTCTGGGTCAACTTAGTTAGTGGAGAAGTGATCATAGAGAAATCTTGGATGAATCTTCTGTAGTAGCCCGCCAAACACAAGAAACTACGAATCTTGGATGGCGTGTTTGAACATTTCCATTGCATCACTACCTCTACCTTTGCCGGATCCACCATGATCCCGTCAGTATTCACCACGTGACCCAAGAATGAACCTCGCACAACCAGAACGCGCACTTGGAGAACTTAGCGTACAACTTCTCCTTTCTCAACAACTCAAGAACCTCCCGAATGTGACTGGGATGCTCAATCTTGCTCTTCGAATAAATCAGGATATCATCAATAAACACAATCACTGATTTATCCAACATCGACCAACACACTCGATTCATCGGATCCATAAAAGCAGCTGGCACATTGGTCATACCAAAAGACATGACAACAAACTCGTAATGACCATAATATGTGTGAAAGGTTGTTTTAGGAATATCATGCTCCTTCACATTTAGCTGATGGTAGCCAGATCGAAGATCTATCCTTGAGAACCAACTGGCACCTTGAAGCTGATCAAACAAATCATCAATCGTCGGTAAGGGGTATCGGTTCTTTATCGTCAACTTATTCAGCTCACGGTAGTCAATACACATCCTCATACTACCATCTTTCTTCTTCACAAATAAGAGCGGAGCACCCCAAGGAGAGATACTCGGTCTAATAATCCCGTTATCAAGAAGCTCTTGCAACTGCTCCATCAATACCTTCATCTTAGTCGGAACCAACCGATACGATGCCTTGGCAATAGGTTGGGCACCCGGTATCAGATAAATCAAGAACTCGGTCCCATGGTTAGGTGGCACTTCCGGTAAGTCTTCTGGGAACACGTCTGGAAAGTCACACATAACCGGTACATCAGACAGTTGTGGTGCAGGTGTATCCACATCCTTCACATAAGTAAGACAGGCGCTACATCCACGCCTCATACACTTTCCCGCCACCGCCATTGAGATTACTTTCACCATAAACCGTTACTGAACTCCCGTCAGGTGCTGTCAATCGAATCATCTTCTCATGACACATAATGTTTGCCTCGTAGTCCGTGTAGAGAATATGCATAGAGGCTGAAGCAACCAAAGTCTTTCTGCATGCTGCATAATTACTGAAGAAGAATGCTTCAGAAGTTTAACACATGCAATTGAAATATTCTAAGTGTGAAATCTTTCGATGCCAAAGATGAAATCTTCCGAAGCTTCAGAGACAAAGTCTTCCGAAGCCTTAACACTAGAAGATAGATTTCTTTTGAAGACTTTTAGTAACATGCTTTATATGATGTACTATTCCATAAGGCTGGACACCTTTCCGCGCATATCTGTAAAGTCACCAACTTGCATGAGTTGGTGAAAAGGTCCATGCTTTTGGTAATTGTACATTGAGGTCTTGAGTCTGTAACTTTCTACATCATGTGCTTTATCCTTTTTGTAATAGATAAGGATGTGAGCTATGGCATGTCATAGTCAAAAAGTCAAAAAGGCAATCTACCTTTTTGACTTTACAATTGATTTTGTTTTGAGTCTAGTCAATTGTATCCAGCTGGCTGTCAATGTATGGCTGGCTGTAGGATGTAGTATAAGTATCTCATGTTCTTGTATCTTTTTCAATATGCTTTGTAACACTTGTAATAGAACATAGAGAAAACAATATACTTCATTCTTGAAAACCATATACTCGTGCTCTTGTGTTCTATCTCTTACATTACTTGTGTTCTTAGTGTCTTACTTGTGGTTAATCCAGTTTACTATTTAATTAAGGTTTGGTTAATCTCCTCTTTGTGTTGTTGTGTTGTAAGTGACCCCCTTCACCGGTCCTGCATTTGGTATCAGAGCTTTCCAGGTTCTTGATATAAGATCTCACCATCTTAAGATCCCTCACACACACAAATACTAAACGTCTCAAATAGCAGCCATTCCAAGACTGATATGGAAACTGGAACCATGAACAAGTCCCCACTGATCACTCTTGATGACTTTGATATCTGGGGCCTGAGAATGGAAGGTTTCATTAGGTCTCTAGACTCAAGAATATGGGAGTTTATTGAGAATAGACCTTACATACCTAGCACCTCCTTTGCTACTGGTGCTGGTATGATCCCCAAGGCTGTGGCAAACTACTCTGATGAAGACAGGAAGAGAGTAGAGATTGATAGAAAAGCCATGACAGCCCTTCAGACTGCTCTTCCAAACTCTATATACAGAGGTTTCAAGAAGTGCAAAACAGCCAAGCAGCTATGGGATGCACTGAAACTGATGTATGAGGGTTCCTCTGAAGCCAAAGAGAACAAAAAGGATCTCCTGAAGCAGCAGTTTGAAAACTTCACCTTCAAAATAGGTGAAACCATGGCTTAGCAATACTTCATGTATGTAGAGATTGTGGATACCCTTGTGGGTGGAGGAGTTCCTCTTGAGAATAGGGATATTGTAAGGAAGTTTATGTCCTCACTTCCTAGGCAGTGGACACACTACTGTGTGGTAATCAAGAGGAATGAGAATCTAAAAACTCTTACTCTGACAGAGTAATATGGAATTCTTAGTGGCTACCAGATGAAGATGAACATGCAAGGTTCATCTGGAAACTCCAACAATCAAATGGGTTCAGCCCTACATGTGGTTGAAAGAGATAGCATAGAACCCCAACATCATCTCATATGCTACCCTGACAACTCACCTAAGGGTCCTTTTATCACCTTCCTAGAGACACCAAGGGAGCACTACACCCAAGGAAGCCCATTCCAAGAGACAAGTTCTTCTAAAGCCTTTGTGTCTTTGGATGAAAGTTGTGGTAGCTTTCTATTCACCCTTGAAGACCTGGACTGTATCCATCCAGATAATCTAGAGTAACAGATGGCTCTTCTCACTCACAGAGCCAAGAAGTTCAACAAGCGGACTGGAAGGAAGTTTCCAGGCAATGCAACCAGTGGACAGTTTGGCCTAGACAAAGGTAAAGTCAAGTGTTATAACTGTAACTTGATGGGCCATTTTTCCAGGGAGTGTAAGGCACCTAGAACAAATGGTGGCCAAGAATAGTCTAGACCCAACTACAGTGACAAAGCTCCCAAGAATGAGAAACCAAAGCAGTAGGATGTTGTTGATATTAAAGAAGGAAGCTTTGACTGGAGCTTTCAGGTGGAAGATGCCTCTCCAAACCAATCATTGATGACAGATCATGATGAAGACAAGGTATGGAACATCTTTGTACCCCTAAATGCATTGCTAAAGTTAATACATATAGGTCCTATAACTTGGAGATGAGATCTGATTTTGAGTACTTAAACATTTTAAAAGCTAATTTTAAAAACTCTGAAAATGATTATAAACTGAAGATAGAGGACTTGGAGAAAACCGTTTCAGTTTTAAAGCATGAGCATATAGATTTTAGGACTCAAATCAAGGATCTCATAACTAAGCTGACTGAGTACCAGGCTGAGCTTGTGATCAGCAAAGCCAGGGCAGACAGATGTGTTCTTGAAGAAGAGACCTTCAAGAACATGATATCCTCATCCCTGCACAACAAAGTGTGTTATCAAAACAAACAGGGACTAGGATCAAATGAGATAGCTCTTCCACACACAATCTTGTCTGTGAGATCTCCTAGGTGTGGAACTTGTAAAGATGAGCTTCCTCTCATAGATCCTTTGAGTGAAGAGGATGAAGAAGAGATAGTGAAGAATTCCTTCGAGAAGAGTGAAGAGGAGGATTCTAAGAACGACCATTATCCATCTAAGGAGAAGAGAAAGACTTTGATGACTAAGTCAATAAGGAAAAACTTGATTAGAAAGAGCAAGAGAAAAGCTAGGAAGGCTCAAGAGATCAAGGATACTTTTGACTCCAAGCAGAAACAAGTGTTTATCTCTGTAGGGTTTGAAGTAGTAAAGACTGAAGACATCAACCTAAAGTCTTCTGATAATAGTTCTGGTTCTTGTTCAAATCATCTTAGTACCAAGAAGAAGACTGATCTGCTATGTACCACTGCTGCACAGCCTGGACCATCAAACTCGAAGAACAGTTCCAAGCCCAAAAGGACTATCTCAACATTTGCAAAGATGAAGGTGGAGAAGGGATGTGACCAAAGTCAGTCTTGTTCCTAGCAGAAGGCTCTTGAGAAGAAGAAAATGGAGTGTGTCATGTGTGAAAGTACTACTCATCTTGCTAAGGATTGTCCATACAATCCTAAAGGTACTCTTCACATGACCAAGACATAGACTTGCATAGTTCCAAGAGATTCAAGCTTCGGAAGGAAAATCTGTTTCCTTCAGAAGCTCCAAATCTAAGAAGAAGGCAAGTGGAAAAATGCCTTTGGAAGAAAAGTTGGTCTCGGAAGGAAGGAATACTTGTGAAGCACTGTCTGCTATAGTATCTGCAGGATCTTCCAAAGGCACAATCATCAAAACTTCCGAAGTATCAAAAGCTTCCGAAGTATTGAAGGTCAAGTCCAAGACTCTAAAAGTGGTGTGGAAGTCTAAGAAAGACCAAGTGACTGAGAATTCTCCATCAACAACAGCTGAAGATCCTCCTAGCACAACCATAGGATCTATTATCGTTGCATTACCTTCTGTTTCTCTTAATGAGCCCAAGACAAGTAAGGCTGGGTTTCCAAATGTAACTAATCATTTTCTTTGTGCAGGGACAACTAAAGACAAACAAAAATGTATGGATCATCGACAGTGGCTGTTCCAGGCACATGATAGGCAATAGGTCACTACTCCAAAACTTTGAAAGGATTGATGGAGGGCCAGTTGCCTTTGGAGGAGATGAAGGTGGTTACATTTCAAGAAGGGGCAAGGCCACAAATGGTAAGCTCAACATTGAAAAGGTAAACTTTGTCAAGGAGCTTGGGTACAAACTTCTGAGTGTATCCCAATTTTGTGATCAAAGTCATAACATGCTCTTTACTGGGCGTGCGTGCATTGTTCTCAAGCCCGTGGTGGTCATTCCTTATGAGCATATTATGGTTAGAGCCCCCTGGAACGGCAACATGTACAAGATGGATTTGCAAGAAACATCTCCCTTTGGAGAAGTTTCATGCTTTCTGTTTAAATCCAATAGTGATGAGTCTTTCCTATGGCATAAAAGTATGTGCCAAGTAAACTTTAAAAACATGAATAAACTGATGAAGAATGATTTGGTAACTGGAATGCCAAAGAAAGAGTTTACAAGTGATGACCATTGTGTTGCATGCCTAAAAGGAAAGCAACATAAGGTATCTCACAAGCATAAGGAAAGGAACTCCATCACTACACCCCTACACTTGTTACATATGGATCTCTTTGGCCCCACCAGTGTAATGAGTCTAGAAATGACCTATTACTGTTTAGTGATCACAGATGACTTTACAAGATTCACTTGGGTCTTTTTCCTTAGAACTAAGGATGAGACTCCTAAGATTCTAAGAGTTTCATCTTGAAGATTGAGAATCAATCTGATCACAAGGTCAAAATCATAAGATATGATTAGGGAACCGAATTCAAGAACCAAATCCTTGATGCATTCTATGATGAAAAGGGTATTACAAGACAATACAGTGCTCCTAGGACTCCTAAGTAGAATGGTGTTGCTGAGAGGAGAAACAGGACACTGATTGAAGGTGCAAGAACCATGCTGTCTGACTCTAAGTTGCCTATCACCTTCTGGGCAGAGGCAGTCAACACTGCCTGCTATGTGCAGAACAGAGTTTTAGTAGTTAAGACTCATGGCAAGACTCCTCATGAACTTTGGAACAAGAGGAAATTTTCAATTGTTTTCTCAAGTCATTTGGATGTCTCTGCACCATCTTGAATACGAAGGATCAAATTGCCAAATTTGTTGAGAAATCAGATGATGGACACTTCATTTGATACTCTTATCAAGCTAAGGCTTACAAATTGTACAATCTTAGAACTAGAATTGTTAAGGAGTCAGACAATGTGACTTTCAATGAACACACACCCTGTGGGGTTGGTTCTGGTCCTGATTGGCTATTTCATCTTGATTTAGTTACCAATTGTTTTAACAAATCTTGTGGGATAGTTTCAGGATCTACAGAAAATTTAAATACACATGATCCTGATCCAAGATTTGGGCTGAGAAGACCTTCAAGTAATAAATCTTCAGCTCCAGTTGGAACTACTTCTGCAAATGAGGTTTCTATCAGCATCATAATAACAAACTCAACTGATACATCTGGTATGACTTCAAATTCCAGCTTAGAGGCTCCACAACCAAATAAGGATGTTTCAACTATAGAAGACAATGGTGGTAGTGGTGAAAGTGATCAAGACTTTCTTGATGCTGATAACCACTCCATAGATGATAACATCAATGATGTCACGCACTCCTTGGATCAAGTCTCTCTTGATAAGTGTGCTGATGTGGTGGGTGAAACTTCTATGACAGATCTAAATTTCTCTAATTTAGATCTTTCTCAACAACTTGTTGTGATCCCTTAGCTAAGGATCTACAAGTCCCACCCCACCATAAACATTATTGGGGATGTTGTCATAGGGGTAAGAACAAGAGGACAAACCCATAAAGCAAATGTTTGTCTCCACTCTTGTTTCTTATCCCAAATAGAGCCAAAGAAAGTTGACAAGGCTCTGAAGGATGGAAGTTGGTTGAAGCTATGCAAGAAGAGCTGCTTCAATTCAAAAGACAGAAAGTTTGGAACCTTTGTCCTATTCCTCATGGGAAGACTACCATTGGAACCAAATGGGTGTTTAGAAACAAGAAGGATGATAGAGGCATTATCATCAAGAACAAAGCTAGACTAGTTGTTCAAGGATATACACAAGAAGAAGGAGTTGACTATACAGATGTCTTTGCTCCTGTAGCAAGACTAGAAGCTGTTAGGATATTCCTGGCATTTGCTGCAACCAAGAACTTCAAGGTCTTTCAACATGATGTGAAGTGTGCTTTTCTTTATGGAGTGATTGATGAGGAGGTGTATGTCAAACAACCACCTGGTTTTGTAGATCATGATCATTTTGATTATGTCTGCAAGCTTGACAAAGCTCTTTATGGGCTGCATCAGGCACCCAGGAAGTGGTATGAGACACTATCTGAGTATCTTTGCAAACATGGATACAGGAGAGGTACTATAGATGGAACTCTCATCAGCAAAGGATAGGGAAATGACATATTTCTAGTACAAGTATATGTTGATGACATCATCTTTGGTTCAATTAATCCAAAGCTCTGCAACACTTTGGGAAGCTGATGAAGGACAGATTTGAAATGAGTGCCATGGGGGAACTCAATTTCTTTCTGGGAATTCAAGTGAAGCAAGTTGAAGAAGGCATCTTCATTAGTCAGTCAAAGTATGTTAAGGACATACTCAAGAGGTTCAACATGACTGATTGTAAGATTGCTAAAACACCCATAGCTAGAAGCCACTCCCTTGGACCTGATCTTGAGGGGGAGTGTGTAGATGAGCACTTATACAGGGCTATGACTGGGTCTCTTATGTATCTTACTGCTAGCAAGCTTGATATCATGTCTGCCACTTGCATCTGTGCAAGATATTAAGCCAACCCTAAGATGTCTCATCTTATCACTGTCAAAAGGATTTTAAGATACCTTAAGGGTGCTTCAACACTTGGTTTATGGTATCCCTAGAATCCTTACTTCAATGTGTATGCATACATAGATAGTGATTATGGTGGTTGCAACATGACTGCAAAGTCTACATCTGGGGGATGTCAGTTTCTGGGTGGAAGGGTTGTCTCATGGCAATGCAAGAAACAATCCTGTGTCTCTGCATCAACTGTAGAAGCTGAATACATTGTTGCGGCAAGCTGTTGTGCTCAAGTGCTTTGGATTCAAAATCAGATGTTGGACTATGGGTTCAACTTCAAGGAGACTCCTATTCACATAGACAACAATAGTGTTATTTCAATCACAGAGAATCCTGTGCAGCACTCAGGGACCAAACATATTAATATCAGGTATCATTTAATAAGAGATAATTAAGAAAATGGATTAATTAAACTAGTCAAAGTTCACACAGATGAACAATATGCGGATCTGTTTACAAAGGCTTTTGATGAACAGAGATTTAAATATCTTGTATCAGCTATTGGGATGATCAACTTTGAGTAGGTCTTTCTTAAAACTAATTCTTATTACTTCTTGAAATATGTGTGTCCTAAGGTGTCTAGTTTATCACTTTCATAAGTTCTTGTTTTTCTTTGGATGAAAATCTTTTTGAAGACTTTCCTTAGATTTATGAAAATTTTGATCTTTCGGAAGTCATGCTTTTAACTTCGGAAGAAATTCATGCTTATAAGACAAATTACTGCCCAAGTATTTTACCTTCACAAGAAATTTCTAAAAATATCTTCCGAAGCTTAAATGTTCTTTGGCACTTATATGTTTTCAAAGACATTCTTCTTCTGAATCCAAATTAACCCTTGGAAGCTTTGTTCTTCTGTGTACAAAGCATTCAAGTTTAAATTTCTCTTCCAAAGCAGAATTTTCAAAACTCTCTGGATATTCTTCTGAAGTCATTTTAGCTTCGGAAGCTTTTTCATTAAAACTTCCGAAGACAATTTACCTTCGGAAGCTTTTTGACTTCCAAGAAAACTACTTTTTGAGCAAAAGTAAACTACTTTTTCAGAGGTGGGACCGACATCTGGATTTCAAAGTTTATCCTCTTTCCTTAAACTTTGTCTGAAATCCATTTTCACATATAAACCAACGGTTTCCCCCTGTTTCTATCATCTGCTTCTTCCTCCAAACCTAAAACCCCAAATTTCTCTTTGAAATTTCTTTCTTCTTCCTTCTTCATCCTTAAGCTACCTCACAATGGCCAACCCTGCTCATAGAAATGGTCCAAACTTTACCATGCAGCTCCACAGACAACATAATCAGGTTGCTCTGTTAGCTCTAAGAAAGATCCTCATTTTTCAGAGGTTTGTCGCTTCTTAGCTTTGTCTAACTACTTCGCCTCCCTAACCATTGATCCTACACTTTATCAGGATCATCTGCTTGAATTCTAAAAGACCTACCAAGAGGTCCTAATGGATGGGGAGAAGGCACTGTCTGCCATAGTGCAGGGGAGAACAGTCTTCATCACTCCGGCCATCATTAACATGCATCTGTAGCTGGATGATGAAGAAGATGAGGTGTTCTTCCCAAAGGAAGTTGTTAATCATTCCTTTGAGAAGATGGGGTATGAGGGAGATTTCTCTATAAAGACCTTCAGGAAAGGGAAGGTCTCATCCCAGTGGATATTTCTGCTCCATGTGGTCATCGACAGCTATTAAACAAGCACGGTGGATGGGACTAGATTCCTGAGTATCTCTCCTTCATTATTCATGAAATGATTTAGGAGGTCAAGTTCAGATATTCTTAATTTTTTTATACTAATTTACTTGCCATCTTAGACTCCTTAGAATATTATATGTTTCTTAGATATGTCCAGTACATTTTTTACTATGAACTGGGCTCACAGTTAAGGGAAACAAGTAACATTCTTAAACTGGGGCAGATGAAGCCCGACATCTTTAAAATACTGAGAAAACCCACTGTTGGCTTCTCTAGGGTAGAAACAGCCCTTGTCCCAAAAATGTTAGAGCTCATTGCTCAAGGTGACAACCTAGCAGCACCAGCTAGTGTTGAACCCACACCTGCTACATCCCAACCACCTACACAGCCACAAATAACCATCATCTACCAAAAGAAAATCCAAACAAACCCCTGCTCAGACTATTCAGTCTGTGGAGGCCCCCATACACTCACCCATACAGGAGGAAGCGGAAACTAGAGCTCCCACTTCTCCTAAGGAGCAGACCACTCCCATCTCTTCAAGGATCAATGCTGAGGTTCCTCATGCTTAGCCTGATGAGCTCATAAGCCAAACTGCCTTAAGCCATCACTCTGAGTCTTAATACTCAAGCGATCAACCTTCAGAGGACAGTTACCATCCCCAGCCTTTAAATCTCAACCAACCAATCCCCAACCTTACTTCTATACTGATGAAGATTTAGGTTTCAGTGAGTACCATGATTCTCTCTTCTTTTCCCCTACTCAAAGAGAGATAAGTGCTCCTGAGTCTCCTATTTCTAGCCCACATCAGTCACCTACAACTGAGGTGGACACTTCTGAACCTGTTCAGGATGTCCATATAGAAGAGGCTCTCACTTTTGAAAGTGATTACATCATTAAGACCTCAACCATGGAAACTCAGCCCACTGTCATCTCAACGGAGACTGCTAGTGAGCAGAGGAAATCCAGCAGCCAAGAACCTGAACCTGGTGGTGAGACTGAGGACTTTAGTCCAATCATCTCATCTCCCAATGATTCTTCTGATGAAGATGAGGGAAATTTAAGACTAAAGGTGCACAAACTGTCCCAAAACATGCACCTATTTAGTCTCCAAGGTTAGTCACCTTGAATCTCAAGTGACTACCTTGCATAACAGAGTCAATGATCAGCAACTTGAGATTTCATATCTTAAGGAATGAAGGCCAAAGCTCTCTCCACCCTAAGTCACAAAGGTCTGTGAGTGACAAAGGGAAAAGAAAGATGACATCTGAGGAGATTAAAGAGGAGAAGAGAGAGGAAAAGGAAGCAAGCTGAGAGGAGAAGGTTCCTCTTCTGGGTCTACTAGACTTATGGAAACTGCAATCAGGGTTGCCCCTAGACTAGATACTCAGAATGATGAGTTAAGGGCAGTTACGATAAACTATCTGCAGACAAGGAACTATGACATAGACAATGTCATCTCTCTCCGTTAGAGGAGTTTAATGAACTGGTTGACCTAGTACAAATCAAAGAAGACAGAAGAAAGAAAAGATTGTACAAGCATGTGCCTACCCTCTCCCCAATTTAAGAAAGCCCTGCATATGAGGATATGGTTCAACAATAACCTTAAGTAGATAAAGAAGTAGAAAGGATCAAGATGATCTATCAGGCAAAAGTACTTCTTCCCTTGTCTTATGACTGTGTTGAGATTGAGTATCTCAAACAACTTGAACTTCAGATAGTCAAGGAAAGAAAGACAACCAAAAGAAAGCTGAGGGAAAAAGCTACTAAGTCAAGAGCCATCATCCACAAAAGCATGAAGAAATCTGCGGACGGGCAGAGGATGATGAGCTTCTTGAAGCTGTATGGATTCTTCGGAAGGAGACTTGGCCCCATGTCTCTAACCACCATGGATGAGCATATCAGGGTGATCAAGCAGAAGATCAAAAGTGGAGAGCTGGTTGACTTACATTCCCCTCCAAGTCAAGCACCACCTGAAGTGGAGGTTAAGGTTGAACAACCAGAGACATCATAACCCGGACCTCCTGTTGAATCTCAGCAAGCTTCATCTTTTGATCCATAGTAGGGTCAGTCTCACTCTCAATCCAAACCTGTGAGAGTTGAAGACCCAACTGAGAAAGACAATAAAGATCAATCCGGTACTGCAGGCTAGTCTTCGTAGTTAAAAGTTTCAAAGAGAAAGAAAAGGGTTGCTTCTAAACCAAATCCAAAGAAGAAGAAGAAGACTGCATCCTTTCCTAAACCTTTGGATGAGTCAGAACATCCTGAGGATGTGCAGCTAGAGGATGCTCCATCATCTCCCATTCCAATAGCTCTTCTTGCATCAAAAAGACCTATCCTGTCGTGGACATACACTACAAATCCAGAAAGGTGGCATGTCATCAGAGATCATGGCACTGAGAATGTCCACACCTGGCAAGACATGTTTTAGTTGCCTCTGCATGATCTCTTTGACATGAGAAGAAATTTTGACAGTCTGAAGGATCCTGATCATCTCAAGAAGAAAGGGCTGGTTATCATCCCAATGAGGATTGTTGATATTTGAAGTCTTCAAGAGTTTTAATAGCATCAGCCTAGGGGAGTTTCTAGAGAATATGCATAAAGGCTGAAGCAACCAAAGTCTTTCTGCATGCATGTTGCACAAGTACTGAAGAAGAATGCTTCGGAAGTTTCACACATGCAACTGAAATATTCTAAGTATGAAATCTTCCAAAGCCAAGACCAATATCTTCCCAAGCCAAAGATAAAGTCTTCCGAAGCTTTAGAGACAAAGTCTTCCGAAGCCTCCACTCTTGAAGACAAATTTCTTCTAAAGACTTTTATTAACATGCTTTATCTGATGTACTACTCCATAAAGCTGGACACCTTTCCGCTACATCTCTATAAAGTCACCAACTTGCATGAGTTGGTGAAAAGGTCCATGCTTTTGGTAACTGTACATTGAGGTCTTGAGTCTGTAACTTTCTACTTCATGTACTCTATCCTTTTGTAATATATAAGGATATGAGCTATGGCATGTCATAGTCACAAAATCAAAAAAGGCAATCTGCCTTTTTGACTCTACAATTGATTTTGTTTTAAGTCTAGTCAATTGTATCCAGCTGGCTTTCAAAGTATGGCCGACTGTAGGATGTAGTATAAGTATCTCATGTTCATGTATCTTTTTCAATATGCTTTGTAACACTTGTAATAGAACATAGAGAAAGCAATATACTGCATTCTGGAAAACCATATACTTGTGCTCTTGTGTTCTGTCTCTTACATTACTAGTGTTCTTAGGGTCTTACTTGTGGTTAATCCAGTTTACTGTTTGATTAAGGTTTGTTAATCTCCTCTTTGTGTTGTTGTGTTGTAAGTGACCCCCTTCACCGGTCTTGCAATCCGCCAACCAATCCATCCCAAGAACCATATCAAAACCACCTAAGGTCATCACGAACAGTCTAACCAGAAACTTATGACCTTCTAATTCCACATCACATCCTTCTATCACCTTAGTAATCTTGGTAGACTTATCTATGGCAGTTTCTACATCAAAGGGCACATCAACAGTCCTACTACTAACAGACCGTTTAGCACAGAAAGCAGTAGAGATAAAACTTTTACTAGCACCAAAATCGAATAACACAGAGGCTAAAGTTTGGTTTACTAGAAATGTACCTGACATGACATCAAGGTCTGTCCTGGCCTCCTCCTGTGTCATCTTGAACACCCTGGCACTTGCCCTTGGTTCTTCTCCCCCAGTCGTCTTCTTCCCTGCACTAGAACTTCAGCCCTCGGCTTCCTTCAATCTCGGCTCATGTGGCCCTCCCCGCCACAATTAAAACACTTCCTAGTCTTACACTCCTTCGCCATTTAGCCAGGTTTCCCACATTTGAAGTACACATTAAATCTTAATCTACATTCGCCGGTGTGATACTTCCCATACTTGCTACACCTCCTCGACCCTACACCCGATATGACCATACGACGGTCATGCACCCGTGCCTTCTTGTTACTTGTTGAGGCACCACCCTGATCAACCCTTTTCCCATTCCAATTCTGATCACCTCCACCCTTCTTGCTTCCCTCAGCCATCACCACCTCTCGCTCATCATACAGTCTTCCTACCAAATCAAGTGCCGACTTAAACGTGTTCAGTTGGGCCGCGATCATGTGCCTGCGAATATCCCCTGGCAAGCCCTGAATGTATCTTTTAATCTTCCACGATAAGGGCATCACCTGATCCGGCACCAGATATGTCATCTCGTTGAACTTGGTGGTGTACTGCTGATGTCTCATGGTTCCCGCCTCCAACTGTAGGAACTCCCTCTCAACTTTGTCCATTTCTCTATGAGGATAGAACTCCTCAATCACCAACTTCTTCAATTCGGACCATCTCATCCTAACAATTGCACGACTACCCTCGGCCTGGACTATATCAACCCACCAGCACAGAGCCGATTCCACAAACAAGTGGGCAGCAAACTTTACTTTCTGATTCTCCCAGCACTTGGTAATATTTAGAACAACTTCCATTTCTCTCACCCACTAGTGAGGAGCAGCAGCAGTGCCATTAGCATCAAAAGTAGGGGGCTTGCACCTTTGAAATGCCCCATAGTTACGGCATCGTGCCACCTCCGGCGTAGGCTCTTCTTCTTCCTCTTCTTCTTCGTCATCTGACAAAACCGTCTCAGTCTCGGGCTGTCTCCTTTCGCCCGTAGCTCTAATCCTTTCCCTTCTTTCCCTATCTCCAACAGCCTTTATCACTTCGGTCACCACAGATAGCAGGATTGTCTGCATGACCTGATGTACTTCCTCCATAACCTCCTCCTTCATTGAGGCTCTCAAATTAGTACTCTCATCACCACCCACCGGATGAGGGGTCTCTCGTTCTTCATGAACCACCTTTTTGACTCTAGGCCTTCCTCTCGTAACCTGTGGTTCAGCACCACGACCTCAACCACATGATGCTTTAGATGATCTACCACCGGCCATCCTCGCACACACGCTGAAAGATTCAAACACCAACACGGTCATTCAAGGGAGCAGCTCAGTTTATGTTAGGTATAGTAAGTCCCTAATTACAGTGGCCAGTTGTGATTAGCCACTTACATTACTCTTCATACCCCAAGCATTACCTGTCCTGACTAGATTAGTATCTAAATCTACCAGCAACACATAACCACATAACATGTGCACGTAATACCGATTAACATTAAGAAAATACCTGATCGCACGCAGCTTCTCAGACTGGCATCCCTTCCCTTTCCATCCAATTTTCAGTTTATGTTTAGGTTTCTTTTAAAACTTACCCGTTTCACTTAAACTTTGGCTCTGATACCAACTTGTAAGTCCACGTTCCCGGGATGCTTACAGCTGATAAATCATTGCACTTAAAACATGTAACTTCACTTTTAACATTCCTAAAACATTATAGCAGAAACATACAAATAACTTTTCATATCATTAAAATGCTTTTGCAAGTTAATACAATCGTTCATTTTAAAACATCGTTCGCATTACAATGCAAAAACATGAAACAAAAGAATGCCATCCCAAAAGAGCTGAGTAGCCGCCCCGTGCCATCCTCAGCAATGCTCACCTGCCAACTAGAAAATGCATAAAAAGTCAGCGTTGCTGAGTGAGTTCAAGTTTTACAATAAAACATACTTTTACTTTCATTAAATCGTTCATTACTTTTGCCTGTGATCACACATTATACGTACACATAGATAATATCATTATTATCTTTATCATTCGTTCATTCATTCCGTACATTCATCATTACATCTTTAATTTCATTCGGACCAATGCCATGTCCTCCACCCCACCGTATGCATAAAGCTGGTACTGGCCTGAGGTCTTTCAAAGACCCAGAACATTATGCACGAAGCTAACTCCGTTACCAAGGTTGAGCGGCAAGGGTCCCATACATATGGTCAATGTTAGGATCAGTGATCTATGTTTGATTAATTAGAGAGTATTGCAGCGGAATTCGAACAATGAATTAAACAATTCACAAGAACACAATTCATATTCAATGTAACTGTACACGTATATAGAGAGAGAGAATTCTGCAAAAGAGATATTTCATTCATATACTTTCGTGGTGGCTCAATGTCACACTTACAACTAGGTCAACATCCCTTACATAGGAGATGTGACGTTTGCTGATGTCACTTGATAGTGACATCTAACAGAATTATTCAAACTACTGAAACTATGCAAACTACTGAGAATGTTCTCAACTACTGATTACATCTCAGAGACTGCTAAGTACAAGAAACATAAAACTACTGAATCTAACTACTGAAACTATAACTACTGAAAAGTAAATTACAAGTATTGAAAGGAAACCATCACAACTACTGAGGTTGATAACTTCAGCTATTGTGACAATTACTGATCACTTTGGTCTTCAGTCTTTGTTCTTCAGACTTTGTTCTTCAGACTTTTACTTTCAGACTTTGTCTTCAACTGATAGCTTTAGACATTGTCTTCAGTACTTTACTTTCAGACTTTGTCTTCAGCTGATAGCTTCAGACTTTGTCTTCAGTTCTTTACTTTCAGACTTTGTCTTCAGTAGTAGTCTTCAGTTCTTGTCTTCAGACTTTGTCTTCAGACCTGTAATCAGCTGATGTCTTCAGCTCTTGTGATCTTCTTCAGCAGTTGTAATGACTGTGGGACTTAGAGGTTTTTCTGATCAGGCTCATTGGTTCTTTTGGTCCAACAAACTCCCCCTGAACCAATGCAGCCAAACCTCTAAACTTATTGATGATCCCACTTATTCTTGGCAGAAACACCCTCTTGATCAGCTTCAAAGGAAATAGTTAAGCATAGGCCGGAAAAGGTTTCTAATCTTTTGATTGGCTAAGTATGGAAGGGTACTCTGTTTTGGGGAAACTGAACACAGAGTCTTATCCCAACCATGAAACCTAATTCCCATGAATGAGTTTATAAGACTCACTAGCATAGGCCTCAAGAAGAACAACTTGTTCCTCCTTGGTGAGTTCTTCTGCTTCTCCTTCGAAGAAGAACTCTGGGCCATAATACTCAGACATGTATCTCACTGTCTTTCCATTTTTCAACTCCACATTTGTTATCTCTTTGTAAGCAAATTCATCAGGGTGAGAGCCTTCAAGCAACAACTGGAGTTCACTCTTCTGAAGATCTTCAAGTCTTTTGTATAACAAACCCTTCTTGATCATTTTGTTTTCAAGAATAGATTGAGGGGTTGTCTTGGAGTTGTGAGCTCTCTTGAATTCTTCAATGATTTCCCAGGGTGAGACTACCATGGCCAATGTAATTGCAGCATCAAGGTCTTCTTCACATGGCCATGATATCTACTTGGTATATTCTTCTTATGAATTCTAGAACTTACCCTGGGGTCTGGCTAGATCCGCACTCTTCTTTTTGATGTTGAAAGGTATGTCTAAGAGTGTACAGCCTCAGAGCCTGTTTCTTTATTTCTTGAATGGATGAGGACTGAGGGAAATCCTTATCAACCATCTTGAGAAACTTCTCATCATGCTGTTTCTGCTGTGTTCTGCTGTTCTGCTTCTTCAATATTTACTTTCACCATCTGCATTTGCAAGTCAGGAGTAATCACTTGTTGACTTTTGTGCTTAGGTGATTTGAGTTTGAGAATAGCAGAGATTGGCAGACTATCATCATCATCATCCTCTTCTTCATCTTCTTCTACCCTAAACACCCTTCTCCTCCTTCTGGGTGCATCACTGGGTAAGGTTTGAGGTGGTTTTTGGGGTAAAGGGATTGGTTTTGTGGGTTGAGTGTGTGTGTGGCTTTGGTTTAGGGATAGATTTGGGAGATTTTAGAGATAAGGGTTGTGTTGAGTGGGAGTGTGAGAAGAATGACTTAGCATTTTGGTGGTGAGTTTGGCTTTGGAGAGCTTTGCCATTTCAGTTCTCTTCCCTGCACCTGTTTCATCCAGTGCTTCGATGATCAACCCTTTATTATAGCCTCCAGCAGAGCAGATTTTCTTGGTTATCTCCAATATTGTCTCTGGACCAGGCCTTTATCTCTATCAATGATCTTCCAAGGTATTTGGCAATGAATCTGATCATTATCTCCAATCTTTCCCTTTCCAGCACACTATAAGCGGCCCATCTAGCTTGAATCTCTTCTATTTCCAGCCTTCTGATCTCAGTGTCTAGTGTAGCTGTGTCATGACCTTGTCGAAGAGCTAATCTATAATTTTATCCATGGATCTGCTGTGAGCTTCATCAGCATCTTGACAAGATCTTCTAAGGATTATCTTCATCAGCTTTTGACTTAGCATTTTTCTTTCTTTTATATGTGATCAGCTGTTCTGAGATCAGTTCTTTCTCCACCTCCTTCTCTTTTGCAGGTTCTTTCTCATCATCAACTCTTTTTCTTTTCTTTTCTTTCACTGCCTTAGACTTGGAAGTCTCCCCTTTTTGGTTGCATTGGATCAGGGGCTTGAAAGGCAGAAAAGAAGAGATTTACAACAGCATCATCATGAGGGTTTGTAGATTTGAGGATATCCTTCATCAATGGCTTTATGCAATATGTCAGTGATGATGGGAGTGATGAGAGGTAAGGAGTTTTGAAAGATAGCACCATCTGCTCAGAGGGGTTCTGTCCCTGAGAGGTGGTGCCAAAAGTAGTGGTTGGTGACTCAGTTAAGTGTGTAGGCTTAGTGTTTGGGGAACCTTCAATGGAAGGTGCCATCTGTAGGGTTTGTGAGGTAGATGGACTTTGATCCTGAGACATGTTGGCTAGCAACTCTTTGAGTTTGCTCACCTCAGTCTCTAGGATGGTATTATGGGCTAATACATCATAGAAAAAGCCCAGGTCATCATCAGTCGTGCTGAATCACCTGACCTCCTGATTGAATCAGGATGGACATGCTCTGAGTGTAGATCAGTAGAAGCATGTGCCCCTTGTTCTTGGTACTGGGGACTTCCTACCTCAGGATTGTGTCCTTCATTGTAGTTGCCTCTGGTAAGGTCTATGGATGTTACCAACTTCATCCTGATCATTTGCTGAATCAGTAGAAGTGGAGCCTTACCAGATGTTCTATTCTCCTTTTCTACACTTGGAGAGTGAACATTGTAACCCCTGTGATGTGGGTTATCAGAAGCATTTTGGTCCTCCCCCTTGATGGTTGAGTATCCTAGTGGTAAGTGGTTTCTGGGGAGGGGGTGAGGAATGCAACTGACTCAGCACTTTAGCAATTATCAGTGTTGAGCTTGAGGCGGTTGCATGTGGAGATTGGTCTGAAGCAGATTGCACCCGGGGTGAGAGGTGCTCTTCAATGGTAACCCTCTCAATTGAGATAGGTTCCAGAAATATGGGATCCCCAATTGTGGTTGCAACAGGAACCTGTTGAGAGGAAACTTGTGCGGCTTCAGCAGGTTGAGTCTTGGACATAACTCGGGGGTTAGAACCAGTATGTATTCCCTGTGTTTGTAGTACATGGGCATCCTCAGGGAACTCATCTCCTGAGTAGCCTTTTTGGGCTTTTTGGGCTTTTTGGATTTGGTTTGGTGGGAACTTTGGATCTGGAAGTGGAGGCTGTGGGTTCCCTCTACTTGGGTTTTAGCATCCGGGCAGCCCCTTTAAGAGTAGGGTCTGAGTTATGTCGGGAGTATACCTCAGCTAAAACAGCTGGAGCAGGGACTCCAAGACCAACAAGGCCATTAGATTGTAATTGATTCAAATTATGGCCATCAGAAACCTGGGATTAAGTATCCATCTGTTTGCCACAGGTTTCTGAGCCAGATCTTTTAGTTCCATGAACACTATCTCAGAAAAATTTAGATTTTGGCGTTCAAGGATAGAGTACAATACCTTTGCCATCGGGAAGACATCTGATCCCAAGAAGGGTCTTGATGCAAGGCAGACATTCACCATATGAAAGATAAGTCGTTCAGCATCATGGAAGTGCTTTTTAAGTATGGTTGTTGCACTTAAGTCGCGTTCATACCCGTATGGATAAAAGACATATTAGTGGTGCCTTTCGGGTATTCTTTAGGATAGGTGCCATCATGCAGATTTAGGGTTTTGCGAATGATGTCGGGGGTGATGAGCACCTGGTTCTGGTTCACCAATGACTGGAGAGTGATTTGTCTATCATGCTCACTAGTTATTACAGAGACGTTGGTGCAGAACTGGGATAAGGAGTCAGGATATATGGTAGGATTCAGAAGAAAGGCTATTCTGTATGGGGAATCCACCATAAGATCGATGCAGTGTCAAACTTGTTCCAGAAGGCCGATTTTGAAAAGTAGGCAACACAGTTATGTAGGGGTTTGAGTTTCATGGTCGCTATTATTGAGAGAGAGAGGTTGTGAAAACAGCTAATGAAACGTTTGGCTATAAGTTCAGGTATTTATAGGTTAAGAAAAGGCTGAAAAGAAAATGACTGAAGTGTTGGTGTTGTCATCAGTTGTTATGAAAAAAACTGAAGACTTGGTTTTAACTATCAGATGTTTGAAAACAACTGAAGACTTGGTTTAGTCATCAGTAGTTGTGAAACTACTGAAAACCTTGTTGTTTTCTTTCGTTTGTAAACAACTGAGGACTTGGTATTAGTCATCAGCAGTTGTGAAAGTACTAAAGACATGGTTTTGTCATCAACTGTTTAGAGTGAAACAACAGTTTGTGGAAACGATTGAAGTGGAAATTCTCATCAGTAGTTTTCGTCAATTCTTAGCTTTTCAGCTGTTTCATACTATCCTCAACACTTACTCATTAGACTTTTTAGCTGATTTCAGTTGTTTCATAGGACATCAGTACTTACTATTTTTACTGACATCAAGAGTTATAACTACATCAGTAGTTGTAATTGTATCAGTTTCTTTTAACAGAATTAGTACATATTTGTGACATGTTACTAATGATCATCAGTACTTGTTTACTGAGATCATAGTAGTTATCACTTATTCTAGCTGCAGCATACCAAGCCTTAACACAAGGTTTTGGAAAGTTGAACTATCCAAAGGCTTAGTAAATATATCTGCAAGCTCATCAGCACTAGGCAAAAACTTTGGATCAATCACACCTTTTTCAAACAATCCCTAATAAAATGGTGTCTGATCTCTATATGTTTGGTCCTAGAGTCCTGGACTGGATTCTTACAGTGCACAGAGCTGAAGCAATATCCATTAATAATGGAGTCTTAGTCTCTGTAATGCCATAATCCAATAATTGGTTCTGAAGCCAGAGTACCTGAGATGTACAACTTGCAGCAGCAATGTACTCTGTTTCAGTATGGATGTAGCAACAGATGTTTGTTTCTTACTCTGCCAAGAAATCAAACAGTTGCCTAGGAATTGACATCCACCAGAAGTTGACTTTCTAGTTAACTTACATCCTGCATAGTCACTATCAGAAAAAGCAACTAATTTTCAAGAGTGTCCAGTGGAAACCAAAGACCTAGAGATTGTGTACCTTGCAATATCTAAAGATCCTCTTGACTGCAATCAAATGAGACTCTTTAGGAGCAGCCTGAAATCTAGCACAAACACAAGTTGCAAACATGATATCTGGTCTAGAAGCTGTTAAGTACATCAAGGACCCAATCATACATCTGTAAAGTGTTTCATCAACAGCTTTACCTTTCTGATCTGCATCCAGTGTGTGGTGTTGCACATGGGAGTAGAACAGGGCTTACAATTTTGTAAATCAAACTTATTCAAAAGATCTTTTGTATATTTTGACTGATGAATAAAAGTTCCATCAGCCTTTTGTTTGATTTGCAAGCCTAGAAAGAACTGTAATTCTCCCATTGCACTCATTTCAAACTTTTGTTTCATTAAACTTGTAAAATCATCACACAACTGGTGATCAGAGGATGCAAAAATAATATCATCAACATAAATTTGAACAAGTAGCTTATGTTGATCCACCTTCTTAATAAACAAAGTTTTATCTATGGACCTCTAGTGAAATTATTGTTAAATAAAAATTTGAAAGTGTTTCATACCAGGCTCTAGGAGCTTGCTTCAACCCATAAAGAGCTTATCAAGTTATACACCCAATTAGGATGTTTATTGTCCTCAAAACCTGGTGGTTGACACACATAAACCTCTTCTTTTATTTTACCATATAAAAATGCACTTTTGACATCCATTTGAAAAACTTTAAGATTGTGGAATGCAGCATAGGCTAAGAACAATCTAATTGCCTCTAGTCTGGCTACAGGGGCAAAGGTTTCATCATAATCAATACCTTCTTCTTGTGAAAACCCTTGTACAACCAGTCTAGCCTTGTTCTTGACAATAAGCCATTTTCATCAGTTTTATTCCTATACACCCATTTAGTGCCTATTGCACACTTACCTGGGGTAGAGGAACCAGTTCCCCACTTGCTGCTTTTTGAACTGAAGTAGCTCAAGCTGCATGGCTTCAACCCATCCATTGTCTCTCAAAGCAACATGATAGTTCTTTGGCTCTAGCTGACCGATGAAGAGGCATAGAAGCAGAAGTTAGACAATTGACTTCTGGTTGAGACACCAGCATTGATATCACCAATGATTTGAGACATGGGGTGATTCTTCAGCTCTTGGTATACTATAAGATCAGTGCAAGTGTTTGTAGCCAGTTTAGTAGCAGATGGTGATCCAGATTCTTGAAACCAAGTATTAGATGGCAAGTCAAATGATGTAGAGGAGTCAGAAATCTCATCAGCATTTGTTGTGGATGGAGCTACAGAAGCTACAGGAACATCAAGTTTAGCAGACTCAGGCAGTTGGTCACTAAACTGAAAAGGTGAGTACTGATATCATCATCATCTTCAGTACCACCAGGTGGAAGACTTGCTGCAGAAGATGATTTATCCACATGATCTGCAACAGCTGGAGATTGATAAGGAACATATTGCAGTATGTCCAGATCAAACAACTCCACAGGGTTTTGTTGAATTTTATCCTTAGGAGATTCATTGAATTTCACATGCAAGGTTTCTTCAACTAACTTTGTTCTGCAGTTGAAGACCCTGTAAGCCTTGCATGTGGATGAATAACCTACAAAATACCCTTGCATCCACCTTAGGATCAAATTTGTGAGTTGATCCTTTGTGTTTAGAATGAAACAAGGACACACCCAAGTTTTGAAGAATGAAATTAGAGGAGCCAAATGATGTAGACTTCATATGGAGTCTTCATCAACCTCTGATTTACTAATACTCTATTCTGCACATAGCAATTGTGTTAACAGCTTCAGCCCAAAAGTCAATGGCAAACCAGAGTCAGCCAACATAGACCTTGCAGCTTCAATTAGGGTCCTGTTCTTTCTCTCCACTACTCCATTTTGTTTGGAGTCCTTGGGATGCTAAACTGCCTCTTGATTCCTTTTGATAGATAAAAATCATCAAGTGTATGGTTTCTGAATTCAGTTCCATTATCACTCCTTATACACTTGACTGATAGGGAATACTTCTTCTCAACATACAACACAAAGTTTATAATCGTCTGAGCAACCTCAACCTTTGAATGCCAAAAGAAACTCCATACAAATCTGGAGTAATCATCCACAATTACCAGACAGTATTTCTCTTCTTTGCCACACGTTATAACTTTGTGCTGTTTTCCTTTTAAACAAGCAGTGCAGGTTTCATCACAGTGGAACTCCTTTATTGGTAGACCTCTCACTAAACTATTGTGGATCAGCTGATTCATGTTTTTGAGATTAACATGACCCAGCCTTCTATGCCACAGTTTAGATTCCTGAGGAGAGGCTTTGGAGAACAGACAAGGATGACCCTTCAAATCAATCTTCTTTGACAAATCCAAGGCATACACTCTTCCAATCCTATTGGCCTTCAGGAGAGTATGTTCATCCAATACCTTGTCAATCAGCTCAGAACTTGGGAAGACAGAATCCTGCAGTTCTGGCTTGTGAAAAGTGCAACATGCCCTTTATCACACATCTGACTGACACTCAGTAGATTATACTTGAGATTCTCCACATGGTTAACATCATCAAACCTGATTTGTCCATTAGATACATATCCTTCCCGATGATGTAACCCTTGGCATCATTTCCAAATGAAACAAATCCCTTCTTTCCTTGAGAGTAGTCATAAGAAGAGAACTGCTCCCAGTCATATGCATAGATCCTCCACTGTCTACATACCAGATGCTCCTTTGGCATGCTGAAGACCCTGCATTCATCATAAAGAACTAGTTAGGTTTTGAGACCAAACCTTTTTGGTTTTGGGTCTGTTTTCATCAACAGATTTAACCATAACTTGTTTCTTATGATTAACAGCTGATGAAGAAGGAGATGGTGCTGAAATGGATTCCTTGGATTTGGGCTTGGAATGCCTTTTCAGAGGTTTGATCACAGTTGCATCTAGTTGGTTAACTCTCCCCAACAAATGCTGAACCATCATAACAATTGTGTCTGATTTGTAGCTAAAGCTTTCAGTCTTGTGACATATCAGTACTTGTGTTTGATGAGTTCCTGTGACCCACCATTTCCTCCTTAAAATTCACAGACTTAGTCTGATGTTTATCATGAGGAGCACTATCAGCTGTTTTATGATAAACCCTATCCTTCTTTTTGGATTTGGTTGAAGGCTTAGGTTTATCACATAGGGATGACTATGGTACAAACTTAGTCTCAAACTCATTTTTCATTTCATCCATCTGGATTTTAATGAGCTTATCTCTATTGAGTTTGGAACCCTTTCTGTACCACATTCATCAGAAAGATGATTGAATTTACCACATATTTCACATGGCTTATTCTTCATCTTGGATTGATCAACTGCTGATGTGGAAACTACTGAAGGTGTGCTCTTTAGTACTTTCCTCCTTTCAGTACTTTTGTTTAGTACTGAAGGATCTGTAACAACTGAAGACTTGTTCTTCAGCTGTTCTCTATCAGCAGTTGTTAATCCTTTTATTTCAGCTGAATTGAAATGCTTTTCAGATGTTGTGACTTGCCCTTTAGTACTTGAGGTACTTTGAGGGACAACATCTGAACTACTCAGCTTCATGTGCTTATCAGTAGTTAACCCATCAGCCAATTGATTTGCTGAGGTATCAACACTGATTTCATCTTGTGATTTTGGGTGATCACTTGAGGATGATGCACATGATGATGTGGTTTGGAAATTACATTCACCTTCAGATTTTACTATTGGTTTTGGAGTAAATCCTGTAGGTGGTGCAATGTGGTTGTAACCTATTCCAAACTTCACATTCGAAGCAGATTGCTTGCTGAGCAGCATTTCAAATCCATTGCAGGATGATACCCAGCGGTCACACTCAACTTGGGTAACTGCAAGTTTTTCTTTGAGATCTCTATGGTTCTCAAGAATGACCTCTAGCTTAGCCTTTTCATTTTAATTGGCATTTAAGCTTATAAATCTCATCATTTTATCCTTAAGGACAGACTCATATTCAGCTTTTCTTTTGGAAAGGTTTGCTCAAGCTCTAGATTTTGATTTATTAAAGCTACATTTGCCTCTCTAATAGAGATAAATGCAGCTATGCAAGATTCAGAACATAGCTTGGCCTTAGCCTCAGAGGATACCTGGGTTACCTGTGATGAAGATGCATTGGAGCATGAACTATCAGTAGATTCCAGGGCCATGAGAGCTAGATTCCCAAAAGGATGTTCACCACCATGTTGACCATCACCAGCAAATAATTGCTCATTACCAGAGAGATCATCTGGTAAACTGCTCCAGTCAACAATACCAGGGGTGAAGAAGCTGTGATGAGGTTGTGATTGAGATGATTGAGATGGTAAGGCTCAGGTAGGGCTTGAGGTTGTTGTGCAATAGGAACTTGAACGGATTTGGGTGTGGCATGTAATAGCAGGGATATGGATATGACATTGGACCCTGAGGGACAAAATATGCAGGAGATATAGTTGTGAATGATGACCAGAACTAGCAGGATGTTGCCCTCTGTTTTGTGGACTATTGCTTGGAAAAGTCACAAAGGGTGCAGAGGAGTTAGATCCAGATGATCTACACTCTCTTGCAAAGTGTCCAAGCCTGTGGCATTTGTGACACCTCAACTTACTCTTGTCAAAACCAACTTTGGTTTTGCCAGAGAGTCCTGGAAATTTCCTACCAGTTCTCTTGTAGAACTTTTGAGATCTGATATTAATCAAGGCCATTTGGCTCAGAATATCCATCTCTTCTAAGTCATCATCAGCAATACCCTTTAAATCATCCATAATGAAACACAAATTGTCACTATTACAGCCTGACTGACTGTCAACACTAACAAATGCATGATCTGAACCGTTTGAGGAGAAATCTATATGCTCATCATAATTGCTTTCTGATGCAGCATATTCTGACTCATGACCAACCAAGGCAGTGTTCCCTGGTACAAAGTCATCAGTGAGCTTTCCTGATGATGCCAGTTTCCTTTTTTGCTCTATCTCTCTTTCAAATGTAAGCAGTTTCCCATGGAGTTGGGTGAGAGATAGACTATCCAGATTTGCACTGGAGCGTAGGACAATGGTATATGTGTCCCATCTCTCAGGCAGTGATCTGAGAATCTGTTGTTCATCTGACTATTAGTGTATTCATGTTTGACCATTTTCAGCTCAGAGATCAAACAGGAAAAACGCTCAAACTGTTGAGTCAGTGACTCACCCTTCCTATGAGAGAATGTCTCATATTGTTGGGCAAGGATTTCTCTGTTGTTTGCTAACCTCATCTGTTCCACCAAATTGTTCCTTCAATGCATTCCAGAGGTCATGAGCAGTTTCATGATACATAAGCCCAGAATAGATTTCGTTCGGTAGTGCCATGGCCAGAATTCCATGCGCTTTAGCATCAATCTCAAATAGTTTTCGATCCTCATCTGAGTATTGTTCCTTTTTCTTCGGAACCATTTGGTTGGTTTCCGGATTGTTCACCATAGGCTTGTGTGGACCATGTACCACAGATGTCCAACAACCTGAACTGTTAACAGACAGGTGATGAAGCATTCTTCGTTGCCATATGTTATACTCAGTCCTAACCAGCATCGGAGGCTTGGTTGAGGAACCGGTATTGTGAGGGTCATTAGAAGGATTAGTCATTCTCAGATTCAACCA
Source organism: Flaveria trinervia (assembly GCA_025506515.1). Lineage (NCBI taxonomy): Eukaryota > Viridiplantae > Streptophyta > Magnoliopsida > Asterales > Asteraceae > Flaveria > Flaveria trinervia. The sequence continues at coordinate 43,554,536 of CM046446.1, forward strand.
AATTCAATTAAGTTTTAACTAATTTAGTGCAAAACACAACAACTCAATATGAACCAAGAGAAAACCCAAGCAGATAAACGAAAGCAGCAGAAATTCAATGATCTATAACCACTTGCAAATATGCTAATTCAATTAAACTTAGATATCGAATAGTAGTTTCAATGATCAATTGTTCGATCGATCAATGATTAACATTGCTCTGATACCATTTGTTAGGATCAGTGATCTAAGTTTGATTAATTAGAGAGTATTGCAGCGGAATTCGAACAACGAATTAAACAATTCAGAAGAACACAATTGATATTCAATGTAACAGTACACGTATATAAGAGAGAGAATTCTGCAAAAGAGATATTTCATTCATATGCTTTCATGGTGGCTCAACGTCACACTTTACAACTAGGTCAACATCCCTTATAGATATGTGACGTCTGCTGATGTCACTTGATAGTGACATCTAACAGAATTATTCAAACTACTGAAACTATGCAACTACTGAGAATGTTCTCAACTACTGATTACATCTCAGAGAATGCTAAGTACAAGAAACATAAAACTACTGAAACTAAACTACTGAAACTATAACTACTGAAAAGTAAATTACAAGTACTGAAAGGAAACCATTACAACTACAGAGGTTGATAACTTCAGCTGTTGTGACAATTACTGATCATTTTGGTCTTCAGTCTTTCTTCTTCAGACTTTGTTCTTCTGACTTTTACTTTCAGACTTTGTCTTCAGTACTTTACTTCAGACTTTGTCTTCAGCTGATAGCTTCAGACTTTGTCTTCACTTCTTTACTTTCAGATTTTTGTCTTCAGTAGTAGTCTTCAGACCTTGTAATCAGCTGATGTCTTCAGCTGTTGTGATCTTCTTCAGCAGTTGTAATGTCTGTGGGACTTAGAGGTTTTTCTAATCAGGCTCATTGGTTCTTTTGGTCCAACAGTCAATCACAAGGATTGGACCCCAATGTGCATCCTTCTGGGGTAATTAACCCGCACACAGTTGAGCTAACACCCTTCATTGGGTGTGAACCTCCATACATCTGCTTAATGACACGAATCAAGCCTCAATGTGCTCCTTCTGGGGTAGCTAACCCGCACATGGTTGAGCGACACCCTTCATTGTATGTGAACCTCCATACATTTGCTTGCAAGCCTTTCATACTTTCATTCATTCATTAATGCATGCATTCTTTCATCATGTTCCTCTTTTTATTATCTTCCACTTACATTACATAATACTTTTATTTCATTCATTAACATTCAATGTAAAGCAAGGGAAAATAATCATACATAATAAGGAACATCAACATCAACAATCAACATCATCATACAGGGCATCATACGTACATAACATACATCATACACATCATCATGCGTAAGCATCAGACATACCTCATCATATCTATGACCTCAAAAAGTCAACTTACATAGCCCCTGAGAACCTCCCAAGTCAAAGCCTACATTCATCTTTTTCCCAAAAGTCAAAACAGTCTAAGTGTTCATCCGTATTGCTATAGTCCATCCACATTTAGTATAGTTCATCCACATTTACTATAGTTCATCCACATTTGTTCCTGTTCATCCGCATTTGTTCCTGTTCATACATTTGTTCCTGTTCATCCGCATTGAGCTTACTCATCTGCATTTCCCATACTTAGTTAATGTTCATCCCAATTTCCGATTACTCATCCGCATTGACTTACTTAGTGGTTAATGCTCATCCGCATTACCTGTCATCCGCATTGACTTTCCATACTCATCCGTATTGACTTTCCATACTCATCTGCGTTGACTTTCCATACTCACCGCATTGACTTTCCATACTTATCCACATTGACTTTCAAACACTTAGGCAGATTCTAAAACTTAACATATATTAAACATCAGATTTCAGTTCGCAATCACCATCCATCACTCTCTAAGCTAAGTCTTACCTTCTAAGCCATAGAAACACCATCATACATCATCAAGCATGAACATAACCACACATCACATCATAAATTCAACATACACAAAATCAAACATATGGGTCCGAAACCAGTTTAATGAAAACATACATTCATGCATTTCCAGCCCCAAGATTAGTTAAAACATGTAAAAAAGGGGTTCTAGAACTCACCTTTGCAGCTCTTGAGTGTGTCTTCCTCCAAACTCATTTGCAATTGAGTTCAACCCCTAGAAACCTACTAAAAACATACCAAACACACATAAGCACAAACCCGAGGACATAACGGTTAGGAACAACCATAAAAACGTGAATTCTTACCTTGAATTCACACTTTTCTTCTTGTTTCTCTTTAAAAACCAAGTGTTCTCTACTTCCAGCTACTCTCTTCTAAAATCCAAAGATTAGTGATGTGTGTGACATATGGGCGGCCATACCACCTTTATCACCAACTTTTATAATTTTTGTCCTTTTGACACTTTTAAACCCCTAGACTTGGGTTTTAAATCCTTTTCCGTCTTTTTCTTCACTTTATTCATTCTTTCTTTGTTTTTAAAATAACCGGGTGTTACATTTTAGTTTAGAGTTGATTGGTCACCTCAGACGTGGGCCCTTTTAGTGAGTGATTCATAGATTTCGTCTAGTTGTATAGTCCGACATCTACGTAACAAAAGACTAGAAAACAGAAAACAACTTCAAATTAAGGCAAACAAGACTGTTTTGTGGTTTGGGTTTGAGATGGATGGAAACCTTTTAGAACACATCTAACCGATTTTAGTTCCTGAGTGGAAAACTTCAAGTTAATTTGATCATTTCTGGAAAGATTCATTATGGAATCATACAGGTATATCATAATCATTTGGGACCCTTTTTATTATGCACTTTGATGCTAGATTCATGTTTTGTCTGAAAGTCAATAGCACTTTCAAGAATCATACTAGATCTATAAGATGCACACAATGTTTTCTACTGTCAAGAGTTGCAACCACGATGATTGTCAGTATATTTGTCCTCTTAAATTCATACATAGATTTTTGACTCACATTGGTGATGAGTTAGGTTTAATTATTTCAACAAGCATTTGTGGATCCCACACTTATATGGTAATCAACATTCCTCGGGAGATTTTTGAGCGGTCTACAGGTATTTGGAAAGAAAAACTATTCTAAGAGCTTTCAAAGAGATGCCAAGCCTCAGGCCAGTGCCATCGCACAGCATAGAGGCGCAAACAACAACGAATTCTAGAATATTTAGGTTATGCTTATCCTCAGGTCAGTGCCACCGCACAGTAGAGAGGCACACAATCTATCTTCTTGTTAGAGCATTTGTTTTTCTTTTGCACATAATGCACCAACAACATTACTCATTAGCTTGATTGCTCTCAGCAGTTTTTCCATGTGCTTTGCTCATTTTTATGGTCATCCGCACACATTTGTGGCGTTTATTTTGCTCGTCACCCCTTATTGGAAATGCGTTGATTGTATTAACCTGGAATAAGATGAGAACCCACAGCAAGTTGAACAAATTAGTTTGAATTTAATTCACCAATGAAGTCTACTCATCTATTGTGTTGAATCTACCGACACATCATATAGTAAACTAGCAACCTCTAGGTTTACTTGCTCTATATTACCTCAGTAGCAGACTAGTTTTACTATCATTTTTCTTTTGTTGTGCTTAGACTTCTCTGACTTGTAATTTGAATTTAGCATGTTAAGCATTTAGATCCTTTTGAAGTCCCAACCAATTTGTTCCTTGCGTACTATTATTTTCCATAAACTTTGAATCAAAATCACAGATTTGGTTTCATTTCTTTCGGCTAATCTGCCCTCCTCCCTTGCTTTTTAAGTAAATAAATACTGCAACTAAGTAAATACTAAACTAAACTATTCTCCCCCTACAATTCTATAACCAAAAATCTTTTTATGTTTTTGGATTTTAAAAGAGAGGAAAATAAAATAAAAGACAATAAATAATAAACTAAGAAAATACTTTTCGGATTAAGAACTTTCTTCTTCTTGAATCACATCACTTTTTCTTTTTCACGCCATTAACCTTTAAAAGACATAAAAACCAAGGTTTATCAAATGCTTTTCTGTAGAGGTCGGGGCGTCGAATATCCGTATTAATTTTAACAACATCAATTAATTGTTTTCAAAACAGTCACGTATAAAGTGATATTTAATACGATGTGTTTTGTTTTTGGGTGTTGGACGGATTGTTGGTGACAGCAATTGCAGAAAATTATCAACGAAAATAGGGGTGTTAGAAAATTACAAACCGTAGTTGCGCAGTTGCTGTTGAATCCAAATGATTTATGAATAGCAACTTGCAGCAGCAACATATTCAGCTTCACACATTGACAGAGCAACTGATGTCTGCTTCTTACATTGCCAGGTGATTAACCGTCTACCAAAGAACTAACATCCCACTGATGTTGACTTATAATTCATCTTGCAACCACCATAGTCAGAGTCACTAGACGTTGTAAGCTCAAAGTCATCATCATGAGGATACCACAACCCGAGTGTTAAAATACCCTTCACATAACCAAAAATCCTTTTAACTCCAATGAGATGATTTACTTTTGTTTTTTCCTAATATCTAGAACAGAGACACGTGGCGTACATAATATCAGGATGAGAGGTTGTGAGGTACATTAGAGAACTGATCATTCCTATGTACATGGTGTCATCAACCAGATCACCATTTTCGTCGGGTGCCACATCATGGTTCGTGACAAGTGGAGTTCCAGCAACCGTAGCATTCTCCATGTCGAATCACCTAAGGATATCTCCTACATATTTGGACTGATGTAGAAAGATTACTTTTGGTGTCTGTTCCACCTGTAATCCAAGAAAGAACTTCATCTCCCCCATGACACTCATCTCAAACTTTGCTTTAGTTACAATTCGAATTCTTTACATAATTCTTCATTTTTGGAACCGAAGATTATATCATTCACATATATCTGTACCAGTAGTAAATCACCATCCTTTTCTTTGATGAATAACGTGCAATCAATAACTCCTCTGCGAAAACCATGTTTCACTAGATGAGTTGAGAGTTTCCCATACCAGGATCTAGGGGCTTGATGGAGCCCGTAAAGAGCCTTGTCCAGTTTATAAACTTTATCCGTTTATAATACACGCCGATTCAATGGGTGAATTGATGGTTGCTCTGCTGGATTCCCACAAGTCCAAAAAGAAATGCAGATGAAGATCCTGCACAGAAGAATAACGAAATATGGCTATCCGCATTTGTCATATGGAAGGCAAATAAAAAATGCCGACAGTTATTTGTTCTTCCGCATTAACAAATGCGGAAGACCAACAAGTAATGCGGACAAGATTTTGTTTATCCGCATTTGCTAATGCGGATGACCAGACAAATGCGTAGAAGTATTTGTTCATCCGCATTAACCAATGCGGATGACTAACATACTAATGTGGATGATCAAGTGAAGAAATGCTAATCAAGTCATCTCATCCGAATTTGCCAATGAGGATGAACAAGCAGAGATGCGGATCAAGACTTAGACTAGTTCTGATGTAATAGTTTAGGGGTAGTTTAGTCATTTTGTAAAAGGCATCTTGTCTGCCTATAAATAGAATAGAAAACCTTGTACATGAGGTCACAGAATTTTAGACAATCAGAATATTTTGTATTCTCTAGGTGCATTATTACTTTTCTTGCTAACCCTAGCAGTCATTGTAATCACTCACCTTTATTAATATATACAAAGTATTTATGAGCATTATTTCTGCATTGAATGTTTCTTGATTGTTTGTTTCCGCCATTCAATCATTAACTCAATCATTATATTCCATCCTTAGTGAGAATCTCAATCTCACAGCCCAGTCAGATAAGGATCCTTAAATCCTTCGAGTTGATTGACGTAGACTGTTTCATGGATTCGCCATGAAGGAATGCACTTTTCACATCCTATTGATAAACTTTGAACTTCATGTAGGATGCATAGGCTAAGAATATACGTATTGCTTCCATCCTTGCCACAGGTACAAACACTTCATTGTAGTCAATGCCCTCTACTTGTCTAAACCCTTGATTGACAAGCCGAGCCTTGTTTCTGATTATGACCCCTTGGTCATCTTTCTTTCACTTAAGAACCCATTTAGTTCCAATCACTTTTACACCTTTGGGTCTATCCACAGAGTCCATACTCCTAACTTCTTGAACTGAAGGAGTTCTTCTTGCATAGCACTAACCCATACCTCATCGTTTAAGGCTTCACTCACATATTTTGGTTCTAATTGAAACACAAAACATCGATAAGAACTATCATGAAGATATCCTTTTTTCATGACTGAGGCATAATTAGCTGAGTATAGCTGATTTAGTGTTTGCACTCCTGATAGAACATCCCCAATGATGTTTTCCAGGGGATGATGCATATTAATTCGAGATCCAGGCGTAGTGGGAACAACTACATCAGGATCTAGATTTTCAATTCCAGGTTTAGTATGTGTAGCTATTGGAGTATGAGGTTCAAAAGTGTCAGAGGCATCAAGATCTGATGTTTGTGTACTTTCATTGGTGGGAACCTGGTCCTCCTAGTCCATAATTATAGTCTCAACTGCTTCATCTCCAGAGGATGAGTCACTTACTTCAAGCTCTCCACCTGAAGGACTAGAAGAATCGTCTAATGGAACGATGGTGTCGAGTCTTGTGTAGAAGTGTTCAGAATGGCGTACATCATTGTAGCAGATAACTCACTATCAGGATGAGAGGGAGACAGGTTGAAGGACTTAAAAAATCCATCATAGTCAAAGAGGAAGGAAGTTACTTTTCCAGCAGGGGGGTGTATCTTTGGACATCAATATTGCACCACACTTCTACCTAACCCGTTGAGTTGTTATAAACTCTCTTTTCTAGTATATTGTATCTCAGAAAGGTACCTTCTTCTGTCTTCTCACAAAACTTTCTAGTCTGAGTCTTCTTTAACAACATGCACAATGCACCAAACGGTTCTAGATACTCCAAGTTGGGTATACGTCACTGGAGCAGTTCATAACATGTTTTCCCATGTTGTTTAACCACTAAGACTCGATTAAGAGTGTAGCATGCATTAGCCACTGCCTCATTCCAGAATTGAATAGGCAGTTTAGAGGCAGCTAGCATTGTCCTGGCTGTCTCTATCAAGCTCTGATTTTTCCTTTAAGCAACCCTATTCATCTGTTGAGTGTACAGAAGTAAATTGATGTATAATTCCTTTCTCTCTACAATATGCCTCCATCCACTTATTCTTGAACTCTATGCTGTTGTTTGACCGAATCTTTCATACTTTCAGCTTGTAGAGTGATTCCAATGTAGTGACTAGATTCTTAAAGGAATGAAATGTCTCTGACTTGGCTTTCAGAAACATCACCCAAGAGAATCTTAAGTAATCATAAGTTACTACAAAGCAGTACTGATCTCCAGCAATGCTTTTTGTGCTGACAGGTCCAAACAGATCCATGTGTAGAAGCTCGAGAGGAATATCGATAGAATTAACTTTTTTTTCCTTATAAGACTTCTTGATTTGTTTCCCTTTCTTACATGCTACGCAAAAATCCGGAAGCTAGAAATTCTTGACAGTTACTCTATTCACTAAATCATTTTGTACCAAATGATTCATCTTCCTAGGATTAATGTGTCCCGTTGTCCTATGCCAGGAGACTGGATCCCTCTCTGTTGCCTTTGACAAGAAACATTGCACAGTGGTCTTAGTTGTGGAGGCTTTTGATAGATCCAAGACATACAGATCATTATATCTTGAAGATGACATTAGAACTTTATCCTCCTGGATAACATAATCCTTATTCAACATGTAGCACTTCTTGTTGTCAAACACAACTTTAATTCCTTTGTCATAGATCTGGGAGACTGAAAGCAAGTTTTTTAGTAGTTTTTGAACATAGTTGACCTTGTCAAACTTCACTTTCTCGTTTCCCACTTCGCTTTGGGCGGTGATGTAACCTCATTTATTCCTAGCAAATGGTACATGTCCCCCTTTAAATTTTTTGACGTTAAAAAGGAGAGACAAATTCCCGGTTATGTGCCTAGACGCCCCACTATCAATAATCTAGGTATTTGTGATAGCGCTGTAATGGACACCCTACACATTCAAAGGAATTGATTAGTTCAGGTTTTGGACCCAAGCCTTAATTGGCTTGGGTGACCCAGAGGAATCACACATCATGAATTCAACCCATTGTCCTTTAGAGGATGAGGGCATTTCTTTATTCTTATTTTCCTCACTATCAGACTTATTACTTGATTGTATTTTCCATAAGCTAGTTTTATGTAAGGCCTATTTGTGGTAAACAGAGGACTAGTTTATGGTTTAAACTTTAGGTTCACTAATACTCTTAGGTGGAGTATTAAATATCATTTTAGAAAAACTTGTTTTTTTATCATAAAGTTCAATTTTATTTTTGGGTGTTTGATAGTAAGGACAATTAGGAAAGATATATTCTCGTTTTCCACAACTATAGCATGATCTCCTTTTTACAGATGAGGAACATTTTGTAATTGGATTTAGTTTGATAGAGGTTTGTGATGTGTCCGGTAGGGTTGGTGTAACGCCCGGTTATTCCTTTTAAGCCAAAGAAAGAAGAAAAAGAAATAAAGCCCAAAGTTGGGGGACCAAACTTGCCAAACGGGAGAAAAATTGGATAAGTGGGAGAATAAGAAGGGAGGGTAGCCCACACCCTCCCCACACTTGCAAAATTCTACCCAAAGAGAGAAGAGAAGGAGAAAAGGGAGAAAAAAGGGTTTCAAGCTTGGTTCGTGTGGATTCGAGCATAGAAATCAAAGTGTAGCGGGTGGAATCGAAGCTCTACTTGTCAGTATTGTTTGGGTGAGTTCTAGGACCCCTCTTTTATACGCTTTTGAATGATTTTGGGGTTGGAACACATCTGAAACCCATTTTTGAAAAGTGGGATGTTGAACCCATATGTATGCGTATGTGTATGTGTTTGATTCGGGTGGGGCATGATTTCGGGCTTGTGTGTACTTGAATGGTGTTGTGGTATGCTTTCCTAAGGTTTAGGATGGTTGATTTGAGCTTAGAAGAGGTTTGGAAGGGTTTAGAGGCCGAAAATGGCATATTGGGTTAGGGATGAACTGCATTCTGCATCAGCTAGGGCTAGGCGACCGAATGGAGGCCATAGGCATGAAAGGAGTGCGACTGAGGTTCATTCACATGTGAGTACTGTGAGTGAGGTTTATTCGCATGTGAATAGTATGACTAAGAGTCATATGCATGAGGGCTCTGGGACTGAAGGAAATGCGGATGAGGGCCATGCGACTGAAGGAAATGCGGATGAAGGTCAAGCGAGTGGAGGTCATGCGACTGGAGTCCATACGCTTGTGAGTTGTGCGACTGAGGTTCATTCGCATGCAAGCAGTGCGACTGGAGGCCATTCGCATGAAGGTCATGCGATTGAGGTCCATACGCCCGAATACCATGCAACTGAGGTTCATGCGCATGGGAATCATGCGACTGGAGGCTATGTGACTAAAGGTCCATTCGCCTAAGTGTTCTCATATGTATGGAAGACTGTGCGACTGTATAGGGTCCATACTCTCGAATGATCATAGTTTATTATCTGGCTTTCGGGGAACGTGCACATGCACGTTTTGATATTTGGGGTTTTTGATGGTGTGATGCGAGTGATTGATGTGATGTATGACTTTGTATGATTATGCATGATGTATGCTATGTATGTATGATGATGCCCGGTATGATGATGTTGACTATGTATGTTATGTTCCTTATTATTATGTATGATTTTTTTCCCTGGGCTTTACGTGGTATGTTATAAATGAAATGAAAGTATTATGTAACGTAAAGTGGAAGATAATATAAAGAGGAACACGATGAATGAACGCATGCATGCATGAATGAATGATAGTAAAAATAACTTGCAAGTAAAAGAAAGGATGTTCATAACTCATTGAGAGTTGTTAGCTTAATTGTGTGTTTATTTACAGCGTGCGATCTTGGCTAACCATAAGGGATCATAGACACAGTAAGAGTTCAGTTTTGGTGACTGCTCTGATACGTGCGATGTGCTATTCACTGTGTGCTATGTAGCGTGCGATTTTGGCGAACTCATGTGGGTTCATACACACAGTAAGGGGTTCAGTTTTGGTAGTTTCCTCGATAAGTACGATGTGGTATTCACTGTGTGTTATGTAGCGTGTGATATTGGCTAACCCCTGAGACAACGTACGATTTTGGCTAAACCCCTAAGAGTTCACACACACAGGGGGAGTCTGTCTTAGTGACCACTCTATTGGTGCGATTGAGATATGTACAATGGGTACGAAGATATGAATGTGCGAAATGTGTGAAGCGTGCGATATGTGTGAAACGAACGAATGTAAGAAAGGAAGTTATGAATGAATGAAGCGAATGATAATGTAACGTGTGATGATTAATGAATGAAATAATGTGACGAACAGAATGGAAGATAATAATTACATTATCTATGTGTATGTATGATGTATGATCGCATGAAAGTAAAGAACGGTTTTAATGAAAGAAAAGTATGTATTATTATAAAACTAGAACTCACTCAGCAACGCTAACTTTTATGTGTTTCCAGTTGGCAGGTAATGTTGCTGAGGATGGCACGGGGCGGCTAGTCAGCCCTTTTGGATGGCATCCATTTTTATAATGCTTTTGTGATGTAATGCTACATGTATTTTGCAACTTGATAACGATGTATTATTTTGTAAAAGTCTTTATTATGAAATGGAATGTTTTGTTTAAATGTTTCCGCTGCAACGTTTTTGTGTAATATGATGAAATTATATGTTTTATGTGTGATGATCGACCAGCTGTAAGCGTCCTGGGAACGGGGCCTTACAGTTGTCTCACTTCTCTTTTAGAAGTTTCACCTGCTTTAACAAAATTAATAGTTTTAACATTTTGTGCATCATTCAGCTTCATTTTACTTGGACTTTGATGAGTAAGACGTTTATTGTTAATTGGATTAGTTATTTTGGGTTAAGTAGTAGACGTGTGTGAACCAAACCTTAAATTAACCTTTTCAATTTGATCATCCAAATTTTCAACTGGCATCTCCTCTTTTGATTTCAAAGTGGACTTCTTCTGTTTAGTGACATTTTTCACAGGTTTGCCCGTGGAATCGGGATCACTAACCAGAGGAGTTGACACCATATGATCCTTTACTGGGTTATTATTGATTTGTCTATATTTAGTGTTCAACAAGACTGCATGTGGTGGCGGAACTACTTTATAACCCAAACCTTCCCCATTATTTCATTCTTTCATTGAGTTTTGAACTATGTGAGAAGAACTAGCCAAACTATGTGGTTTTTGTTTTAAAGATTCAACTTCAACTTCTAAAACTGTTTTTTTCCTTTTAAATTTCTTCCAAAGAATTTAAATAAAACTTTATGTCATTTTCTTGATTTAATGCAACAAAATTGGTTTCCCTTAGTTGTTTTCCTAAAAGTTCTATTTTTTTCTGTGAAACTACACTCGTTTTATTTTAAGATACGGTTAGCCTTAGTGCAGAGTTGTAAATCATTTACTAATTTATCATTACGTTCTAATAACCTTGAAAATTTTAGATCAATGCTTTCCCTAATTTGTCACATTCAGTACAAGCATGTTTTTCAAATAATTGGTCTTTAGAACTTACCTGTGAGGAATCAGACGAATCAGCCATTAAAGCTATATTAGACCCTTTGTTGACTGGAGATTCTAAGTTTGTTGCTCTGAGCTCTTCCTCAACCAAGTGATTTAGAACATTCATAGCTTCATCAGTATCTGACATCGCTTGCTCAGCTATGATCTCACATTCACTAGCAGATCCATCATCCAATGCATCAACAAAGGCAATATTTGATCCCTAGGAGAAACAAATCGGAAGGACCAGTCTTGCACTTCATAACCTTGAGCAGTCAGAGACTTTGTCTCTTTACGTGAAGAAGTAGTTCCAATCATGTCTTTGTCTTGACGGTTGAATGTAGGAAATGGGTTTCCATTTCTAGTTTTCTTGGGCTTTACACATTCACATTTAAAGTGTCCTTTTTCACCACATTTGAAACATGTGAATTTGGTTTTGTCAAAACAAAAAGTTGTATCTTTAGTGGCAACTAGATTTTGCCCTGTCTTTTTGACAAACTTCTTTGCTCTTCTGACTGTACTAGCTAAGGCCCACATTATGTCCATTCTTTCTAGCTCATTTTCATCAACTTGCTCGTAATCCTTATCTGCAAGATGACAATTTCCAATCTTGCCGGCAACTAAACCATCATACCAACTTCCATGTGCTCCTTAGCAACTTCCACTATACATTACCGAGATTCTCAGTCTTCAACTTAGTAGTATTTACCTCAAGAACTATGTATTGGGTTCCAGATGACCCTGACATTTTGGTTCCTGAAGCACTATTTTGGGAAGGAGCAGAAGAACTTGACACGAACGTTGTTTGTAACGGTGCTCCTGAAACAGCTGGAGTCGAAACTGAGCTATAAAGTGAAGGATTCTGAACATGGGATCCTTTCTTTGACTTGTATTTCATTTGCAGTTCTTCCTCCTTAACTTCAAGATGAAATCATTTATGTCTATATCGCAAGAATGTTTTTTTGTCTCAGATTAGACACAAATGAATCCCATTTATCAGGAAAACTATCAGCAAAGCTTGAAACTTTATCTTCCATAGATGTTCTCACACCATGAGTTTGCAACTCACTCATCAGATGATATAATCTGTCAATAATATCATCCAAGCTCCCATTCCCTATCGAAGAGAAATTATCAAATTCCTTTTTGAGAGTTTTAGCCTTCAGTGATTTAAGAGTTGCGTTTCCATCATATCTCTTCTCCAATGCCTCTCGTAACTTTTTAGCCTGCTTGTTCTCAGAGTACTGATGAAAAATGTCCTTACGTATTAACTGAGTCAACAAGGCATATACTTTCTTTTCAGCATTGAACAATATCTTCTGAGCTTTACTCATTCCTCCGAAAATCAATTTGACTCTATTAGCAAGTACTGGTACCATATAACCAGTCTCAATGGATGTCCAAAGATTTTGGTCAACTCCATTTAAATAGATTTCCAACCGTTGTTTCCACTATGGATATTCATCTAATGTTAACAGCTTTGGCAGTTTATTATGATTTCCAATCTCATTTTCCAGAAGTAGAAGATTCTAGATGTGGGAGTCCTTTCTGGCAGTAAATGCAGCAAATTGGTCTTCCATTGCTTTAAACTTGGTACTTTTAGAAGAGGACAGTTTCACTCGTGCGATGGGATATGAGTATGGATCACTCGTGCGAATGAAGGATGCGAATGAAGGATGCGAATGAATTCAATCGTGCGATTGGATACAGTCATGCGTATGAACAAGACGATTGGAATCAAACGACTGGAGTTGTTCAGTCATGCGAATGAGGGATAGGACTGAGTTCAGTCGTGCGGATGGAGTATACGATTGAATTCAATCGTACGAATGAACCAATCGTGCGACTAAAGGCTCTTGTGTTTGTAAAATCGAATATTTTGACACTTTGACACAAAATACGAGTTTCCCAGGAACCCTAATCGAATAAAAAACTGAGACTTTAATGCATGCAAACATCGAAAACGGCTTTTGAAGAAAAGTGGTGACTCTTCTGATTTAAAACGTAGGTTTTTAACACCAAAACTAATTGAATCCGACGCAAAATCACGAGCCAAAGCTCTGTACCACTTGTTAGGACCTTGTACGTATAGAGTACTAACGAATTCTACGTGAAACCAGATCAAATAGTGTGGAATCCTATTTGATTGGAGATCCAATCAGTGAGAATGATAACTAGATCGATATAACAATGAAATATGAGTAGGAATCAATCAAGATCGAACTATGAAGTTGGATTGGCTATTTAGGATGCTCTGGATGGCTAGGGTTTATGTATATTCGAAGTATCTCTCAGAATGTTTTGTTATTCCATGAATTAAGTGGTATTTATAGATTTGCAGTTCCATTCCTACGACTGAATCATTAGCATGGTTCAGTCGTGCGACTGACTCATGCGATTGAGTCATACGTACGACTGAAGATTTAGTCGTGTGACTGAGTCAATATCATGTCTCAATCATATGACTGATCCAGTCTTCTAGTTCAGTCATGCGACTGGTTCATTAGTATGATTCATTCCTAGGTACGGTCCATTAGAATGAATAATCACCCGACTAAGTTGAACACATTTCTCAATCATCATTAACTAAGAACTATGTATAATAACCTCAAACCTATATATTAAGTTCATACATATGAAACAAAGATAAATAAAGATTAAGGCATATATCATACTTCATTACATCATCATATTACACATATGTAAGACATGAATGACTTTTACATTTAAGCACATAAACTAGGAACACATGTATCAACACTCTCTTTGAGTAGGGGAAGAGTAAAGAGACTCATGGTACTCACTAAATCCCATGTCATCATTATGATAGAATTCAAGGTTAGGAATAAGTTGGTTGAGATCTAGAGGCTAGGGATGGTAACTTTCCACTAAAGGTTGTTCACTTGAGTGTTAAGACTCAGAGTGAAGGCTTAAGGTTGTTGGGCTAATGAGCTTATCAGGCTGAGCATGAGGAACCTCAGCATTGATTCTTGATGAGATGGGAGTGGTTTGCTCCTCAGGAGAAGTGGGAATTCTAATGTCCACTTCCTCCTGTATGGGTGAAGATATGGGGGCCTGCACAAGCTCAATAGCTAGTGTAGGTGTTTGTTTGGATATTCTTCTATAGGGGTGGAGTGACTTAGGTTGTTTTGGTGGTTGAGAAGTAGAAGGTATGGGTTCAACACTAGCATGTGTTGCTAGGTTGTCACATTGAGCAATGAGCTCTAACATTTTGGGGACAAGGGTTGTTTTTACCCCAAAGAAGACAACAGTTGGCTTCTTTAAGATTTGAAAGATGTATGGCTTCATCTATCCCAATCTTAAAATATTACCTATTTCCCTCAACCGAGCCCAGTTCACAGTTAAGAATGTATTGAACATATGTAGAAAATATGTAATACTTTAAGGAGTCCAAGTTTGCCAATAAATTTGTATAGAAAAATTGAGAATATCTGAATTTGACCCCTTGAACCATTCCATGAACTATGAAGGAGAGATCTTCAGGAATCTAGACTCACCCCCATGCTTGTTGGATAAGCTATGAATGACCACGTGTAGTAAGTACTTCCACTCGGATGAGACCTTCCCTTTCCTGAAGGTCTTTACAATAAAATCTCCTTCATAGTGCATCTCCTGAAAGGAGTGGTTTACATCTTCTTTTGGGATGGACAATTCACCTTCCTCATCATCTAGTAGAAGATGATTGTAGATGATGGCTAGTCTAATGAAGATTATCGTACCCTATAGAGGACAATGCCTTCTCCCCATCTAGGATGACCTCGTGACTAGTCTTCCAAAACTCAAGCAGATGATCCTTATAGAGAGTAGGATCGAGAGTTAGGGAGGTAACATAATTTGACAGAGCCAGAAAATGGCAAACCTCTGAGAAACTATGATCTTTCTCAGAGTTCAACAGAGCAACTTGACTATGTTGCCTATGAAGTTGCATGAAGAAATCAGGGTCGTTTTTGCAGTTTAGGTTGGCCATTTAAGAAAGCTTAAGGGTGAAGGAAATGAAGAACAAAGGTGGTTTCTAAGTGAATTTAGGTTTGACAAAGGTACAGAGGAAGAAGATAGTGAAAGAGGGGAGAATCGTTGGTATATATATGAAATGGATCTCAGGCAAAGTTATTGAAAGAGGATAAATTTTTGATATCCGGATGTCAGTCCCACCTCTAAAAAAGCAGTTTTCTTTTGCCCAAAAGTTAGTATTGTTAGAAGTCTAAAATCTTCAAATTGAAATTACCTTCGGAAGTTTTGATGAAAATCTTCCGAAGCCAAAATGGCTTCGGAAGATATTCGAGAAAATTTTGCTTCAGAAGAGATTGACACTTCAAAATTAAATAAAACTTTCGAGAGTTAATCCTTTCGGAAGAAAGTTGTTCTATAAAACATACAAGTATTTAAGAGTAAGTAAAGCTTCGAAATATATTTTGGAAATTTCTTCCGATGGTACATTTTCTTAAGTAGTTGTTTGTTTTGAAGACTTCAATTTCTTGCGTTGGTTTATACAAATCTTTCGAAGTATAAAAGATCAAAATTTTTCAAAAATCTAAGGAGTGTCTTCTAAAAACATTTTTACTTCCTGAGTAAACAAGTGGTAATGTAAGTGATAAAATAGACAACTTAGGACACACGAATCTTAGAAATAATGTGATTAAGTTTTAAGAAAAGCTAGTTAAAGCTAATCATCCCAATAGCTTAAACAAGATATTTAAATCTTTGTTCATCAAAAGCTTTGGTAAACAAATCAACATATTATTCATTTGTGTTAACTTTAACTTGTTTGATTAATCCCTTCTCAAAGTTCTCTAATCAAGTATGTCTTGAACATATTTGACTAATTTATGAAGATGCCATCTTCTACTTGCTTCACTTGAATTCCTAGAAAGTAATTGAGTTCCTCATGGCACTCATTTCAAATCTATCATTCATCATCTTCTTAAAGTCTTTACAAAGCTTTGGATTAGTTTATCCAAAGATGATGTCATCTACATATACTTGAACCAGCACTAAGTCATTCCCTGTTCCTTTGATGAAGAGAGTTCCATCTATGGTACCTCTTTTT
Organism: Flaveria trinervia; assembly: GCA_025506515.1. NCBI lineage: Eukaryota > Viridiplantae > Streptophyta > Magnoliopsida > Asterales > Asteraceae > Flaveria > Flaveria trinervia. Next base: position 43,571,221 of record CM046446.1, read on the forward strand.
ACTAACCATACTGACAAAGATACTGAGATAGAGTCTCATACCACTTCCTAGGTGCTTAGTCTAGTCCATAAAGAGCTTTATCAAGCCAGCAGATATAATCAGGATGATCAGGATCTGCAAACCCTTGTGGTTGTTTGCCATACACCTCTTCATCAATCACTCCATAAAGAAAAACACACTTGACATAAAGTTGTGTTCACACCCGTTTATAGCTTAAACACGAGTATATAACGGACGGTGTTGGACCAAAAGAACCAATGAGCCAAGATCAGGAAACCTCTAAGTCCCACATGATATCACAACAACTGCTGAAAGCTTCATCAACAGTTCGACAAGTGCTGAAAACTTCAACAGCTGAAGAACACAAGTGTTGAAGCTGAACAGCTGAAGAACACAAGTGCTGGAGCTGAACAGCTGAAGAACACAAGTGGTGAAGCTAAACAGCTGAAGAACACAAGTGCTGAAGCTGAACAGCTGAAGAACACAAGTGCTGAAGCTGAACAGCTGAAGAACACAAGTGCTGAAGCTGAAGACCAAAGTACTGAAGTACAAAAGCTGAAGAGTTTACAAGTGCTGAAGATCAACAACTGGTGTACAAAGTCTGAAGACATCAGCTGATGATATCTACTGAAGTCATCAGCTGATGAAAAGTATGAAGTTCAAGTCTGAAGATCAAGTACTGAAGTTTCAGTAGTTTGTCACAAACTGCTGAAGAGTACTTCTTCAGTGTTGTGATATTAGTAGTTTTATGTTTTTACTTTCAGTAGTTTTGTAAAACGACTGAAGAGCTTGTTCTTGAGTCGTTAGTTTCAGTAGTTTTATGTGTTTTTAGTAGTTATAGAAACTGATAACACTTAGTATTTTTTAAGGAGATGTCAGGTGTTTTGACATCTTCAGTAGTTGTGTTTCAGTTGGAATAATTCTGTTAGATGTCACTATCAAGTGGACATCAGCAGACGTCACATCTCTTATATAAGAGGTGTCGACCTAATTGTAATTGTGACATTCGTTACCCACGAAAGCGAATATGAATGAAATATATTGCAGGAATTCTCTCTCTATAACCTCTTGTTCTTCATTGAATATCGTTCGTTCTTGTGAATGGCTAATTCATTGTTTGAATCCGCTGCTATACTCTCAAATCAATCAAACGTAGATCACTGATCCTAACAAGTGGTATCAGGGCTGGTTAATCATTGATCGATCTAACAATTGATCATTGAAAATGCTAATTGATATCTGTGTTTGATGAATTAGCGTATTCGCAAGAACTGGTTATAGATTATTGAATTCTGTCGCTTCGTTCATTTACTTTGAGATCTCTTTTGGTTCAATTGGTGTGCGTTTTGTTCTAAATCTGTTTTAGCTTAATCGATTTGATTGAATCTGAGATGACTATCCTTCTAATGATCCTCACAATACCGGTTCCTCAACCAAGTCTCTGATGCTGGTTAGGACCGAGTATAATATGGCAACAAAGAATGCTTCATCACCTGTCTGTTAACAGTCAGGTTGTTGGACATCTGTGGTACATGGACCACATAAGCCTATGGTGAACAATCCGGAAACCAATCAAATGGTTCCGAAGAAGAAGGAACAATACTCTGATGAGATCGGAAACTATTTGAGATTGATGCTAAAGCCCATGGAATTCTGGCCATGGCACTGCCTAATGAAATCTATTCAGGGCTTATGCATCATGAAACTGCTCAGATCTCTGGAATGCCTTGAAGGAACAATTCGGTGGCACAGATGAGGTCTTAGCAAACAATAGAGAAATCCTTGCCCAACAATATGAGACATTCTCTTAGAATGGGGACACTGACTAACAGTTTGAGCGTTTTTCTTGGTTGATCTCTGAGCTGAAAATGGTGAAACAAGAATACACCAATAGCCAGATGAAAACAGGTTCCTCAATCACTGCCTGAGAGATGGGACACATACACTATTGTCCTACGCTCCAGTACAAATGGATAGCCTATCTCTCACCCAACTTCATGGGAAACTGCTTACATTCAAAAGAGAGATAGAGCAGAAGAGGAAACTGTCCTCATCAGGAAAGCTCACTGATGACTTTGTACCAGGGAATACTGCCTTGGTGGTAGGAGTTCAGAGTATGCTGCATCTGAAAGCAATTATGATGAGCATAGTGATTTCTCTTCAAATAGTTCTGCTCAAGTTCTGTCATGCATTTGTGGTATTGAGAGTCATTCTGGCAGTAATGTGACAATCTATGCTTTATTATGGATGATTTGAAAGGAATAGCTGATGATGATCTAGAAGAGATGGATATTCTGAGCCAAATGGCATTGATTAATACCAGATCTCAGAAGTTCTATAAGAGAATGGCAGAAATTTCCTAGACTCTCTTGCAAAACCAAAGGTGGTTTTGACAAGAGTAAGTTGAGGTGTCACAAATGCCAAAGGCTGGGACACTTTGCAAGACAGTGTAGATCAATGGATCTAATCTTCTGCACCCTTTGTGACTTTTCCTAGTACTAGTCCACAAAACAGAGGGCAACATCTGCTGGTTCTGGTCATCATTCACATCCTAGATCTCCTGCATACTTTGTTCCAGGGTCAAATGTCATATCTTACCTGCTATTATATGCCTCAACCAAATCCTGTTCAAGCTCCAATTGCACAACAACCACAAGCATTGCCTGAACCACAACCTTCCCAATCTCATCAACAAACTCAACCTCAACAACACAGCTTCTTCACCCCACGAGTTGTTGACTGGAGCAGTTTACCAGATGACTTGTCTGGTCATGAACAACTGTTCTCAGGTGCTGGTCAACATGGTGGTGAAAGTCCCTTGGAAATCTAGCTCTTATGGCTTTGGATTCTGCTGATACTTCATTCACTAATGCCTCTACATCAAAGGTATCACAGGTATCCTCTGAGGCAAAAGCCAAATTATGTTCTGAAACATGCATAGCAGCATTTGCATCTATTAGAGAAGCAAATGTAGCTTTAATCAACAAGAACATTGAGCTAGAACAAATAATTTCCAAAAGCAAAGCTGAATTTGAGTCTGTGCTTAATGATAAGAATGATGAGATTTACAAACTTAAATGCCAAATAACTGATGATAAGGCTAGGGAAGAGATACTTCTAGAAGTATAAAGATCTCAAAGAAACCCTTGCAGTCACCCAGGTAGAGTGTGATAGATGGGTACAATCATGCAAAGGTTTTGAAATGCTTCTTAGTAAGCAATCTGCTTCCAATGTGAAGTTTGGCATTGGTTACAATCACACTGCTCCACCTACAGATTTTACTCCCAGAGCAGAGGTAGAATCTGATGGTGAGAGTAATAACCAATCCATTCATCATGTGATCTACTTTCTGATACAGCACAATCAGAAGTAGAAGTCAGCACAAGCCCTCTCAGAACCTATCAGCTGATGTTGATGGTTCCACTGCTGACACTCACATGATCAATGAGTGATCAACTCAGGAGTTAATTCTGAAAGTCCTGAAAGGACTAGAGAGCAGGATTTAACACCTGAAGTTCAAACTCCAACTACTGCCAGTACTGAAAAGAAGAAAACTGTCAGTAGAAAGAGTTTGAAGACTACTAAAGAGGTAGTCAAGAAAGCAAACAATGCTTCCAAAGCACTGAAGAGCAAGTCTTCAGTTGCTTCACCCTCTTTAGTTGATGATCAACCTAAGATGAAGAAGAAACCATGTGAAGTATGTGGTTTGTTCAATCATCTTACAGATGATTGCTGGTACAAAAGAGGTTCCAAACTCAAACATAAAGAAGAAATTAAAGAGAAAATGGTAAAAATGAAAACTGAGTTTGAGACCACATTTGTATCAGCAACATCAAATCCTGTAACCCTTAAGTCCTCAAAGAAATCCAAAAAGGAAGGGGTTAAACAGGTGATAGCTGAGAGTGCTCAGAAGAAGAAGGTGCAACATAGGAACTTATCAAACTCCACTGGCAATGTGTCTGATGAGCTGAAAGCTTTATCACAAAATCAGACACAGCTGGTTATGATGGTTCAACATCTATTGGGAGAGTTAACCAATTAGATGCTCCTATGTTGAAACCACAGAAAAGGAGATCCAAGCCAAAGGATTCCTCTTCTTCACCATCTTCTTCCTCTCAGGCTGTTGTTTCCAATAAACATGTTAGTTTACCATCTGTTGATGAGACCAGGCCCAAAACCAAAAAGGTTTGGGTCTCCAAAACTAACTGATTGTTTATTATCGTAGGGTTCTCCAACATGCCAAAGTAGCATCTGGTATGTAGACAGTGGGGGATCTATGCACATGACTGGGAACAGCATGACTACTCTCAAGGAATGAAGGGGGGTTGTTTCTTTTGGTAATGATGCTAGGGGTACATCATTGGAAATGGCTTTGTCTCCAATGGAGAAATCAAGTTTGATGATGTTAATCATATGGAAAATCTCAAGTACAATCTCTTGAGTGTCAGTCAAATGTGTGATAAAGGCCATGTTGCTCTTTTCACCAGTTAGAACTATAGGATTCTGTCATCCAAAGTTCTGCATTTGATTGATAAGGTGTTGCTGAGAGCCAACTGGACTGGAAGAGTGTATGCCTTAGATCTTTCCAAGAAAATAGATCTCAGAGGCAATCCTTGCCTATTTTCCAAAGCCTCTTCTCAAGAATCTAAACTGTGGCACAGAAGGCTGGGTCATGTTAATTTCAAAAACATGAATCAGCTTATCCACAATAGTTAGTTAGAGGCTTACCAATAAAGGAGTTCCACTGTGATGAAACTTGCACTGCTTGTTTAAAAGGAAACACCACAAAGTCTCATTCCCTCCTATTGAAGAGCCTAAGTCCACTGCCTGCTTGCAATTACTGCATGGATCTATTTGGTCCTGTGAGAGTAATGAGCATGGCAAAGAAGAAATACTGTCTGGTAATTGTGGATGATTACTCCAGATTTGTATGGACTTCTTTCTACATTCAAAGGATGAGGTTGCTCAGAAGATTATTCACTTTGGTTGTATATTGAGAAGCAGTATTCCCTTCCAGTCAAGTGTTATTAGGAGTGACAATGGAACTGAATTCAGAAACCATACACTTGATGACTTCTATCTTCAAAGGGAATCAAAAGGCAGTTTAGCATACCAAGGACTCCAGAACAAAATGGAGTAGTGGAGAGAAAGAACAGGACCTAATTGAAGCTGCAAGGTCCATGCTGGCTGACTGGTTTGCCACTGACCTTTTGGCTGAAGCTGTTAACACAGCTTGCTATGTGCAGAATAGAGTCTAGTAAATCAGAGGTTGATGAAGACTCCATATGAAGTTCTCCATCACTTGGCTCCTCTAATTCATTTTTCAAAGCATTTGGGTGTCCCTGTTTTATTCTCAACACAAAGGATCAACTCCATAAATTGATCCTAAGGTGGATGCAGGGTATTTTGTGGTATTCATCTACTTGCAAGGCATACAGAGTCTCAACTGCAGAACAAGATAGTTGAAGAGACTTTGCATGTGAAGTTTAATGAATCTCCTTTGGACAAGATTCCACAAACCCTGTGGAGTTGTTTGATTTGGACATACTGCAATATGTTCCTTATCAACCTCCAGCTGTTGCAGATCCTGTGGATAAATCATCTGCAGCATGTCTCCACCTGGTGGTATTGATGATGATGATGATAATATCAATACTCACCTCTTCAAGTTTAGTGAACAACTGCCTGTGTCTGCTAAATTTGATGTTCCTGTAGCTTCAGCAGTTCCATCACAAACAAATGCTGATGAGATCTCTGTTTCTCTACATCTTTTGAGTTACCATCTAATTCTTGGTTTCAAGAGTCTGCATCAACATCTGCTGCTGCTGAAGGTTCTACAAAACTTGCACAGATCTCATTGTTTATCAAGAACTGAAGGATCACCAATGTCTCAGATTATTGGTGATATCAATGCTGGTGTTTCAACAAGAAGTCAATTGTCTAACTTCTGCTTCTATGCTCTCTTCATCAGTCAGCTAGAGCCAAAGAACTACCATGTTGCTTTGAGAGACAATGGATGGGTTGAAGCTATGCAGCTTGAGCTACTTCAGTTCAAGAAACAACAAGTGTGGGAACTGGTTCCTCTTCCCCCAGGTAAGTGTGCAATAGGCACTAAATGGGTGTTTAGGAATAAAACTGATGAAAAGGCTTATTGTTAAGAACAAGGCTAGACTGGGTACAGGGGTTTCACAAGAAGAAGGTATTGACTATGATGAAACCTTTGCCCCTGTAGCCAGACTAGAGGCAATCAGATTGTTTTTAGCCTATGCTGCATTCCACAATCTTAAAGTTTTTCAAATGGATGTCAAAAGTGCATTTTTATATGGTAAAATAAAGGAAGAAGTTTATGTGTGTCAACCACCAGGCTTTGAGGATAATAAACATCCTGAATGGGTGTATAAACTTGATAAGGCTCTTTATGGGTTGAAACAAGCTCCTAGAGCCTGGTATGAGACACTTTCTACTTTTCTTCTAAGAATAATTTCACTAGAGGCTCCATTGATAAAACTTTGTTATTAAGAAGGTGGATCAACATAAGCTACTTGTTCAGATTTATGTTGATGATATCATTTTTGCATCCTCTGATCCCCAGTTGTGTGATGATTTTACAACATTAATGAAAATGAGGTTGAAATGAGTGCAATGGGAGAATTACAGTTCTTTCTAGCTTGCAAATTAAACAAAAGGCTGATGGAACCTTTATTCATCAGTCAAAATATACAAAAGATCTTTTGAATAAGTTGATTTACAAAACTGTAAGCCCTGTTCTACTCCCATGTGCAACACCACACAACTGGATGCTGATCAGAAAGGTAAAGCTGTTGATGAAACACTTTACAGATGTATGATGGGGTCCTTGATGTATTTAACAGCTTCTAGACCAGATATTATGTTTGCTACATGTGTTTGTGCTAGATTTCAGGCTGCTCCTAAAGAGTCTCATTTGATTGCAGTCAAGAGAATCTTTAGATATTTGCAAGGTACACAATCTCTGGGTTTATGGTATTCCACTGGACACTCTTGCAAATTAGTTGCTTTTTCAGATAGTGACTATGCGGGTGCAAGTTAACTAGAAAGTCAACTTCTGGTGGTTGTCAATTCCTAGGCAACTGTTTGATTCTTGGCAGAGTAAGAAACAAACATCTGTTGCTACATCAACTGCTGAGGCCGAGTACATTGCTGCTGCAAGTTGTACTTCTCAGGTACTCTGGCTCAGAACCAACTTCTGGATTATGGCATTACAGAGACTAAGACTCCATTATTAATGGATAGTGCTTCAGCTCTGTGTATTGTCAAAAACCAGTCCAGCACTCTAGGACCAAACATATAGAGATCAGACATCACTTTATTCGGGATTGTTTTGAAAAAGGTCTGATTGATCCTAAGTTTGTGCCTAGTGCTGATGAGCTTGCAGATATTTTACTAAGCCTTTGGATAGTTCTACTTTCCAAAACCTTGTGTTAAGGCTTGGTATGCTGCAGCTAGAATAAGTGACAACTACTGATGATTTCAGTAATAATACTGGTGATCATTGGTACCCATGTACATATAAGTACTGATGAGTCCTTTCACCTCAGTAGTTTTTATAACTACTGACGGCTAAATGCCTCACAAGTACTGAAGTACTTATCTGTTCCAAACTACTGATGTAGTTACAACTACTGATGTAGTTACAACTACTGAAATCAGTACAATCAGATAAGTACTGTCGTCCTATGAAACACTGAAAAGCAGATGCAAAGTCTGATGAGTAAGTGTTGAGGACAGTATGAAACAGCTGAAAGGCTATGAATTGACGAAAACTACTGAAGAGAACTTTCTCTTCAGTTGTTTCTCCAACTGCTGTTTCATTCTAAACAACTGAAGCAAAACCATGTCTTCAGTAGTTTTATAACTACTGATGACTAATACCAAGTCTTCAGCTGTTTACAACAACTGATGACAAAACCACTGTCTTCAGTAGTTTTCACAACTACTGATGACAAACACCAAGTCCTCAGTTGTTTCATCATCTGAAGTCAAAACCATGACTTTCAGTAGTTTTCTAACTACTGATGTCTAAAACCACGACTTCAGCTGTTTCAACGTCTGAAAGGGTAATACCATGTCAACAGTCGTTTAAAACTACTGATGACTAACACCAAATCCTTCAGCGTTTTCTAACCCGTACCCTATAAATATCCCTAACCTAATCCTTCAGAGCTTCATCTTCATCAAACCTAACTTTCATCTCTCCAAAACTTCTCTCTCCTAAATGGCGTCCGCGACACAACTGTGTAGCTTACCTCACCAAATCGCCATCTGGGCTAAGTTCGATAATGCTATTGATCTTATGGTCCAGCCACCCTACAATACGGCCTTTCTTCTCAATCCAATCCTTCATGCCGAATCCTTAACCAGTTTTGGACGAACGTCACCCTCACCACTGGGGAGAAACAACACAGCGTCTCTCGGTCGGTCGTCAACAACCACGAAGGTCATCACTCCCGATATACTTCGTCAAACTCTACACCTGGATGATGCCACTTCTCCTGCTGGATATCCAAAGGGCACAACTGATTTATCCTTTGCCCACCATGGATATCAGGGAAACCTTAGTGCCTCCACCATATGAAGAAACATTTCCATGATGCTGAACGTCTAATCTTTCACATGGTAAATGTCTGTTTGGCTCCTAAGACTTCGTCTTGGGATCAAATGTCTACAAAGTGGCAGCAGGTAATGTACTCCATTCTTGAGCAACAGCCTTTAAATTTTTCAGAAATATATTTTCAGAGCTCAAGGATATGGCCCAAAAACAAACTGCTAACCGTTGGATATTATATCGCGGTTCATAATGGCCATAATTACAAACCGCTTCAAGCTGGGGGACTTGTTGGCCTGGGAGTCCCTGCAATGGCTTGTTTTTCCTGAAGTATACTCCCGGCACAACTCTGACCAATCACTCAAACTGGCTGCCAAGCTGCGCAACCCACACAGCTGGAACCCACAGCCACCACCTCCAAATCAAAAGTCCCCACCAAACCCACCAAAAAGAAAACCAAAAAGGCTACTCAAGGAAATGAGTCCCCTGAGGATGCCCCTGCAACACAAACGCAGGCTATATCCACTGGTTATAACCCCCTAGTGGATATAAGGACTCTTCAGCTATAGCCGCTCAGGATCCTCTCAAAAGAGAGCCTGCAGCAACCACAAGGGGTACCCACACATCTGGGATCTTCCTCACTTGAGGAGATTGCCATTGAAGAGCACCTTCCTCCCCAGGTGCACACTGCTTCTATCCCTTCCCCCATGCAACGCCCCCAAAGTCCTACATTGCTTGTTGCAAGTGCTGACTCAATGCACTCCTCACCCCTCCCCAGATACCAATTACTACTGGGAACACCTCTACCATAAGGGGGAGGACCAAAGTGCAGCTGAGAACCCACAGCATAGGGGTTACAATGTTCCTTCTCCTAGTGTGGCAATGGAGATTGGAATTTCTGGTGAGGCTGCCACTTCTCCTGCGCAGCATATGATCAGGTTGTAGTTGGTACCATTACTAAGACCTTACCAGAGGCAACTGCTGATGACGGACACAGTCCTGAGGCAGGAAGTCCCAGTTCCAAGACAAAGGGGCACATGCTACAACTGAGCTACACTCAGTGCATGTTCATCTGATCCTATCAGGAGGTCAGGTGATTCAGTATCTACTGATGATGACCTGGGCTTCTTTATGATGTAATCGCCCAAAACACCATCCTGGAGGAGGAGGTGAGCAGACTCAAAGAGCTGCTTGCCAAAACTTCTAAGGACCAAAGACCATCTGCCTCCACCAAACCACAGATGGCACCTTCATCTGAAGGTCTCCCAAACACTGAGCCACTCCCAACACTAAGCCACCTGCCTCTGCTTCTGGCACTATTTCTCAGGAACAGAACCCTTGAGCAAATAGGTGCTGTCCTTCAAAATTCCCTCCCTCTCATCCCAACCATATCACTGACATCGTGATTAAAGCCGTTGATGAGAGGCTTTCCTCAGTATAACACCCTTGATAGAGAAGGTTGTGGGCAAACACCTTTCTGGCAATCAACCCCTTGCAACCAATGCAACCAAAAAGGGGGAGATTAGTCAGTGAAAGAAAAAGAAGAGGAGTACAGAGGAAAAAGAAACAGAAGGGAGAGTTGTGGAAAAAGGAGTTGGAGGTGAATGTGGAGACTGAGAAGGAGTTGGAAAAAGAAAAGCAACAACAACTGATCACTACAAAAGAAAGAAAAGTGCTGATGATCAACCTACTGCTGAAGAAAAATCCTTGGAAGAGCTGGTAAAAGAAGCAGATGACACACACAGCCGATCCATGGATAAAATCATTGAGCAACTCTTCAAGCAAGGTTTTGATACAGCCACATTAGATAGTGAGATCAGGAAGTTGGAAGTGGAGGAGATTCAAACCAGATGGGCTGGGTATGATGTACTGGAAAAGGAGAGATTGGAGATCATGATTCGTTTCATTGCCAAATACTTAGGAAGATCTTTGATGGAGATTCGTGCATGGACCAGAGACAGTATTCTGGCTATAGCCACCGAATCTGTCTGTCTGAGCAATTCCATAAGGGGATTATCATTAAAGCCTTGATGAGGCTAGGGCTGGAAAAAGGTTTGAAATAGCAAGACTTACAAAAGCTAAACTCACAACCAAAAGTTGGAACAACCTTCCCTTTCACCCACTCAAAACACAGCCTACCCTCAAATCTCCAAACCAATCTCAAAGCCCAAATCCAAACTTCCTCACCCTCAAAACCAACTCCCTTACCATCTAAACCAACAACCGATGATGCACCTAAGAAGAAGAAGAGAAGGATGTTGAGGCTAGAAGAAGAAGAAGAAGAGGATGATGTGGAAGAAGATAGGTTGCCTCTGTCTGCAGTTCTAACATTGGCGAAAGCCAAACCCATGCCCATCACTCCACCTCATAGATGGATGCTGTGAAAGTAAAGATTGAAGAAGAACAGCAGCAAAAGCTTCATGATGATGAAATGCTGAAAAGCATTGACAAAACTTATGCTGCTTCGTCATCAACATTAGTATGAAGAAAGAAGCTCTGAGGTTGTACACTCTCGCCAACCATTTCAATATCAGAAGGAAAAGGTGAGAGTATGGCCTGATCCTAGGGTGGCTCACAGGATTGTAAAGAAAGATATTCCTTCGAGATACAAGGGCCAAGTCAAAGGATCGTAGATGAAGAGATCACAGTGGCCCTTGTAGTATCATCCCTGGGAGATTGTCGAAGACTTCAAGAAGGCCTATGAGACTAAACAACCACCCCAAAAGATGTTAGAGAATAGAATTATTAAAAAGGGGTTAGTCTACAAGAGGCTTGAGAACTTCAAACAAAATGAGCTCAGTCTGTTACTTGAAGGGACTCATCTGATGAGTTTGCATACAGACAGATTACAAGTTGAGCTCAAAAATGGCAAACAGGCCAAGTACATCTCAGAGCTGTATGGGCGAGAAGGATTGTTTGATGGTGAAGCCGAGAACCTGACCATGGAAGAACAAATCATGTTTCTCAGGGCATAACCAGAGAATCCTGCAGGTATACACGGGAAGTAGATCTCATGAATGGGATAACAACTCTGTGTCCAGTTCCAAAACAGAGTTCCCATCATATCTTGCCAAACAAATATCTGAGATTTCTTCCCAGGCCCGGAGCTTATTGGGTCATCTTCTCTACTGATCAAGAAGGAAAAAGACCAACCTTTTTGCCAACAATAAGTGGGAAAATAAATAAATTAGAGGTTTGGCTACATTGGTTCAGGGGGAGTTTGTTGGACCAAAAGAACCAATAAGCCAAGATCAGAAAACCTCTAAGTCCCACATGATATCACAACAACTGCTGAAAGCTTCATCAGCAGTTCGACAAGTGCTGAAAACTTCAACAGCTGAAGAACACAAGTGCTGAAGCTGAATAGCTGAAGAACACAAGTGGAAGCTGAACAGCTGAAGAACACAAGTGCTGAAGCTGAACAGCTAAAGAACACAAGTGCTGAAGCTGAACAGCTGAAGAACACAAGTGCTGAAGCTAAACAGCTGAAGAACACAAGTGCTGAAGCTGAAGACCAAAGTACTGAAGTACACAGCTGAAGAGTTTACAAGTGCTGAAGATCAACAACTGGTGTACAAAGTCTGAAGACAAAGACTGAAGACATCAGCTGATGATATCTACTGAAGTCATCAGATGATGAAAAGTCTGAAGTTCAAGTCTGAAGATCAAGTACTGAAGTTTCAGTAATTTGTCACAACTGTTGAAGAGTACTTCTTCAGTAGTTGTGATATCAGTAGTTTTATGTTTTTACTTTCAGTAGTTTTGTAAAACGACTGAAGAGCTTGTTCTTCAGTCGTTGTAGTTTCAGTAGTTTAATGTTTTTCAGTAGTTATAGAAACTGATAACACTTAGCATTTTTGTAAGGAGATGTCAGCTGTTTTGACATCTTCAGTAGTTGTGTTTCAGTTGGAATAATTCTGTTAGATGTCACTATCAAGTGACATCAGCAGACGTCACATCTATTATATAAGAGGTGTCGACTAATTGTAATTGTGACATTCCGTTACCACGAAAGCAAATATTGAATGAAATATATTTGCAGAATTCTCTCTCTATAACCGTCTTTGTTCTTCATTGAATATCGTCGTCTTGTGAATTGGCTAATTATTGTTGAATTCCGCTGCTATACTCTCAAATCAATCAAACGTAGATCACTGATCCTAACAGACGGGATCCTCAAAACACATTGATAATTAATAGAGATGCATTAAATGTCGAAGGGTCAACGTGTCATGACATCAACAGACACAAATGGAGACTTGTGGTTAGTTAGTCAATTCCACGACAAACATAGCAAATAGTCAAAAGAAATGTAAATCCCACAACCCGAGAAAAAATAGAAAAAATATGAATAATAAAAAAGAATCCCACAAAATTGTCGAAAATATCCAATAAGTTTTAGTACTGCAATCTTAGGGTCGTCGCTAAGGAAGCATCCCTAACTATCCTGAATTATTGTTATCTGAAAGATATGCTCAAAAGGTTAACATATTGTTGGTGAGTTTGCATGTTTAAATAATAAAAAAACTTGATGCTTTGTAAAAGTTTGGTAGGACATGAGTGCATACAATTATAAGCAAGTAATTTCACATGTAAACATGAGCATCACAACTAAAACTATGATGTACACATAGGTCTTGTCGGAACGTACCCATCCTAGGGCGGGCCCGTTCTGGCCATTGTCTAGTCAACTATAACTAAGAAACAAGGGTGGGTGTCAGACCAATAATACTATCAATACTTGTTCATCGTTCCCATACCAGAGTTAAATAATTGTGAATAAAGAACCACTCAGACAACTCATGCATGTACCGTATAAATAATTACAAAACAGTAAACACAACAATCCAAAAGATTGAATAAGTTTACAGCATAAAAGGGTGAGAATACTTTTCCCCCTAAGTTATAAATATTTAAAATGAAAACGAGGCCATGATACTCACCTTGAAATGTGACGAAATAAAACGAACAAAGGGTGCTAAAGGCACGAACAACAAACGACCAAACACCTATAATTAGTTATAATTAGGATCTTTAAACACGTCCAATGAGAAAGGATATGTTCGGTCGGTTTCGGGTCGGTTCAGGTTTGAAGCGACTCACACTTAAAATAGATATTAGTTTTATATAAGTATATAGTCCAATTGCTAGAATAATTAACACGCATCGACTTTGTTATGTTACGACACAATAATATTAATTTTAATGACAAAGTTAACAATAACAACAACAATAACAACAGCAACAACACCACCACCGACACCACCACCGGCACCACCAACCCAACGGCACCACCACTCGCACCACCACCACCGCCAGCACCGGCACCACCAGCACCACCACCAGCACTACCACCACCACCACCACCACCACCACACCACCAGCACAAGCACTAGCACAGCACCAAAACCAATACCAGCACACCAGCACTTGTACCACTAGCACACCACCACAAGGACTAGCACCATCACTAGCACACCACCACCACCAGCACTAGCACCAGCACTAGCACCAGCACCAGCATCACAACTAGCACCACCACCACTAGCACCACCACCACCACCACCACTAGCACCACCACCACCACCACTAGCAGCACCAGCACCAGCACCAGCAGCACCAGCACCAGCCAGCACCAGCAGCACCAGCAGCACCAGCAGCACCAGCAGCAGCAGCCAGCACCAGCAGCACCAGCAGCAGCAGCAGCCGGAGCACCTGGCAGCACGGCACCACCGGCACCACCGCACCACCGGCACCACCGGCACCACCGGCACCACCGGCACCACCGGCACCACCGGCACCACCGGCACCACCGGCACCAACGGCACCACCGGCACACACACGGCACCACGGCACCACCGGCACCACCGGCACAAACGGCACCACCGGCACCACCGGCAGCCGGCAGCACGGCAGCACCGGCAGCACCGGCAGCACCGGCAGCACCGGCAGCACGGATAGCACCGGCAGCACCGGCAGCACCGGCAGCACCGGCAGCACCGGCAGCACGCAGCACCGGCAGCCCGGCAGCACGGCAGCACGGCAGCACCGGCAGCACCGGCGCACCGGCAGCACCGGCAGCACACGGCAGCACCGGCAGCACCGGCAGAACGGCGGCAGCACCGGCAGCACCGCGCACCCGGCAGCACGGCAGCACCGGCAGCACGGCAGCACCGGCAGCACCGGCAGCACGGCAGCACCGGCAGCACCGCAGCACCGGCAGCACCGGCAGCACCGGCAGCACCGGCAGCACGCGAGCACCGGCAGCACCGGCAGCACCGGCAGCACCGGCAGCACCAGCAGCACTAACCCCTAAGTCATAAATAATTTAAAATGAAAACGATGCCACGAAAATCACTTGAAATGTGATGGAATAAAACGAACAAAGGCAACTAAGGCACGAAAAACAAACGATGAAACACCTATAATATTTATAATTAAGATCTGTAAACAAGTTCAATGAGAAGGATACGTTCGGTCAGTTTCGAGTCGGGGTGGGTTTGACACAACTCACACTTAAAATATATTTTAGTTTTATATAAGTGTATAGTCCGATTGCTAGAACAATTAACACGTGTTGACTTTGTTTCATTACGACACAATAATATTAATAATAATGACAAAGTTAAGGATAATCAAAACAATAATATATATAATATTACACACACACAACACGTATATTATACGTATATAGATATGTATATATACATATAAATATATACGTATTTATATATATGGATAAATATACATATATATAGATATATATTATACATATATATGTATATACATATATATATATATATGCACACGTATATACACATATATATATATATACACACACGTATATAGATATGTACTTCTATATAAGTATATAATACATTATACGTATATCTATACGTATATATACAGTAAATATATATAGATATTGATATATAATATATATAGATATATATATGTGTTATACATATATATATACACGTATATATAACAGTGCATATATATATACGTATATATATATACACACATATATATACGTGTATATTATATATATATATATATATATATATATATATTATATATAAATATGTTTATATATATTATACATATGTATATATACGTGTGTGTGTGTGTTTGTGTGTGTGTGTGTGTGTGTATATATACACCCACACACGTATATATACGTATATATATAGATATATATATATATATATACCGTATATATATAGACGTATATATATATATACATATAAGTATAACACACATATCGTATATATATATACACATATATATACACATACACGTATATATATAATATATATATATACGTATAATATATCTATATACTATATATAAGTATATATTGGTATCTATATGTATACAGATATATAGATACGTACACATATAGTATATATACGTATACATATATGTATATATAGGCATAGATATATATATATATATATATATATATACACACGTACACATACACGTATACATATATATATAATATTATATATATACGTATATATATCTATATACAATATATATAGGTATATATATGTATACAGATATATATATATACGTTATACATATATGTATATATACGCATAGATATATATACGTGTATATATATACGATATTATATATATAATAATACGTATATATATAACGTGTGTGTGTAATATATATATATAGTATAAAATATATATATATATATACGTGTGGTGTGGTGTATAGATATATATATATATATATATATAATATATATATATATAATATAATATATATATATATATATATATATATAATATATATACGCACATATATCTATATATATATTCGTATATATACGTGTGTATATGTATTATATATATATATAACACACGTGTGTATACGTATATATATGTACATATATACGAATATATACGTATACGTATATATATATGTGTATATATATATATATATATCTATACATATATTGTGTGTGTGTGTGTACATATATATAGATATGCAAACATATATATACGTATGTATATATACGTATATATATATATATATATATTAGATATATAATATGTGTGTGTGTGTCTGTGTGTATATACATATAAACGTATATATACGTGTATATATATATATATATATATCTATAGATATATATATGTGTGTGTGTGTGTGTTATATATTATAATACACACATATATATACGTGTATATATATACGTATATATATATATATATATATTATATATATCTATATAATATGTACATATATATATATAGGACGTATATATAATGTATATTTATATACACGTATATACATGTATATATATACGTATATATATACGTGTATATATACGTATTATATAGATAAGTGTATTATATATATACGTGTATATATACATACATGTATATATACACGTATATATATACTCGATATATATACTCATATATATATTCGTATATATATATATATACATATATATATTATAATATATATATATATATATATATACACACGTATATATATATATATGTATATATAGATACGTATATATATATCTACATATATTATTATTATTATTATTGTCATTATCATTAACTTTGTCATTATTATTAATAATATGTGTCGTAATGAAACAAAGTCAACACGTGTTAATTGTTCTAGCAATCAGACTGTAAACTTATATAAAAATAATATATATTTTAAGTGTGAGTTGTTTCAAACTCTATAGATATATATACCTATATACATATATAGAGATATATATACATATATACATCTATATAAATATATATAAATATACACCAACACAACATGTTAATATATATCTATATAGTATATATATATATATATATCTATAGATATATATATGTGTGTGTGTGTCTGGTGTATATACATATACGTATATATACGTGTATATATATATATATATATATATCTATAGATATATATATGTGTGTGTGGGGTGTATATATATATACACACACATATATATACGTGTATATATATACGTATATATATATATATATATTTATATATCTATATATATATGTACATATATATATATAGACGTATATATATATGTATATATATATACACGTATATACATGTAATATATACGTATATATATACGTGTATATATAACGTATATATATATACGTGTATATAATATACGTGTATATATACATACATGTATATATACACGTATATATACTCGATATATATATACTCATATATATATTCGTATATATATATATATACATATATATATATATATATATATATATATATATATATACACACGTATATATATATATATGTATATATAGATACGTATATATATATCTACATATATTATATTATTATTTTGTCATTATCATTATCATTAACTTTGTCATTATTATATATATTGTGTCGTAATGAAACAAAGTCAACACGTGTTAATTGTTCTAGCAATCAGACTGTAAACTTATATAAAACTAATATATTTTAAGTTGAGTTGTTTCAAACTCTATAGATATATATACCTATATACATATATAGAGATATATATACATATATACTCTATATAATATATATATAAATATACACACACACACACATGTTAATATATATCTATATAGTATATATATATATATAATATATATACACACACACACGTATATATGTATATATGTATATAAATATACGTGTATATACATATATATGTATATATACACTTATATTTACATATACTTGTATATAAATACTATATAGATAGATAGATATATACAATATATATAATATACATGTATGTAATGCCCGGTTATTATCTATTTTGAAGCCGACGAAGGAAGAAAAGAAATAAAGTTCAAAGTCGAGGGACCAAACTCGCCAAAGAAGAAAAGTTGGAAATATGGTGATATGTGTTGGGAGAGGACAGCCATACTCTCCCCACACACTCACATTTCAGCTAAGAAAAGAGAGGAGAAGAGAGAAAGAAAGAAAAGAGGAAGAGGTGTTGGTTCGGGTTGGTTCGAGTGGCCAAAATCATTGAGAAGCGAGTCAAAGCAAAGCTGTACTTCTCGATGTCGTTTGTGTGAGTTCTAGGACCTCACTTTCACTTGTTTTCAAACGATTTTAGGGTTGGAAGCATAGAAAACCAGTTTGTATGTGTATGTGTTTGACTCATTTTGGTATGTTGCGTGTAATGCGTTTGAAAGGTTCTTTTGGGCTTGTGTGTGCTTGAATGGTGTTGTGGTATGCATCCCTAAGGTCTAGGATTGTTGATTTAGGCTTAGAATGGGTTTCGATGAGCTTGGAGGTCAAAAAGGGTATACAGCGAATGGGGTGTGATTGGGTTTCATTCGCCGATTGAGGGTCCATTCGCACGATTGGGGCCAGTCGCATGGAGGTCATGCGACTGAGGGTCCAGTCGCATAAGTGCTCACCCGCATTAGTCCATTCGCACGATCGGGTGTTCATTCGCATGGGCGTTCATCCGCATGAGTCTAATGCATGATGTTCAGTCGCATGGAGCCATGCGACTGGAGGGTGTCCATACGCCCGAATAGGGCTGTTGCACCCGAAAGGAAAGTGTAGTTTTAACTTCTGACTTTCGGGGGAAGTGCAGATGTAAATTTTGGCGTAAAGGTTCCCGTAAGAGCATGTAAGATGACGATTGTAGCCTTAGAGATCCTGTGGGCATGATGATGATGTTGCATGATTATGCATGTTATGTATGTATGATGTTGCCCTGTATGATGCTAATGACTGTGTATGTTATGCTCCTTGTTATGATGTATGTTTATCTTTTCTGTGGCTTTACGTGTCATGTTAATAAACAATGAAGTATATGTAACATAAAGTGACAAGATAAGAAAAGAGAAAAGTAAGTAAGAATGCATATATTAACAGTAATGAAAGTAAAGAAAGTCTTGCAAGCATGATATGCACATCGAGGTCTTTCTTTGTGATTGACCATTTGCATAGAAACTATTGTGACATACCTTAGGTACTGTGACTACGTGGTGCGATACATCATTATAGAAGGTCTATGATAGGCCTAGGTCCAGAACTATGAACAGAATGGTATCACATATGGAAATGGTACACCTACATTCATACCTTAGGTGTTGTGACCACGAGATGCGATGCATCGTTATAGAAGGTCTATGATAGGCCTAGGTCCAGAACCATGAAGAGAAAGGTATTGCATAGTACACCCTAACTTTACCCTAGCACTGTGACCACGAGGTGCGATGCACCGTTATAGAAGGTCTATGATAGGCCTAGGTCCAGTACCATGAACAAAAGGGTAAGGTTTATGTTTGTTGGAAGGAAAAGTAAAGAATGAAGTACAAAAGATCAAAGAAGATAATAACAATATTATCTATGTGTACGTAAGATGTATATCGCATGAAAGTAAAGAATGGTTTTAATGAAGTAAAGTATGTTTATTTAAACTAGAGCTCACTCAGCAACGCTGACTTTTTATGTATTTCCAGTTGGCAGGTAATGATTGCTGAGGATGGCACGGGCGGCTACTCAACTCTTTTGAGATGGCATCCATTATTTAATGCTTTTGTGATATAATGCAACAATGTATTTTGTAACTGATTGACGATGTATTATTGGCAAAAGTTTTTATAATGAAATGTGATGTCATTTTTGGAATGTTTCCGCTGCAATATTTTAGTAAGATAAATGAAAATGTATGTTTTATGTGTGATGATCGACCAGCTGTAAGCGTCTCGGGAACGGGACCTTAAAAGTTGGTATCAGAGCCAAAGTTTAAGTGAAATGAGTAATTTTCAAAATAAACCTTAACTTAAACTGAGAATGGGACGCAAAGGAAAGACATGTCATCTGCGTAGCTATGTGCCATGAGGTATTTTCGTAAAGTAAACCGGTATTATGTGCGCATGTGATGTGCTATGTGTTGTTGTAGATTTAAATACTGATGTAGTCAGGATAGGTAATGCTCGGGGTGTGAAGAGTAAATTAAGTGGCTAATCACAACTGGCCACTGTAATTAGGGACTTACTATACTTGACATAAACTGAGTTGTTCCCTTGTGTTGGTGTTGGAATCTTTCAGTGTGCATGTGATAGCCGGTGGTAGATCTTCGAGAGCTTCATGGGGTGGAGGTCACGGTGCTGACCGCGACCCAAGAGAGGGAGACCAGAGTTGAAAAGGTGGTCATGAAGAACCAGAAACCCCTCATCCGGAGGGTGGCGATGAGAGCGCCAATCTAAGAGCCTCGGTAAAGGAGGTTGTCATGGAAGAAGTTAATCGAGTCATGTAGACAATCTTACCGTCTATGGTGACCGAAGTGATTAAGGCAGTACGGGAAGGAGAAAGAAAGGAGAGGAACAGGTCCTCGGGAGGACGGGAGCAACCGGAGCCGGAAACGGTTTCTAACTGATGATGAGGAAGAAGAAGAAGAGCCTGTGCAGGAGGCGGCCCGAGGCTGTAACTACGGGGCGTTTATGAGATGAAAGCCCCCTACCTTCGATGGAAACGGCACTACTGCTGCCGCTCACTGGTGGGTGAGGAAAATGGAGGTTGTTCTTGATATCAGTGAGTGTCGTGAAGATCAGAAGGTGAAGTTTGCTACCTACTCTTTTGGGGATTCGGCTCTGTGCTGGTGGGACAACATTGTCCAAGCTGAGGTAGCAGGGCCATTGGGAGGATGAGATGGTCTGAGCTGAAAAAGTTGGTGATTGAGGAGTTTTGTCCTCATTGGGAATGGCCAAGGTCGAAAGGGAGTTCTTGTAACTGGAGGCGGGAACCATGACACACCAGCAGTACACCACAAAGTTCAACAAGATGGACGTCTAGTGCCGGATCAGGTGATACCTCTGTCTCGAAAAATCAAGAGGTATATTCAGGGTTTGCCAACTGATATTCGCACGCACATCATCGCTGCCCGCCGAGCACGTTTAGGTCAGCGGTGGATTTGGCAGGGAGACTATATGATGAAAGGACGGTGGTGGTGACTGAAGGTGGCAAGAAGAGTGGTGGTGACTGAAAATGGCAGGGGAAGAGGTTTGGTCGGGGTGATGTCTTGATGGGTAACAAGAAGGCACGGGTGGACAACCGTCATGTGGTCGCATCGGGTGCTGGTATAAAGAAGTGTGGTAGGTGTGGGAGAGAACGTAGCGGGTAATGTAGACTGGGGTTGAATGTGTGCTTCAAATGTGGGAAGCCAGAGCATATAGCCAAGGACTGTCGTACGGTCCGGTGCTTTAACTGTGGCATTGAGGGCCACATGAGTAAGGATTGTAAGAGGCCGAGGGCTGAGAGTTCCAGGGCGAAGAAGACGTGAGGTGAAGGGCCAAAGTCAAGCGCCAGGCATTAACTATGACACAGGAGGAAGCTAGGACGGACCCTGATGTCGTGTCCGGTACGTTTCTGGTGAACCAAACTTTAGCTTTTGTGTTATTTGATTTGGGTGCCGGTAAAAGTTTTATTTCTGCTGCTTTCTGTGCTAAGCTACCTATTAGCAGTAGGCGTGTTGATGCGCCTTTGATGTAGAAACTACCATAGGTAAGTCTACCAGGATTTCTAAGATGAGAGAGAACTGTGATGTGGAACTTGAGGGTCATAAGTTTCCTGTTAGACCATTCGTGATGACCTTGGGTGGTTTTGATTTGGTTCTTGGGATGGATTGGTTAGCGGAGTTTGAGGCGAACATTGTGTGTCGCAAGAAGATGATTCGTTGATAGGGCCTGACAGTAGTTCAGTGATGGTTTATGGTGATCGGGTACTACGATTCCGAAGGTAATTTCAATGGTGGTGGCGGGAAGTGTATGAGGCGTGGATGTAGTGCCTACCTGGCCTATGTAAAGGATGTGGATACGCCAACACCACAACTATACGATGTACCGGTTGTGTGTGACTTTCCAGACGTATTCCCAGAAGACTTATCAAGAGTGCCACCTGACCGTGAGATCGAGTTTCAAATTGACCTGATACCGGGTGCCCAGCCTGTTGCCAAGGCACCATATCGGTTGGCTCCGATGGAAATGAAAGAGTTGATGGAGCAGTTGCAAGACCGCTTGATAAAGGGTTCATTAGACCGAGTATCTCTCGGCGGGGTGCTCCGGTCCTATTCGTGAAGAAGAAAGACAGTAGTATGAGGATGTGCATCGACTACCACAAGCTGAATAAGTTGACAGTGAAGAACCGATACCCCTTACCGAGAATAGATGATTTGTTTGATCAGCTTCAAGGTGCTAGTTGGTTCTCAAGAATAGATCTTCGATCTGGTTACCATCAGTTGAAGGTGAAGGAACAAGACATCCCTAAAACAGCTTTTCGCACGCGCTATGGTCAATATGAGTTTCTTGTCATGTCTTTTGGTTTGACCAATGCGCCAGCTGCTTTTATGGATCTGATGAATCGGGTTTGTCGGCCGATGTTGGATAAATCAATGATTGTGTTCATTGATGATATCCTGATTTATTCGAAGAGTGAGATTGAGCATGCCGGTCATATTCGAGAGGTTTTGGAGACATTGAGAAAGGAGAAGTTGTATGCCAAGTTCTCCAAATGTGCATTTTGGTTGCATGAAGTTCAATTCTTGGGTCATGTGGTGAACCCTGATGGGATCATGGTAGACCCGCAAAGGTGGAAGCTGTCATGCAATGGAAGTCACCAAATATGCCATCCGAGATTCGTAGCTTCTTGGGTTTGGCGGGCTACTACAAAACATTCATCCAAGACTTTTCCAAGATCGCTTCTCCACTAACTAAATTGACCCAAAAAGATGTGAAGTTTGTATGGGGTCAAGCTCAAGAGAAGGTGTTCGAGGAATTGAAGGCGAGGTTGACTCAAGCTCCTGTTCTGTCATTACCCGATGGAAGCGAAGATCTGGTTGTTTTGTTCTGATGCTTCCTATTTGGGGTTGGGGTGTGTGTTAATGCAGAGAGGAAAAGTTATAGCTTATGCATCCTGACAGTTGAAGGTTCATGTGGTCAATTATCCTACTCATGACTTGGAGCTAGCAGCTGTAGTCTTTGCATTAAAGATTTGGAGACACTATCTTTATGGGATGAAGTGCACCATTTTCACCGACCACAAGAGCTTGAAGTACTAATTCGAGTAGAAAGATCTGAACATGAGGCAGAGAAGGTGGTTGGAGCTCATAAAAGATTATGATTGTCAGATCCACTACCATCCGGGCAAGGCCAATATGGTGGCAGACACCCTTAGCCGAAAGGAGAGACCCGAGCCGATTCGGGTGTGAAAGCCTATCAGTTGATCATGACCTCAAACGTGATGAAGCAAGTTAAAGAGTTCAAAGATAAGGCATTGAAAGAAGATCATCTTAACTCTGAAAGAATGTGAGGTTGGTTGGAGAATGGGGTGAAAACACACTTGGTGTTAAAACCGATTTGAACGGGTGTGGATTCCTCGTTTTGGGGATCTACGGGTGAAGATTATGGATGAAGCTCACAAGACTCGATACTCCATTCATCCAGGTGCCACGAAAATGTACAAGATGTCACACCCTCAAAATCCACGTGCGGAGTTTTACCGCGAGGCGTGTGAACAAACCAGGATCACAGTCAGTAGTTACTCAGAACGACTCTATATGTCACAATTAAAATAAAATCAACCAAAGGTTAAACTTGAAGCAGTGCAGAAGCGGTTTGTAAAACAACCCAAAGAGCATAAATGTATACTGTGGCAAAACATGCGCCAACCCAAATGAGTAAACATTAATAAATAAAACCAACAAAGATGTCTTTAAGATAGAGTCTTAAAATGCATGATGAATCCGTGCAGTGCTCCTAAAGGCAAGCAAGCTAATGACCTGAGAATAGCATACTAAAATGTCAACACAATGGTTGGTGAGTTCAAGAGTTGATATTCAAACATAAGCAGTTTAATAATAGAGATATAAAAGTAGTCCATTGTAACAGATAGCTAGTCTATTAACAATAAATATTAACTCATAGTGATTTCGCAATTGAAGCTGATTGTGTTACGTTGTTGCCTCTGTCACGACTTAACAGGTCGTGACAATGTTCAATAGGACAAATAGCACCCGGTTGACCTCGAGTCACATAGGTGGGGCTCGTCAGACCCAGTAGTACTACCCAAATTTCCCCGTTATTCAATATTAACAATTCGAAAGTGTGAGGACTTTTCCATGATATCAACACTATATTAATATTATACACAACTTGAATATACAAAGCGTTTGTAGGTTACCAGTATGCTATCTCCCCCAAAAGAGATTAAGTAAAGAGTGGGGCATGAATCACCTGGAATGCATAATAGATACTTAGAGTGTTTACTTGACAGACAGAGTGGACAGACAACCTTTAGAGGTTACCTAGATCATATAAGTACATGAGTACGTGCAAATAGAGAACATGTGAAACCCTAAGTACACTACAACCAAGGACTCAAGGTTTCAGAAAATAGACATGTTTGACCCAGCTGACCCGTTTGACCCGTTGATGACTTTATGTGTTGTAAACCATTCAGCAATCATACACATATATCATACATGGTTAACATTCAAATGGATCATATGTATGCTACATTATCCAGGTGTATCACTTAGATCATCATACAACCAAGTATCATACAAGTCATGCGAATCTAGAACATTAACATGTCCACTAGTTATAACATAACTAACATGCCACACAAATATCAATCACGCACCACATGCCATGTGAAGCCACTCACGACTTCACATCCTAAACCCTGCCAATCCTACTAAGTAGGGGCCTCAGATTCGCACGTGTGTATGATGATCACATTCACATTCATTAACCAAGTTTATTGCATTCAACATGCACCACAACAATCAATTTCCAGTCCCAAACATGATGTCTTAACTACTAACCAACATCAACATCATACATGATCATCAAAGTCCAAACATCACCCATGATTATCCAAGTATCCCATACAACTAAATTAACATGTTCTATCACATTAGAATTCATCCATGAACATACTAACATGCTCCTAACATCCCAAACATGTTCAAACTATCATCTTTCAAACTTTGTGCAAATAAAGTTTCCCTTTTGGGAAAGTACATTCCAACATCTATCAAACACTCAATATATTCATGAATTCATTACAATTATACCATCTCAAGCTCATAACAACATCTAGACATGATTAACAATACCTAATCATCATAATCCATTAACCATCATGAACAAAAGTTTCCACTTTTGGCAAGATATGAACAACAACATTCATTCTAAGATTTCTAGCATTCATATCAACAATCTAGCATCTAACTATCCTCATAAACACATCAACAACATCAATCCATCATTAGATCATCATGTCATGGAAATAAAGTTACTATTATTAGTAACCTATGAACACCAACTTCGATTCATCAATTTCTTGCAAGATCAATGTATCCTAGCATTCATACAACCAACTAATCATCATACATTCATCAAACAATCATCAATCATACATAATCTCATCAATTTCGAATTAGGGTTTGCCTAGAATCAAAGTTCATGATCAATCCATTAAAAACGTATCATTCATGCATAATCAACGTTAAACAACATGTATACAATCCAACTAACATACAAACATCATCAAATAACATCAATTTTGACCACATGAACATACATAATCGAATTAGGGTTCGGCCACCAAGAAAAACTCACAAAAACTTGCAAAGTTCTAACCTTTAAACGTGTAATGGCTTGTATTTGATGATTCCTACTTGTTGCAACTCTTGAAATCGACTCAATTTCATGATATCTTGCTTGTTCTAGGCTGATTTTGCAAAGGGAGGGGGTTGAGAGTGATGGTTGCGGCCGAATGGGGTAGGGCTAGGGTTTGAAATTGTTTTGTTTAATTTAATTTGCATATTTACCATTTAAACCCTTGTGTTTTGGTATTTTATAAAAAATAGACTTTAAACTGTGTGTAAGGTGTTTTTAACTTAATAATATAAAGATATAAACTAATAATGATCATTATATATTTTATCTTTATAAAAACACAAGACATACAAATAAATAGGCACGTTTCCACGTTACGCGATTAATTTCCTAATTAACATTTAAAAGATGCAAACACATAAACATAATACCATAATCACATTGTCAATTAGATTATCATTAATTTAACATTGTTAATTATTATTAGTTCACCAACGTTAACGACAACTAGTGTGTGCTTACGACACGTGTATGCAAGACTCAACGGAACTAACGGAGTTTGATAACGGAAATTTACCGGATGTCACATTATCCCCATGTTGAAAGAATTTTCGTCCCGAAAATTGCGTTACATGGTGAGAGTGTTCAATCACAGGTCTACTGCATTGGCACACACAAATCAAAATCAAGTGAGTTTTGGATGAGTTGTCACACAAGATATGAAGAAAGATTATTGGTGGGGGTATGAAGCGCGATGTGGTGGGGATGTGAGTAAGTCCCTTACTTGCTTACAGGTGAAGGCCAAGCATCAAAAGCTGTATGGGAAGATCCAACCTTTGGATATACCGGAATGGAAGTGGGAGCATATCACCATGGATTTTATCACGAAGCTGCCGCGTACCCCGAAAGGGTATGATGCCATATGCGTGATGTTGACCGCTTGACGAAGAGTGCTCACTTCTACCGATCCACGAGACATATTCATCTGAGAGGTTGGCTTATCTGTTCATCAAGGAAGTTGTAACTTGTCATGATGTTCCGGTGTCTATTGTGTCTGATCGTGACACCCGGTTTACATCCAAATTCTGGAAGAAATTCCACGACGCATGGGAACAGGGTTACATATTAGCACGGCTTATCATCCCCAAACTGATGGTCAATCAGAAAGGACCATTCAGACATTGGAAGACATGCTTCGGGCAAGTGTGATCGATTTTCGGTGAAGTTGGGATGACCACCTACCGTTAGCTGAATTCTCATACAATAACAACTATCATGCCAGCATTGGTATGTCACCATATGAGATGCTATACGGTAGGAGATGCAGAACACCCGTTTGTTAGGGTGATATTGGTCAAAAGGAGTTGGGGAGCGTCAAGGTAATCGAGGCTACGACTGAGAAGCTTGAAAAGATCAAGGCCTTCATGAAGGCAGCCAAAGATAGAAAAAAGTCGTATGTCGATAAATAATGCAGACCGATTGAGTTCCAGGTGGGTGACCTGGTTATGTTGAAGGTCTCACCTTCGAAGTGCATTATCCGATTCAGAAAGCGGGGAAAGTTGAGCCCGAGGTACATAGGTCCTTTCCGAATCATTGCTCGAGGAGAAGAGGTGGCCTATAGATTGGAGTTACCATATGAGCTAAGTGGAATTCACCCGATATTCCATGTATATCATCTAAAAAAGTGCATGGCAGATGAAGATATGATTGTTCCACTGAAAGACATCGAAGAAGACGAACGGCTCAATTATGTGGAGCAACCAGTGGCAATCATCGATCGGAAAGAGATAAGGCTGAGATATAAAGTGGTTTCTCTGGTGCGGGTATAGTCGAACCACAGGAAGGAATCCGAAGTTTTCTATGCACACACGAATATATACATATATATATATATATATATATATATAGATATAGATCTATAAACATATATATACGTATGTATATATACGAATATATATATATAAAGAGAGAGAATATATATATATATAGACGTATATATACCTAGATATATCTATATATATATATATATATATAGATATATATATATATATATACACGTATATATGTATATATATATATACACGTATATACATACGTGTATATATAACGTATATATATACACGTATATATACGTGTATATATATATACGTATATAAATATACGTATATATACACGTATATATACGTGTATATATACGTATATATATACACGTATGTATATACGTGTATATAAATACGTATATATACGTGTACATATATACGTGTATATATATACGTATATATATATGTATATATATATACACGTATGTATAGCTATATATATACGTGTGTATATATTATATATATATACGTAAATATATATATATATATATATATATATATATATATATATATATATATATATATTTACGTGTATATATATATAAGTATCTATATATATATATATACATATATATACATACATACATATACATCTATATATATATATAACGTATATATATATATATACGTGTATATAGATATATATATATATATATCAATATATATATATATACACACGTGTGTGTATATATATATATATAAATATATATACATATATTATTATTATTATTGTTATTGTCATTATTATTAATAATATTGTGTCGTAACGAAACAAAGTCAACACGTGTTAATTGTTCTAGCAATCGGACTGTACACTTATATAAAACTAATGTATATTTTAAGTGTGAGTTGTCTCAAACTCCATAGATATATATACGTATATACATATATAGATATATATATATATACGTATATAGATATATAGATATATATATACGTATATATATATATTATACGTATATATACATATATATATATACACACACACGTGAATATACATCTATATAATATATATATATATACATATAATATATATATATTATACATATATATATATATATATATATATATATATATATATATATATATATATATATATATATATACGTGTATATATATATAAGTATCTATATATATATATCTATATAATATCTATATATACGTATATATATACATATATATACACTTATATTTACGTATACATGTATATATACATATATATATATATAGATATATATATATATACATATATATATATATGTAACACCTGGTTATTTATCTATTTTGAAGCCGACGAAGGAAGAAAAGAAATAAAGTTCAGAGTCAAGGGACCAAACTCGCCAAGGAAAGAAAGTTGGAAATATGGTGATATGTGAAAGGAGAGGGCAGCCATACTCTCCCCACACACTCACATTTTAGCCAAGAAAAGAGAAGAGAAGAGAGAACGGAAGAAAAGAGGAAGAAGTGTTGGTTTTGTTGGTCGAGTGGCCAAAATCATTGAGAAGCGAGTCAACGCGAAGCGCTACTTCTCGATGTCGTTTGTGTGAGTTCTAGGACCCCACTTCACTTGTTTCAAATGATTTGGGGCGGGAAAGCATAGAAAACCCGTTTTGTATGTGTATGTGTTTGACCCATTTGGGTGTGTTGCGTATAATGCGTTTAAAGGTTGTTTCTGGGCTTGTGTGTGCTTAAATGGTGTTGTGGTATGAATCCGTAAGGTCTAGGATGGTTGATTTAGGCTTAGAATGGGCTTAGATGAGCTTGGTGGTCGAAAAGAGCAGTTTGCGTTTGGCTGGAACTACATGCTGCATCAATTAGGGCTAGGCGACCGACTGGAGTGTGATTGGATGCCATACGACCGAATGGGGTGCGATTGGGGTTCATTCGCATGATTGAGGGTCCATTCGCATGATTGAGGGTCCATTCGCACGATTGGGGCCAGTCGCATGGAGGTCATGGGACTGAGGGTCCAGTCGCATAAGTGCTCACCCGCATTAGTCCATTCGCATGATCAGGTGTTCATTCGCATGGGCGTTCATCCGCATGAGTCAATCGCATGATGTTCAGTCACATGGAGGCCATGCGACTGGAGGGTGTCCATACTCCCGAATAGGGCTGTTGCACCCGAAGGAAAGTGTAGTTTTAACTTTGACTTTCGGGGGAAAGTGCAGACGTAAGTTTTGGCGTAAAGGTTCCCGTAAGAGCATGTAAGATGATGATTATGGCCTTAGAGAGCCTGTTGGGCATGATGATGATGTGCATGATTATGCATATTATGTATGTAGGATGTTGCCTGTATGATGTTGATGACTGTGTATGTTATGTCCTTGTTATGATGGATGTTTATCTTCCTATGGCTTTACGTGTCATGTTAATAAACAATGAAGTATTATGTAAGTAAGCGAAAGAGAAAAGAAAAGAGGAACGTAAAGTACGAATGCATGTATTAACGAGTAATGAAAGTAAAGAAAGTCTTGCAAGCATGATATGCACATCGGGGTCTTTCTTTGTGATTGACCATTTGCATAGAACTATTGTTGCATACCTTAGATACTATGACCACGAGGTGCGATACACCATTATAGAAGGTCTATGATAGGCCTAGGTCCAGAACCATGAACAGAAAGGTATTTCATATGGCAATGGTACACTACATTCATATCTTAGGTGCTATGACCACGAGGGCGATGCTCCGTTATAGAAGGTCTATTATAAGCCTAGGTCTAGAACCATGAACAGAAAAGTATTGCATAGTACACCTAACTTTACCCTAGGTACTGTGACCACGAGGTGCAATGCATCGTTATAGAAGGTCTATGATATGCCTAGGTCCAGTACTATGAACAGAAGGGTAAGGTTTATGGTTGTTGGAAAGGAAAAGTAAGAATGAAGTACGAATGATCAAAGAAGATAATAACGATATTATCTATGTGTACGTATGATGTATGACATCGGTGGCCGGTGGTAGATCTTCAAGAGCTTCATGGGGTGGAGGTCACGGTGCCAAACCGCGACCCAAGAGAGGGAGACCCAGAGTTGTAAAGGTGGTTCATGAAGAAGTTCATCAGGTCATGTAGACAATCTTACGTCTGTGGTGACCGAAGTGATTAAGGCAGTACGGGAAGGAGAAAGAAAGGAGAGGAACAGGTCCTCGGGAGGACGGGAGCAACCGGAGCCGGAAAACGGTTCTAACTGATGATGTGGAAGAAGAAGAAGAGCCTCTGCACGAGGCGGCCCGAGGCTGTAACTACGGGGCGTTTATGAGATGAATGCCCCCTATTTTGATGGAACGGCACTACTGCTGCCGCCTCACGATGGGTGAGGGAAATGGTGGTTGTTCTTGATATCAGTGAGTGCCGTGAAGATCAGAAGATGAAGTTCGCTCCACTCTTTTGTGGATTCGGCTCTGTGCTGGTAGGACAACATTGTCCAAGCTGAGGGTAGTAGTGCCATGGAAGGAGAGATGGTCTGAGCTGAAAAAGTTGGTGATGAGGAGTTTTGTCCTCATCGGGAAATGGACAAAGTCGAAAGGGAGTTCTTGCAACTAGATGCGGGAACCATGACACACCGGCAGTACACCACAAAGTTTAACAAGATGGCACGGTTGGTGCCGGATCAGGTGACACCTCTGTCTCGAAAAAATAAGAGGTATATTCAGGGCTTGCCATCGGATTTTCGCAGCTACATGATCGATGCCGGTCGAGTGTTTAGGTGGCGGTGGATTTGGTAGGGAGACTGTATGATGAGAGGACGGTGGTGGTGACTAAAGGTGGCAAGAAGAGCGGTGGTGACCGAAAATGGCAGGGGAGAGGTTTGGTGGGGTGATGTCTCGATGGTAACAAGAAGGCACGGGTGGACGATCGCCGTGTGGTCGCATGGGTGCTGGTATAAAGAAGTGTGGTAGGGGTGGGAGAGAACATAGTAGGTAATGTAGACTGGGGTTGAATGTGTGCTTCAAATATGGTAAGCCGGGGCATATAGCCAAGGACTGTCGTACGGTCCAGTGCTTTAACTGTAGCATGAGGGCCATATGAGTAGGGATTGTAAGAAGCCGAGGGCTGATAGTTCCGGTGCGAAGAAGACGTGAGGCGAAGAGCCAAAGGCGAGCGCCAGGGCATTCACTATGACACAAGAGGAAGCTAGGACGGACCCTGATGTTATGTTTGGTACATTTCTGGTGAAACAAACTTTAGCTTTTGTGTTATTTGAGCATTAAGGGGAATGGATAAATAGCTAGTGGTGAAAGAGGATGGAATTTGGTATTTCATGGATAGACTTTGGGTGCCTGTTTATGGAAATCTCAGAGATTTAGTTACGAGCGAGGCGCACAAATCTAAGTATTCTATACATCCTGGATCGACAAGATGTATCATGACCTAAAGGCGCACTACTGGTGGCCTAACATGAAAGCAGATGTAGCTACGTATGTGGGCAAGGTTTGACCTGCTCGAAAGTAAAAGTGGAATATCAAAAACCATCCAGACTGTTACAAACACCTGAGATACCAATGTGGAAATAGGAACAGATCCATGGATTTTATTATTAAGTTACCCCGGACTAATACTGGTTGTGACATGATATGGGTTATTGTGCACGATTGACAAAGTCTGCTCATTCCTTGCAATTAAGGAACATGACAAGATGGAGAAATTAACTCGACTGTACCTTAAAGAGATCATTTCGAGACACGGTGTACGATCTCAATTATTTCCGACGCGACGCTTGTTCACGTCACATTTCTAGCAATCATTGCAGAAATCTTTGGGTACACGATTGGATAGGAGTACTGCATATCACCCACAGACGGATGGCCAGAGTGAGCGTACCATACAGACATTGGAGGATAGGCTACGTGCTGTCTGATTGACTTCGAGAATAACTGGGAAATTTCACTGCCATTGGTGGAGTTTCTTATCTAAAAAAGTATCATACTAGCATACAGGCAGCACCTTTCGAGGCGCTGTATGGGAGAAAATGTCGATCACTAGTTTGCTGGGCAGAATTGGTGATAGTCAGCTAACAGGTCCGGAGTTAATTCATGAGACAATGAGAATATTGTACAGATACGAAACCGTATGCTGCAGCGCGAGACAGGCAAAAGAGTTATGCTGACAAGAGACGGAAACCTTTAGAGTTTCAGGTTGGTGACAAGTTTTGTTGAAAGTCTCACATGGAAAGGCGTAGTTCGGTTTGGTAAGCAAGGGAACTAAATCCGAGGTACGTTGGACCATTTGAAATAGTGGAAAGAATAGGTCCAGTGGCCTATCGACTAGCCCTACCTGATTTTGCTAAGTGGAATCCGATGTATTTCACGTGTCAAACCTGAAGAAGTGCTAATCAATGAAACAATGGTCGTACCACTAGAGAAGTCAAGGGATGAACAATTGCATTTTATCGAAGAACCAGTCGAGGTGATGACCGTGAGGTGAAAACACTTAAGCAAAGCAAGAAACCTATTGTTAAAATCCGTTGGAATTTGGTGACGTGGACTGGATTCACATGGAAACGAGAAGATCAATGAAGCTTAAGTACCCTAACTATTCCAAAAGGCGATGCCAGCAGATGAAGGTATTGATTTAAATTTCGGGATGAAATTCTTTCAACATAGGGATGATGTGACAACTCATCCAAACCTCACTCGATTTGATTTCTTTATGCCAATGCAGTGGACTAGTGATGGAACACTCTCACCATGTAGCGCAATTATCGGGACGAAAATTCTTTCAACATGGGGATAATGTGACATCGGTAAATTTCCGTTATCAAACTCCATTAGTTCCGTTAAGTCTTGCATACATGTGTCGTAAACACACACTAGTTGTCGTTTAACGTTGGTGACCAATAATAATTAATAATGTTACATATATGATAATCTAACTGATTAGATGATTATGTGTTATGCTATGTGTTTACACAATTTAAATGTTAACGGTGAATTTTATCGCGAACGCGGAAACGTGCCTATTTATTCGTATGTCTTGTGTTTTTTTAAGATAAAATATATAATGATTTTTGTTAGTTTATATCTTTATATTATTAAGTTAAAAACACTTTACAAAGAGTTTAAAGCCTAGTTTTTATAAAATACCAAAACATAAGGCTTAAAGGGTAAATATGGAAAAAAGATTAAACAAAACACTCCTAACCCTAATCCCCACCCTATCTCGGCCGCAAGCTCCATCCAAAACCTCTCCACTTCGAATTTCAGCTTCAAACCATCATTGTGCTTCGATTTTGGTCGATCTCAAGCTATGAACATTAGGAAACATCAATTGCGAGCAATTACACGTTTAAAGGTTAGATTTTTCAAGTTTTTGTGAGTTGTTCATGATGGCCGAACCTAAAATTCTATTTGTATCATCGGGGTCGAATTGATGTTAATTGATAATGTTAGGTGGGGTTAGTGTTAGTTGGATGAATACTGTTGTTTAACGTTGATATGCATGAATTGTATGTTTTTAGTGGATTGATCATGAACTTTGGTTTATGCAAACCCTAATTTGAAATTAGCATGATTATGTGAGTTGATGATTGTTTGATGAATGTATGATGATTTGTAGGTTGTATGAATGTTAGGATACGTTGATCTTGCAAGAAATTAATGAATTGAAGTTGGTCTTCATAGCTACTAATAATAGTAACTTTATTTTGCATGTAATGTTGAATTATTGATGAATTGATGTTATGGATGTGTTCATGGTGATGATTAGATGATGAGTGTTGTTGTGATTATTGGGAATTCAAGAACACATGTTATAGTTCATACATTACTAAAGATAGTAACTTTTTAGGATATGAATGATGAGTTATGATATTTAGATGTTGTTGATCATGCTTATATGTTGATATGACTTGAATTGGTATATATTAATGAATTCATGAATGCATTGGATGTTTGATAGATTTTGGGATGTGCTTTCGCAAAACAGAAACTTTATTTGCACAAAGTTTGAAAGAAGATAGTTTGAACATGTTTGGGATGTTAGGAACATGTTAGTAAGTTCATGGATGAATTCTAATGTGATAGAACATGTTAAATTAGTTATATGGGATGCTTGGATGATCATGGGTGATGTTTGGACTTTGATGATCATGTATGATATTGATGTAGATTAGTAGTTAGGACATCATGTTTGGGACTGGAAATTGATTGTTGTGATGTTTGTTGAATGCAATGAACATGGTTAATGAATATGATTATGATCATCATACACGCGTGCAAATCTGAGGCCCCTACTTCGTAGGATTGGCAGGGTTTAGGATGTGAAGTCGTGAGTGGCTTCACATGGCATGTGGTGCGTGATTTGATCTTTGTGTGGCATGTTAGTTGTGTTATAACAAGTGGACATGTTAATGTTCTAGATTCGCATGACTTGTATGATACTTGGTTGTATGATGATCTAAGTGATACACCTGGATAATATAGCATACATATGATCTATTTGAATGTTAACCATGTATGATATATGTGTGTGATTGCTTGAATGGTTTACAAACATAAAGTCACCAACGGGTCAAACGGGTCAACTGGGTCAAATATGTCTGTTCTCTGAAATCTTGAGTCCTAGGTTGTAGTGTACTTAGGGTTTCACATGTTCTTTTTCTAAACGTACTTATGTACTTATATGATCTAGGTAACCTCTGAAGATTGTCTGTCCATTCTGTCTGTCAAGTAAAACTCTAAGGTCTATCACATATCAGGTGAGTTCATGCCCCACTTTTATTTAATCTCTTTTGGGGGATATAACATACTGGTAAATCACAAACGCTTTATATATTCAAGTTGTGTATAATATTAATATAGTGTTGATGTCATGGAAAAGTCCTCACACTTTCGAATTGTTAATATTGAATAGCGGGGAAATTTGGGTAGTACAACTGGGTCTGACGAGCCCCGCCTGTGTGACTCGAGGTCAACTGGGTGCAATTTGTCCTATTGAACATTGTCACGACCTGTTAAGTCATGACAGGAGGCAACAACGTAACACAGTCAGCTTCAATTGCGAAATCACTATGATTAATATTTATTGTTAATGGACTAGCATCTATTACAATGCACTACTTTTATATCTATGTTATTAAACTGTTTATGTTTGAATATCACTCTTGAACTCACCAACCATTGTGTTGACATTTTAGTATGCTATTCTTAGGTCATTAGCTTGCTTGCCATTAGGAGCACTACAAGGTTTCACTTGCATTAATACTCGGTCTTCAAGACATTTTATCATTTATTGGTTAATGTTTACTCTTTGGTTGGCGCATGTTTTGCCATAGTATACACTTTATTCTTGGGTTGTTCTTTACAAAACGCTTCCGCACTATTTCAGGTTATATTTGGTTGATTTTATTTTTAATAGTGCATATAGAGTCGTTCTGAGTAACTATTGACTGTGATCCTGGTTTGTTCACACGCCTCGCGGTAAAACTCCGTACGTGGATTTTGAGGGTGTGACATAAGCAACAGAAATATTCTAAGTGTGAAATCTTCCGAAGCCAAGAGCAATATCTTCCAAAGCCAAAGATGAAGTCTTCCGAAGCTTTATAGACAAGGTTTTCTGAAGCCAACACTTGAAGACAGATTTCTTTGATGACTTTTAGTATACATGCTTTATGTGTTCTTTACATAAAGTTGGACCCCTTTCTGCTGCAATTTTATAAAGTCACCAACTTCAGGAGTTGGTGAAAAGGTCCATGCTTTTAGTAACTATACATTAAGGTCTTGAGTCTGCAACTTTCTACTTCATGTACTTTATTCTTTTTGTAATATATTAGGATGTGAGCTATGGCATGTCATAGTCACAAGTCAAAAGGCAATCTGCCTTTTGACTCTACAGTTGATTTTGTTTATGTCTAGTCAATTGTATCCAGTTGGCTTTCATAGTATGGCCAGCTGAATGATGTGGTATATGTATCTCATGTACTTGTTACTTTCTGTTATGCTTTGTTACACTTGTAATATTACTTGAGAAAGAAATATATTGAAATCTTGAAAACCCTCTCCTTGTGTATTTTGCTATCTTGTTCTGTCTCATTCTTACTTGTGTTCTTAGTATCATTACTTGTGGTTAATCCAGTCTTACTGTTTGATTAGTCAAGTTAATCTCCTCGTTGTGTTGTTGTGTTGTACATGCATACCCTTCACCGGTCTGCATTTGGTATCAAGCATTCCGGGCTCTTGATTTAAGACTTCACCATCTTTAGATCCCTCACTGTAACACCCAGTTATTTTTTTTAAAGTCAAGATATGAAGAATAAAGCAAGAAGGCAATAAGGTCCAAGTGGAAGGACTAAAAATGTAAAAAGGACAAAAATCGTTGAAAAGTTGGTGTAAAGGTGGGCATGGCCGCCCACCCTCATTTCACATCATCATCTTCTTTAGTTTTAGAGAGAGAGAGCAGAGGAACTCTCAGTTTTGTATAAGAAGAAGAAGAAGTGAACGAATTCAAGGTAAGAATTCAAGGTTTTTATGCTTTTATGTCGGGTTTTATCCCGGTTATGTGCTTGTATGCTTATGGGTTGTGTTTGTGCTCGTGTGTGTGTGTTTGGATGTGTTTCTAGGTGTTTTGACTCTTTGCAAGCGGGTTAAAAAGGAAGAACACCCAAGTTGCACCAGGTGAGTTCTAGACCCTGGTTTTACATGTTTTAAACTATCTTTGGGGCTGAAAACGTATTAAAATGATTTTACAAAGTTTATATGTGAATACCCGTATGTATTGTGTATTGGATTGTTGTCTCTTGGATGTTTATAGGTTATTCATGTTTAGAATAGTCACATTATGCTTAGAACCGATGGGTTTGATGATTAGGATTGGATATCCTAGAAACAGGTTTTACAGAATGCTCGTACGCCTAGATAAGTGTTCATACGGCTGAAAATGCCTTAGAAAGAATTAAGTGTAAGCCATGCGCCTAAACAGTAGCTCATGCACCCAAAATTTTCCTTAGAAATGTTTAAGTTCAGCCCATGCACCTAAACAGTGGCCCATGTACCTAGAAATGTTAGTCGGATGACTAAGGGTAGTGCCATGCGCCCCAATAGTGCCCATGCGTCCAAGTGGCCCGTGCGCCTAAGTGCTCATGCGTCTGAATAGTATCCATGCGCTTGGATTGGGCTGGAATTTACCAATGTTCAGACGTCTAAGAGTCCCCATGCGCCGAACAGTACCCATGCGCCTGAAAGTGGCCCATCGCCTAAGTGTTCCCCATGCGCCTGAATAGCGTACATGCGCCTGAATAGCGTACATGCGCCTGAACAGTGCCCATGCGCCTAGGACTTGGAATATTTTTCTGATTTTTGGGGAAAATGTGTAAAGTAGGATTTGACTTGGGAAATTCCTGGGGGACTACATAAGTTGACTTTTGGGGTCATAGATAGTATGAAGGGCATGTTATGGATGATGATGATGATGATGATGATGATGTTGCATGACTATGCATGATGTATATTATGTATGTATGATGCCCTATGTGATGATGTATGAATGGTATGTTATGTTATGTTCCTATGATGATGAATGTTTATCTTTCCATGGCTTTACGCGTTATGTTAATGAATGAACCGAAAGTATTATGTAACGTAAAGTGAAAGATAGTGAAAAAGGAACATGAGAATGAATGCATGCATTAACGAATGAATGAACGTAAAAAGTCTTGCAAGCAAATGTATGGAGGTCCACACCCAATGAAGGGTGTTAGCTCAACTGTGTGCGGGTTAGCTACCCCATAAGGATGCACACTAGGGTCCAATCCTTGTGATTGATCATATGTATAGGATCCTTGCCGCTTGCCCCAGGTACTGGAGTCAGCTTCGTGCATAATGTTCGGGGTCTATAAAGACCTCAGGCCCAGTAACCAGCTTCGTGCACAATGTTCGGGGTATGCACATGGCATTGATCCGGAATGAAAAGAAAAGATGAATGGTGAAGTACTTGTCCTAGGTACTTGAGTCAGCTTCGTGCATAATGTTCGGGGTCTATGATAGACCTCAGGCCCAGTAACCAGCTTCGTGCACAATGTTCGGGTATTACATGTCACAAGATGTAACGAATGAACGAAGTTAACGAACGTAATGGAAGATATAATGATATTATCTGTACGTACGTATGATGTATGACCATGAACGAATGAAACGTATAGTATGGACTCTGTAAGAAATAAATAACGATTTATGTTTGTTTTATTATAACTAGAACTCACTCAGCGACGCTGACTTTTATATGTTTTCAGTTGGCAGTAAACGTTGCTGATGGATGGAACGAGGTGGTTACTCATCTCTTTTGGATGGCATCCATTTAATTAAGGCTTTTATGATGTAATACAACAATGAAATTTTGTAACCAACAAACTATGCATTATTTTGCAAAAGTTTTTAGAATGAAATGAAGTGCCATTTGTTTTATTTTTCCGCTGCAATGTTTTGATGAATGACTGTAAAGTATATGTTTTACGTGCGATGAATCACCAGCTGTAAGCGTCCCAGGAACGGGGCCTTACACTCACACATAAAAAATACTTAACTTATCAAATGGCATCCATTTCCAAAACTGATATGGAAACTGGAACCATGAACAAGTCCCCACTGATCACTATTGATGACTTTGACACCTGGTGCCAAAAAATAGAAGGATTCGTTAGGTATCTAGACTTAAGAAGTGGGAGTCTGCTGAAAATGGACCTTGCATACCAAGCACCCCTACTACTACTGGTGGTGGTATGATCCCCAAGGCTATGGCCATCTACTCAGATGAAGATAGAAAGAGAGTAGAGATTGACCAGAAAGCCATGACAGCCCTTCAGATTACCCTCCAAAACTTTGTATACAGAGGTTTCAAGAAATGCAAAACAACTAAGCAGTTGTGGCATGCATTGAGACTGATGTATGAGCGTTCCTCTGAAGCTAAGGAGAACAAGAAGGATCTCCTGAAGCAGCCGTTTGAAAATTTCACCTTCAAAGAAGGTGAAACCATGACTCAACAATATTTCAGATATGTTGAGATTGTGGATACCCTAGTGGATGGAGGAGTTGCTCTTGAAAACAGAGATATTGTAAGGAAGTTCATGTCCTCACTTCCTAACAATGGACACACTACTATGTGGTTATTAAGAGAACTCAGAACCTGAAAACTCTCACTCTGACAGAGTTTGTGGGGGTTCTTAGTGGCTACCAAATGGAGATGAACATGCAAGGTTCATCTGGAAACTCCAACACTCAAATGGGTTCAACCCTTCATGTGGTTGAAAGGGATAGCATAAAACCCCAACATCATCTCATATGCTACCCTGACAACTCATAAAAGGGTCCATTCATCACCTTCCCTTAGACACCAGGGAGAACTTCACTTAAGGAACCCATTCTAAGAGACAAGTTCATCTCAAGCTTTGTGTGTCTTCTGATGAAAGTTATGGCAGTTTTTTTTCACCCTTGAAGACCTGGACTGTATCCATCTAGATGATCTAGAATACATGGAAATAGTCTAGCAGATGGCTCTTCTCACTCATAGAGCCAAGAAGTTCTACAAGCGGACTGGAAGGAAGTTCCTAGCAATGCAACCAGTGGAAAGTTTGGACTGGATAAAAGCAAAGTCAAGTGTTACAACTGTAACTTGATGGGCCACTTTGCCAGGGAGTGTAAGGCACCAAGAACAAATGGTGGCCAAGCACAATCCAGACCAAACTACACTGACAAGGCTACCCAGAATAAGAAGCCAAAGCAGCAGTTTGTTGTTGCTATTGAAGAAGGAGGCTTTGACTGGAGCTTTTAGGTGGAAGATGCTTCTCCAAACCAAGCACTAATGGCAGATCAATATGAAGCCAAGGTATTGGAACATCTCTATACCCCTGAATGCATTGCTAAAGTCAACAGATACAGGTCCTACAACTTAGAAATGAGATTTGATCTTGAGTCCTTAAACATCTTAAAAGCTGATTTTAGAAAGTCTAAAAGTGATTATAAAATAAAGTTAGAGGACTTAGAGAAAACCATTTCAGTTCTAAAATATGAGCATACAAATTTTAGGACTTAGATCAAGGATCTTATGACTAAGCTGATTGAGTGTCGGGTTGAGCTTGTGATTAGCAAAGCCAGGGCAGAAAAGTGTGTTCTTGAAAAAGAGACCTTCAAGAACATGATATCCTCATCCCTGCACAACAAGGTGTGTTATCAAAACAAGCAGAGACTGGGATCTAATGAGATAGCTCCTCCACACACAATATTGTCTGTAAGATCAGCCAGGTGTGGAACTTATGAAGATGAGCTTCCTCTCATAGACCCTTTAAGTGAAGAGGATGAAGAAGTGATAGTGGAGAATTCCTCTGAGAAGAGTGAAGAGGAGGATTCTAAGAAGGGCCACTATCCTTCTGATGAGAAGAAGAAGACTGTGATGGCCAAGTCAATGAGAAAGAACTTGATCAGGAAGAGCAAAAGAAAAGCTAGGAAGGCTCAAGGATCAAAGCTACTTTTGACTCTAAGCAGAAGTACGTTTTTATCTTTGAAGGGTTTGAAGTAGTGAAGACTGAAGACATCAACCTAAACTCTACTGTCAAGAGTTTTGGTTCATGTTCAAATCATCTCAACACCAAGAAGAAGGCTGATCTGTTATGTACCACTGCTACATAGCTGGACCATCCAACTCCAAGAATAGTCCTCAGCCCAAAAGGATTGTCTCAGCATCTGCATAGATGAAGGTGGAGAAAGGATGTGATCAAAGTCAGTCTTGTTCTCAGCAGAAGGCTCTTGGGAAGAAGAAAATGGAGTGTGTCATGTGTGAAAGTACTGCTCATCTTGCTAAGGATTGTCCATACAATCCTAAAGGTACTCTTCACATTACAAAGACAAGGACTTCCAAGAGTTCCAAGAAGATTCAAGCTTCAGAAGGAAATTTTGTTTCCTTCGGAAGCTCCAAAACTAAGAAGAAGGCAAGTGGAAAATTGCCTTTGGAAGAAAATTTGGTCTCGGAAGGAAGGAATGTTTCTAAAGCACTAAAGTCTGCTACAGTGTTTGCAGAATCTTCCGAAGGTCCAATCATCAAAACTTCCAAAGTCTCAAAAGCTTCCGAAGTGTTGAAGTTCAAGTCCAAACTTCCAAAGGTGGTGTGGAAGTTAAAGAAAGACCAAGTGACTGGATGGTCTACATCACCAACAGCTCAAGATTCTTATAGCACAACTATAGGATCTATTACTATTGCATTATCTTTTGCTTCTCTTAGTGAGCCCAAGACAAGTAAGGCTTGGTTTCCAAATGTAACTAATCATTTTTTGTGCAGGGACAGCTCAAGACAAACAAGAATGTCTGGATCATTGACAGTGGTTGTTCTAGGCACATGACAGGAAACAGGTCACTACTCCAGAACTTTGAAAGGATTGATGGAGGGCCAGTTGCTTTTGGAGGAGATGAAGGTGGTTACATTCTGGAAGGGTCAAGGTCACAAATGTAAGCTTAGCGTTGAAAAGGTAAACATTGTCAAGGAGCTTGGGTACAATCTTCATAGTGTATCCCAATTTTGTGATCAGAGTCATAACATGCTCTTTATTGAGCATGAGTGCATTGATCTCAAGCCCGGGGTGGTCATTCCTTATGAGTATATTCTACTTAGAGCCCCCAGGAAAGGGAACATGTACAATATGGACTTGCAAGAAACATCTCCCTCTGGAGAAGTTTCATGATTTCTATCTAAAGCCAATAGTGATGAGTGTTTTCTATGGCAAAAAAAATGTGCCATGTAAACTTTAAAAATATGAATAACTGATTAAGAATGATTTGGTAACTAGAATGCAAAAGAAAGAGTTTACAAGTGATGATCATTGTGTTGCATGCCTGAAAGGGAAACAACATAAGGTATCTCATAAGCCTAAGGAAACAAACTCCATCACTACACCCCTACACTTGTTACATATGGATCTCTTTGGCCCCACTAGTGTAATGAGTCTAGGAAGGACCTATTATTGTCTAGTGATTGCAGATGACTTTACAAGATTCACTTGGGTCTTCTTCCTTAGAACTAAGCATGAGAGTCCTCAGATTCATAAGAATTTCATACTAAAGATTGCGAATCTATAGATACATGTGTACCTAGTTTCTGAGCTCAATGTAAAATGTCTTTATTGTATTACACATATGTAATTGAATGAGTGCTTAATGAAATACAATGTGTGGTTTTGCTTTTAATGTTGAATATTTCATTCCTTAGTGTAATAACGCTTATTGAACTAACTATATAGGTTTCTGGTTGTTTGAATAGATCTAAGTCAAATAATGATTGTGAAACATATTCAAACTTAATCATATGAAGTTCTCATGTGATTGCCCATGCTAATGGACCATACGCATGAACAACTTCATGCTAATGAACCAGTCGCACGACTGAACCAGGAGACTGGATCAGTCGCATGATTGTAACATGAGATTGACTCAGTCGCACGATTGAACACTCAATACTGTGAATGGATCAACTGCATGACTCAATCGCACGACGAACCATGCTAATGGTTCAGTCGCCCGAATGAGAAACCCTAACCTATAAATA
Organism: Flaveria trinervia; assembly: GCA_025506515.1. Taxonomy (NCBI): domain Eukaryota; kingdom Viridiplantae; phylum Streptophyta; class Magnoliopsida; order Asterales; family Asteraceae; genus Flaveria; species Flaveria trinervia. The sequence continues at coordinate 43,614,854 of CM046446.1, forward strand.
CCACTTAAATTATGGAAAAATAGCACACTTCGAAAACCTACATACTAAATCATACCCTAGCCATCCAGAGACCTCTAAGAACCTGTTCCAAGTTCATAGATCGCACGAGATCGATTACCAATCATTCTTAACGTCTAGATTCAATCCATAATTGTTTCTACGTGCGTTATCACTGATCGGATCGCCAATCAAATAGGATTCCGCATTATTTGACTTGTTATACACATATATCAGTTAGTATTTCATCAAATACACGATCCTAACAAGTGGTATCAGAGCCAGGTTACTGCTGGAATGATCTAACCAATCATTCTAGCAACCCGAGCTCTTGATTTCTAGATCTATTTTAGGTTCTTTGACGTTAAACCCACTTCGTGTTCTTCATGTTTTGCTCAGATCTTGTTATGTGTGTTGTTTCTATGTTAAAATTGAACTCGAAACCACGTTCTAATCACCCTTTTGAATTTGATGATGTCTATTTTGTTTTGGTTCATGTAAAATTCATCAGATTAGGGTTTTGGGCAGCCCTGGCAGCTACAGATCTAAAAATCTGTGTGCAGACCCGTTCATGCGACTGAGCCATGCAATGGACCATTCGTATGACTGGACCAATCGTATGTTTAGTCGTGCGACTAGACCAGTCATATGTTCAATCGCACAAATGGGCCATCCGCATTGACTCATCCGCATTAGTTCCAGATAAAAAAAAGAGTCGGAATTGCCTCTTCTACAGATTGGGATAAGCAAAGCATATTCACCCTGAGGTTCTTTTGACAAATAACTTCGACGTATACCCCATTATTCGTTGAACTTCTAGAATAGGTGAATGTAGTTGGAACACCAAAGAGAGAGAGAAGATGTAAGCAATCGGTGTTGATTTTGTGGGGTAGTCGGGAGCATCTAGCTATTTATGGGCCAATCAAGTTATATCTATCCGCACAAAGAGGATTCTCATTCTTAGGGAGAATCCGTGTATAGAGAATTTGAAGATGCAATAAGAAAGTGATGATGTGAGCCAGTTTCTGATGATGAATGTGAATGCATGTTGATTTGTTTGAGATTGTCAGCTATGGATTGGAACCTTCTACCTTTTGCCCAATACACCGTATGAAGACGCCAGGAGAGCACAATATCTATATATTGGGATATGCTGAATTTGAGGGGAATTTCTGCAGGTGTTAATGTTAATCAAGTTAGCCTGTGTGAAGATTGAAGCAATGGAAAACATTTCATGTCATTATTTGGAAAAATCAGTCATATGAGGAATCTTGCAGCTGTGATTGTGTTCTACAAAGTAAACGAAAGTTGTTGTGCCTAAATTCATTTTCAGGGATACTGTAGCAACCTGACGGATCGGCAACGTGGCTAATATGGTTTTTCGTTTGATTCTATTGGAAACCAGAGCAAAGATTGACTGAAGATTGTAAGAGGTGTTATTACTATTCGCAAGCAACATCCAAGGGGGAATTTGTTGGATCATATATTGTCACATGTAGTGTGTCTGTCGCATGTCTAATAGTCTAGGCTTAATGTAATACACCTGATATGTTGTAAACACATGAAACTGGGTCATTCGCAGGAGCATATGCAAATGAGACTCAATCGTACGACTGAGCCATGCAAATGGACCAGTCGTGCGACTGAGAGATGTGATTGGGACATAAGTAAGACTAAACCATAAGTATGGTCCAGTCGTACGATTGAACCATACACATGGTCCAGTCGTACGATTGAACCATACGCATGGTCCAATCGCACGAATGGGCCCAGTTGCATCTAATATGGGCCAAGTTCTATATATACCAGTCTTAATGTGTAGAGAAATTAAGGGTTTTGAGAGGAGTCTGCTCGGAGCCTAGGGCTGCCGGATGAGAGGGGAGATCATGCTTGATCTCCCCTTGCCAAGAGTCTTGATTCTTATGTTGTAACGAGCTTGTAATCGTTAGGTTTTATCACTGAAACCATTTAATTATAGTTCGTGATATTGATTGTCTCTTGGTTGTTGATGTTGTTTATCCTTTGGTCAAAAACACGCTCAAATGTTTACCGATCCAGCCGACTTCACAGAATCAATCTGATCACAAGGTCAAAACCATAAGATGTGATTAAGGAACTGAATTCAAGAACAAATCCTTAATACATTTTGTGATGAAAAGGGTATTACAAGGCAATACAGTGCTCCCAGGACTCCTCAGCAAAATGGTGTTGCTGAGAGGAGAAGCTGAGAGGAGAAAACCGAACACTGTTTGAAGCTGCAAGAACCATGTTCTCTGACTCTAAGCTGCCCATCACCTTCTGAGCAGAGGCAATCAACACTGCCTAATATGTATAGAACAGAGTTTTAGTGGTTAAGACTCATGGAAAGACTCCTTATAAACTTTGGCATAAGAGGAAACCTTTCATAGGTTTTCTCAGGTCATTTGGATGTCTTTTCACCATCTTGAATACCAAAGATCAAATAGCCAAATTTGCTAGAAAATCAGATGATGGACACTTTATTGGATACTCTTCCCAAGCTAAGGCTTATAGAGTATACAATCTCAGAACCAGAATTATTGAAGAGTTAGCCAATGTGACTTTCAATGAACACACACCTTGTGTGGCTAGTTCTGGTCCTGATTGGTTGTTTGATCTTGATTTAGTTACCAACTGTTTTAACAAATCTTGTGAGACTGTTTCAGGTTCTGCAGAAATCTTACTATAGGTGATCCTGACCCAAGATTTGAGCTAAGAAGACCTTTAAGTAACACATCTTTAGCTCCAGTTGTAACTACTTCTACAAATGAAGTTTCTATCAGCACCACAATAACAAACTCAGCTGATACATCTAGGATGCCTTCAAATTCCAGCTTAGAGGCTTTACAACCAGATAAAGATACTTCAAATGTAGAAGAAAATAATGGAGATGGTGATAGTGATCAGGAATTTCTCGATGCTGATAACCACTCCATAGATGACAACATCAATGATGTCACATACTCATTGGATCAAGTCTCTCTTGATAAGTGTGCTAATGTGGTGGGAGAAACATCCATGCCAGATCTAAATTTCTTTCATTTGGATCTCACTCAGCAACTTGCTGTGATCCCTCAGCTAAGGATCCACAAGTCTCACCCCACCACAAACATCATTAGAGATGTTAACATAAGGGTAAGAACAAGAGGACAAACCCATGAAGCAAATGTTTGTCTTCGCTCTTATTTCTTATCCTAGATAGAGCAAAAGAAAATTGATGAGGCTCTGAAGGATGGAAGTTGGGTTGAAGCTATGCAACAAGAGTTGCTCCAATTCAAAATACAGAAATTTTGGAACCTTATCCTCTTCCTCATGGGAAGACTACTATTGGAACCAAATGGGTGTTTAGGAACAAGAAGGATGATAGAGTCATTGTCATAAAAAATAAGGCTAGACTAGTTGTTCAAGGATTCACACAAGAAGAACGAATTGACTACACTAATGTCTTTGCTCCTGTAGCAAGACTGGAAGCTGTTAGGATATTCTTGGCATTTGCTATATCCAAGAACTTCAAGGTCTATCAAGTTTGATGTCAAGTGTGCTTTTCTTTATGGAGTGATTGATGAAGAGGTGTATGTCAATCAACCACCTGGTTTTGCAGATCCTGATCATCCTGATTATGTTTGCAAGCTTGACAAAGCTCTTTATGGGCTGCATTAGGCACCCAAGAAGTGGTATGAGACTCTATCCCACATATATCTCTGCAAACATGGATACAGAAGGGGTACTATAGATGGACCTCTCTTCATCAAAGGATAGGGAAATGACTTAATGCTAGTTAAAGTATATGTAGATGACATCATCTTTGGTTTAACTAATCCAAGGCTCTGCAAAGACTTTGAGAAGCTGATGAAGGACATATTTGAAATGAGTGCCATGGGGGAAATTAATTTCTTTCTAGGAATTCAAGTGAAGCAAGTTGAGGATGGCATCTTCATTAGTCAGTCAAAGTATGTTCAAGACATACTAAGAGAGACATGACTTATTGTAAGATTTCTAAGACATCCATAGCAAGAAACCACTCCCTTGGACCTGATCTTGAGGGGGAGTGTATGGATGACACCTTTACAAGGCTATGATTGGTTCCCTTATGTATCTTACAGCTAGCAAGCCTGATATCATGTTTGCTACATGTATTTGGGCAAGATATCAAGCCAACCTAAGATGTCTCACCTTATCACAGTCAAAAGGATTCTAGATAACTTAAAGGTGCTTCAACACTTGGTTGTGGTATCCTAAGAATTCTGATTTCAATATGATATTATACAAATAGTGATTATGGTGGTTGCAACAAGACTGCAAAGTCCACATCTAAGGGATGTCAGTTTCTTGGTGGAATGGTTGTCTCATGGCAATGCAAGAAACAATCTTGTATCTCTGCACAACTAGCTAAAGCTAAAACATTGCTACTGCAAGCTGCTGTGCTCAAATGCTATGGATTCAGAATCGATGCTTGACTATGGGTTAAACTTCAAGGAGACTCCCATTCACATAGACAACAATAATGCTATCTTTATCACTGAGAATCCTATGCAGCACTCAAGGACCAAACACATCAACACAGTGTATCATTTAATTAGAGATAATTTTGAAAAGGGATTAATTAAACTAGTCAAAGTCCACACAAATGAACAATGTGCTGATCTGGTTACACAAGGCTTTGATGAATAGAGTTTTAAGAATTTATATCAGCTATTGGGATGATAAACTTTGAGTAGATTTAGATAAATGATGTTCAGTAATTCCATCATTAAGACCTCAACCATGGCAATTCAGCCCATTGAAACCTCATTGAGGCTGCCAGTGAGCAGGGAAATCCAGCAGCCAAGAAACCTAAAAGCTGGTGATGAGAGAGAGGACTCTGGTCCAATAATCTTGTTAGGATCAGTGATCTACGTTTTTGATTAGAGAGTATAGCAGCGGAATTCTAACAATGAATTAGCCAATTCACAAGAACGAAAAGATATTCAATGAAGAACAAAAACGATTATAGATAGAGAGAATTCTGCAAATATATTTCATTCAATATTCGCTTTCGTGGTAACGGAATGTCACGCTTACAATTAGGTCGACACCTCTTATATAAGAGATGTGACGTCTGCTGATGTCACTTGATAGTGACATCTAACAGAATTATTCCAACTGAAACACAACTACTGAAGATGTCAAAACAGCTGACATCTTCTTACAAAAATACTAAGTGTTATCAGTTACTACAACTACTGAAAAACATAAAACTACTCATACTACAACGACTGAAGAACAAGCTCTTCAGTCGTTTTACAAAACTACTGAAAATAAAAACATAAAACTACTGATATCACAACTACTGAAGAAGTACTCTTCAGCTGTGTGACAAACTATTGAAACTTCAGTACTTGGTCTTCAGACTTGAACTTCAGACGGTTCATCAGCTGATGACTTCAGTAGATGTCATCAGCTGATGTAGACTCTTCAGACTTGTACACCAGTTGTTGATCTTCAGCACTTGTAGACTCTTCAGCTATTGTACTTCAGTACTTTGGTCTTCAGCTTTAGCACTTGTGTTCTTCAGCTGTTCAGCTTTAGCACTTGTGTTCTTCAGCTGTTCAGCTTCAGCACTTGTGTTCTTCAGCTGTTGAGCTTCAGCACTTAGTCTTCAGCTGTTGAAGTCTTCAGCACTTGTCGAACTGCTGATGAGCCTTCAGCAGTTGTTGTGATATCATGTGGGACTTAGAGGTTTTCTGATCTTGGCTCATTGGTTCTTTTGGTCCAACAAACTCCCCCTGAACCAATGCAGCCAAAACCTCTGATTTATTTATTTTCCCACTTATTGTTGGCAAAATGGTTGGTTTTTCCTTCTTGATCAGTAGAGAGATGACCCATATAAGTACTGGCCTGGGAAGAAATCTCAGAGATCTGTTTGGCAAGGTATGAATGGGAACTCTGTTTTGGGGAACTGGACACAGAGTTGTTATCCCATTCATGAGATCTACTTCCCCATAATGAGTCTGTACGACTCTCGAACATAGGCTTCAAGTAGAACAACCTGTTCCTCCTTGGAGAGTTCTTCTACTCCTCCTTCAAAGAAGAACTCTAGACCATAGTACTCAGATAAGTACTTCACAGTGCCATTCTTCAACAACTCCACAGTAGTTACCTCCCTATAGACAAATTCATCAGGATGAGTGCCCTCAAGGAGTAACTGGAGCTCATTCTTCTTAATGTCTTCAAGCTTCTTATATAATAACCCCTTTTTGATCATCTTGTTTTCCAGTAAGGCTTGAGGGGTCATTTTTGATTGATGAGCCTTCTTGAATTCATCAATATTCCCATGGTGAGACTACAATGGCAACATAATTATAGTCTATTGTTATTCTAATCTATTGTTATTCTAACCTGGCCATTGTATCTATGTGGAATGGATCTTTTGTGGATTCTAGAACTCACCTTGGGGTCTGGCCATACTCTCACTCTCTCCTTCTGATACTGAAATGTGTGTCTGAGAGTGTACAGCCTCTGAGCATGCCCTTCATGGCTTGTATAGATGATGACTGAGGAAATTCCTTGTCAACCATCTTCAGTAGTTGCTCATCGTGCTGCTTCTGCTGCTTCATATTCTATCTTGACTCTAACCGTTTCCCTTTGTGAGTCAGGTGTGATCATGAGTTGACTCCTGGGTTCTGGTAGCTTTAGAACAGCAGAGAGTGGCAGACTATCATCTTCATCCTCTTTTCTTCATCTTCTTCTATCCTCAGCACCCTTCTCTCCTTCTAGGTGCATCACTGGATGATGGTTGGGTTGGTAAAGGAATTGGTTTTAAAGATTGAGGATGTTTGGATTTGGGTTTGAGATTGGTTTGGAGATTTGAGGGGTAGGCTGTTTTTGAGTGGGTGATTGGGAAGGTTGTTCAAGCATTTTGGTTGTGAGTTTGGCTTTTGTAAGTCTTGCCATTTCAAACCTTTTCCCAGCCCCAGCCTCATCAAGTGCTTCAATGATAATCCCCTTATGAAATTGCTCAGACAAACAGATTCTGGTGGCTATAGCCAGAATGCTGTCTCTGGTCCATGAACGAATCTCCATCAGTGATCTTCCTAAGTATTTGGCAATGAATCGAATCATGATCTCCAATCTCTCTTTCTCAGCACATCATACCCAGCCCATCTGTTTTGAATTTCCTCTACTTCCAACCTCCTGATTTCACTATCTAATATGGCTGTATCAAAGCCTTGCTTAAGAGTTGCTCAATGATTTTGTCCATGGATCGGCTGTGTGTGTCATCTGCATCTTTTACCAGCTCTTCCAAGGATTTTCTTCAGCATTCGTTTGATCACCAGCACTTTCTTTCTTTTGTAAGTGATCAGTTGTTGTTCCTTTTCTTGTTCCAACTCCTGGATTTTCTCTTGTGCCTTCTCATCCTCAGTTCTTTTTCTCTTCTTTTCTTCACTGCAGTACTCTCCCCTTTTTGGATGCATTGGTGGCAGGGGTTTGTACCGCAGAAAGTTTCTTTTGCACAGCAACATCAATGAGTGGTGTAGACTTGAGGAGATCCTCTCATCAATGGCTTTATAAACAATGTCATGATGATGGGAGTGTGATGAGAGGTAGGGATTATTGGAATACAGCAACCATCAGCTCTGGGGGGTTCTGTCCCGGAGAGATAGTGCCAAAAGCAGAAGCTGGAGGCTCAGTGAAGTGAGAGGGTAAAGTGTTGGGGAACCTTCAAATGAAGGTGCCATCTGTGGGTTGGTGGGGGCAGATGGACTTTCATCCTGAGACTTTGGCAAGCAGAGTTTGTAGTCTGCTTACCTCAGCCTCCAGGATGGTGTTGTGGGCTAGAACGTCATAGAAAAAGCCCAGGTCATCATCAGCAGAAGCTGAATGACCTGACCTCCTGCTTGTAGCAGGATGTACATGCACTGGGTGTAGACTAGTTGTAGCATGTGCCCCTTTTTCTTGGAACTGGGGACTTCCAGCCTCAGGACAATGTCCTTCATCAGCTGTTGCCTCTAGTGAGGTCTTAGCAATGTTACCAGCCTCATTCTGATCATGTGCTGATGCAGAAGAAGGTGGCAGCCTCACTAGATATTCTATTCTCCCTATCTACACCAGGAGATAGAAGTTGTAAACCCCGGTGCTGTGGGTTGTCAGAAACATGGTGATCCTCTTCCTCAATGTCTGTGGTTCTCCCCTTTGTTGGTGGGTTTTGGGGAGGAGGAGAGGCATGCAACTGAGTCAGCACGTTTGTAATAATTATGGTTGGACTTTGGGGGGCGGTTGCATGGGAGATGGGGTAGAAGCAGTGTGCACCTAGGGAGGATGGTGCTCTTCAATGGCAATCTCTCAAGTGAGGAAGATCCCAGATGTGTGGGTACCCCTTGTGTGGTGGGTGCAGGCTCCTTTTGAGAGGAATCCTGAGCGGCTATGGCTGGTAGAGTCTCTGATACTGCTGGGGGGTTTAAGCCAGCAAGTATATCCTGCGTTGTGGTGCAGGAGCATCTTCAGGGGACTCATCTCCCTGAATAGCTGTTTTGGGGTGTGTTGGTTTTGGTTTAGTGGGGACTTTGGTTCTGATGGAGGAAGCTGTGGGTTCCCTGTGCTTGGACTTTAGCATTCGGGCAGCTTCTTTGAGTGTAAGGTCTGAGTTGTGCCTGGAGTATACCTCAGCCAAAAAAGCTGGTGCAGGGACTCCAAGGCCAACAAGGCCATCAGATTTTAATTCATCTAAAAATGGCCATCAGAAACCGGGGATATAATGGCCATCGGTTGCCACAGGTTTCTGAGCCAAGTTCTTTATTTCTAGAAACACAATTACAGAAAAATTTAGCGGTTGATGTTCTAGAATAGAATACAATACCTGTTGCCATTGGGATGACATTTGATCCCAAGAAGATGTCTTGGAGGCTAAGCAGACATTTACCATGTGAAAAATAACTTTCTCAGTGTCATGGAAATGTTTCTTTAGAATGGTTGTAGCCCGAAGATCACCTTCATACCCATGATTGAAATGACATATCTATGCCCTTTGGGTATGCAGTCACAGCGGTGGTGGTCGTCGTGTAAATGTAATGCCTGACGAATGATGTCGGCTGTAACGACCACTGGTTTCTGGTTGACAAGGGACCGAACAGAGATCTGGCGGTAGACTCATCAGTATGAACAAGAGCATTTGACCAGAATTGACTGAGGGATTCAGGGTAAATGGTTGGATTCAATAGGAAGGCTGTGCGATATGGGGAATCCACCATTAAGTCAATGGCATTATCATATTTGTTCCAGAAAGCCGACTTTGTAAGGTAAGCAACGCAGTTATGTCGTGGTTTTAGACTCATGGTCGCCATGTTTGAGAGAGAGAAGTTCAGAAAATAACGGCTAATGAAACATTAGAGAAGAGGACAGGTTTATTATTTATAGGGTAGGGGTGGGTTTGGTGTTAGTCATCAGTAGTTTTAAACCGACGGTTGACATGGTATTACCCTTTCAGACGTTGAAACAGCTGAAGTCGGGTTTTAGGCATCAGCAAGTTAGAAAACTACTGAAGACCATGGTTTTGACTTCAGATGATGATGAAACAACTGAGGAATGGTGTTTGTCATCAGTAGTTGTGAAACTACTGAAGACAGTGGTTTTGTCATCAGTTGTTGTAAACAGCTGAAGACTTGGTGTTAGTCATCAGTAGTTATAAAACTACTGAAGACATGGTTACTTCAGTTGTTTAGAATGAAACAGCAGTTGTAGAAACAACGGAAGAGAAAATTCTCTTCAGTAGTTTTCGTCAATTCATAGCTTTCAGCTGTTTCATACTGTCCCAACACTTACTCATCAGACTTTGCATCTGCTTTTCAGGTGTTTCATAGGACGTCAGTACTTATCTGTTTGTACTGATTTCAGTAGTTGTAACTACATCAGTAGTGTAACTACATCAGTAGTTTAGAACAGATAAAGTACTTCAGTACTTGTGAGGCATTTAGCCGTCAGTAGTTATAAAAACTACTGAAGGTGAAAGGACTCATCAGTACTTATATGTGACATGGTTACCAATGATCACCAGTACTTTTTACTGAAATCATCAGTAGTTGTCACTTATTCTAGCTGCAGCATACCAAGCCTTAACACAAGGTTTTGAAAGTAGAACTATCCAAAGGCTTAGTAAAAATATCTGCAAGCTCATCAGCACTAGGCACAAACTTAGGATCAATCAGACCTTTTTCAAAACAATCCGAATAAAGTGATGTTGATCTCTATATGTTTGGTCCTAGAGTGTTGGACTGGATTTTTGACAATACACAAAGCTGAAGCACTATCCATTAATAATGGAGTCTTAGTCTCTGTAATGCCATAATCCAGAAGTTGGTTCTGAAGCCAGAGTACCTGAGAAGTGCAACTAGCAGCAGCAATGTACTCGGCCTCAGCAGTTGATGTAGCAACAGATGTTTGTTTCTTACTCTGCCAAGAAATCAAACAGTTGCCTAGGAATTGACAACCACCAGAAGTTGACTTTCTAGTTAACTTGCACCCTGCATAGTCACTATCTGAAAAAGCAACTAATTTGCAAGAGTGTCCAGTGGAATACCATAAACCCAGAGATTGTGTACCTTGCAAATATCTAAAGATTCTCTTGACTGCAATCAAATGAGACTCTTTAGGAGCAGCCTGAAATCTAGCACAAACACATGTAGCAAACATAATATCTGGTCTAGAAGCTGTTAAATACATCAAGGACCCAATCATACATCTGTAAAGTGTTTCATCAACAGCTTTACCTTTCTGATCAGCATCCAGTTGTGTGGTGTTGCACATGGGAGTAGAACAGGCTTATAGTTTTGTAAATCAAACTTATTCAAAAGATCTTTTGTATATTTTGACTGATGAATAAAGGTTCCATCAGCCTTTTGTTTAATTTGCAAGCTAGAAAGAACTGTAATTCTCCCATTGCACTCATTTCAAACCTCTTTTCATTAATGTTGTAAAATCAACACAACTGGGGATCAGAGGATGCAAAAATGATATCATCAACATAAATCTGAACAAGTAGCTTATGCTGATCCACCTTCTTAATAAACAAAGTTTTATCAATGGAGCCTCTAGTGAAATTATTTTAAGAAGAAAAGTGGAAAGTGTCTCATACCAGGCTCTAGGAGCTTGCTTCAACCCATAAAGAGCCTTATCAAGTTTATACACCCATTCAGGATGTTTATTATCCTCAAAACCTGGTGGTTGACACACATAAACTTCTTCCTTTATTTTACCATATAAAAATGCACTTTTGACATCCATTTGAAAAACTTTAAGATTGTGGAATTAGCATAGGCTAAAAACAATCTGATTGCCTCTAGTCTGGCTACAGGGGCAAAGTTTCATCATAGTCAATACCTTCTTCTTGTGAAAACCCTTGTACAACCAGTCTAGCCTTGTTCTTAACAATAAGCCCATTTTCATCAGTTTTATTCCTAAACACCCATTTAGTCCTATTGCACACTTACCTGGGGGAAGAGGAACCAGTTCCCACACTTGCTGTTTCTTGAACTGAAGTAACTCAAGCTGCATGGCTTCAACCCATCCATTGTCTCTCAAAGCAACATGGTAGTTCTTTGGCTCTAGCTGACTGATGAAGAGAGCATAGAAGCAGAAGTTAGACAATTGACTTCTTGTTGAAACACCAGCATTGATATCACCAATAATCTGAGACATGGGTGATTCTTCAGTTCTTGATAAACAATGAGATCTGTGCAAGTGTTTGTAGGACCTTCAGCAGCAGCAGATGTTGATGTAGACTCTTGAACCAAGAATTAGATGGTAACTCAAAAGATGTAGAGGAATCAGAGATCTCATCAGCATTTGTTGTGGATGGAACTGTTGAAGCTACAGGAACATCAAATTTAGCAGACACAGGCAGTTGGTCACTAAACTTGAATAGGTGAGTATTGATATTATCATCATCATCATCAATACCACCAGGTGGAAGACATGCTGCAGAAGATGATTTATCCACATGATCAGCAACAGCTGGAGGTTGATAAGGAACATATTGCAGTATGTCCAAATCAAACAACTCCACAGGGTTTTGTGGAATCTTGTCCAAGGAGATTCATTAAACTTCACATGCAAAGTCTCTTCAACTATCTTTGTTCTGCAGTTGAAGACTCTGTATGCCTTGCAAGTAGATGAATAACCAACAAAATACCTGCATCCACCTTAGGATCAAATTTTTGGAGTTGATCCTTTGTGTTGAGAATAAAACAGGGACACCCAAATACTTTGAAAAATGAAATTAGAGGAGCCAAGTGATGAAGAACTTCATATGGAGTCTTCATCAACCTCTGATTTACTAAGACTCTATTCTGCACATAGCAAGCTGTGTTGACAGCCTCAGCCCAAAAGGTCAGTGGCAAACCAGAGTCAGCCAGCATGGACCTTGCAGCTTCAATTAGGGTCCTGTTCTTTCTCTCCACTACTCCATTTTGTTCTGGAGTCCTTGGTATGCTAAACTACCTTTTGATTCCCTTTGAAAGATAGAAGTCATCAAGTGTATGGTTTCTGAACTCAGTTCCATTGTCACTCCTAATACACTTGACTGGAAGGGAATACTGCTTCTCAACATACAACACAAAGTGAATAATCTTCTGAGCAACTCATCCTTTGAATGTAGAAAGAAAGTCCATACAAATCTGGAGTAATCATCCACAATTACCAGACAGTATTTCTTCTTTGCCATGCTCATTACTCTCACAGGACCAAATAGATCCATATGCAGTAATTGCAAGCAGGCAGTGGACTTAGGCTCTTCAATGGGAGGGAATGAGACTTTGTGCTGTTTTCCTTTTAACAAGCAGTGCAGGTTTCATCACAGTGGAACTCCTTTATTGGTAAGCCTCTACTAAACTATTGTGGATTAGCTGTTCATGTTTTTGAAATTTACATGACCCAGCCTTCTGTGCCACAGTTTAGATTCTTGAGAAGAGGCTTTGGAAAATAGGCAAGGATTGCCTTTGAGATCTATTTTCTTGGAAGATCTAAGGCATACACTCTTCCTGTCCTGTTGGCTCTCAGGAGAGTGTGATCATCCAACACCTATCAATCAAATGCAGAACTTTGGATGACAGAATCCTACAGTTCTGACTGGTGAAAAGAGCACCATGGCCTTTATCACACATTTGACTGACACTCAAGAGATTGTACTTGAGATTTTCCACAGATTAACATCATCAAACTTTATTTCTCCATTGGAGACAAAGCCGTTGCCAATGATGTGTAACCCCTAGCATCATGCCAAAAGAAACAAATCCCTTCTTTCCTTGAGAGTAGTCATGAAGAAGAGAGCTGTTCCCAGTCATGTGCATAGATCCCCCACTGTCTACATACCAGATGCTACTTTGGCATGTTGAAGAACCCTGCAATAATAAACAATCAGTTAGTTTTGGAGACCCAAACCTTTTTGGTTTTGGGCCTGGTCTCATCAACAGATGGTAACTAACAGGTTTATTGGAAACAACAGCCTGAGAGGAAGATGGTGGAAGAAGAGGAACCTTTGGCTTGGACTCCTTTTTCTGTGGTTTCAACATAGGAGCATCTAATGGTTAACTCTTCCCAATAGATGTTGAACCATAACCAGCTGTGTCTGATTTTGTGATAAAGCTTTCAGCTCATCAGACACATTGCCAGTGGGTTTGATAAGTTCCTATGTTGCACCTTCTTCTTCTGAGCAATCTCAGCTGTCACCTGTTTAACCCCTTCCTTTTGGATTTCTTTGTGGACTTAAGGGTTACAGGATTTGATGTTGCTGATACAAATGTGGTCTCAAACTCAGTTTTCATTTTACCATTTTCTCTTTAATTTCCTCTTTATGTTTGAGTTTGGAACCTCTTTTGTACCAGCAATCATCTGTAAGATGATTGAACAAACCACATACTTCACATGGTTTCTTCTTCTTCTTATGTTGATCATCAACTAAAGAGGGTGAAGCAACTGAAGACTTGCTCTTCAGTGCTTTGGAAGCATTGTTTGCTTTCTTGACTCCTCTTTAGTAGTCTCAAACTCTTTCTACTGACAGTTTTCTTCTTTTCAGTACTGGCAGTAGTTGGAGTTTGAACTTCAGGTGTTAAATCCTGCTCTCTAGTCCTTTCAGGACATTCAGAATTAACTCCTGAGTTGATCAACTCATTGAGCATGTGAGTGTCAGCAGTGGAACCATCAACATCAGCTGATAGGTTCTGAGAGGGCTTGGTGTTGACTTCTACTTCTGATAGTGCTGAATCAGAAAGTAGATCACATGATGAAATGGATTGGCTATTACTCTCACCATCAGATTCTACCTCTGCTCTGGGAGTAAAATCTGTAGGTGGAGCAGTGTGATTGTAACCAATACCAAACTTCACATTGGAAGCAGATTGCTTACTAAGAAGCATTTCAAAACCTTTGCATGATTGTACCCATCGATCACACTCTACCTGGGTGACTGCAAGGGTTTCCTTGAGATCTTTATACTTCTCTAGAAGTATCTCTTCCCTAGCCTTATCATTAGTTATTTGACATTTAAGTTGTAAATCTCATCATTCTTATCATTAAGCACAGACTCAAATTCAGCTTTGCTTTTGGAAATTATTTGTTCTAGCTCAATGTTCTGTTGATTAAAGCTACATTTGCTTCTCTAATAGATGCAAATGCTGCTATACATGTTTCAGAACACAATTTGGCTTTTGCTCAGAGGATACCTGTGATACCTTTGGTGTAGAGGCATTAGTAGCTGAAGTATCAGCAGAATCCAAAGCCATAAGAGCTAGATTTCCAAGGGACTTTCACCACCATGTTGACCAGCACCTGAAACAGTGTTCATGACAGACAAGTCATCTGGTAAACTGCTCCAGTCAACAATTCCTGGGGTGAAGAAGCTGTGTTGTGAGGTTGAGTTTGTTGATGAGATTGGGAAGGTTGTGGTTCAGGCAATGCTTATGGTTGTTGTGCAATTGGAGCTTGAACAGGATTTGGTGAGGCATATAATAGCAGGGATAAGGATATGACATTTGACCCTGGGGAACAAAGTATGCAGGAGACCTAGGATGTGAATGATGACCAGAACCAGTAGTATGTTGCCCTCTGTTTTGTGGACTAGTACTAGGAAAAGTCACAAAGGGTGCAGAAGAGTTAGATCCAGTTGATCTACACTCTCTTGCAAAGTGTCCCAACCTTTGGCATTTGTGACACCTCAACTTACTCTTGTCAAAACCAACTTTGGTTTTGCTAGAGAGTCCAGGAAATTTCCTGCCAGTTCTCTTATAGAACTTCTGAGATCTGATATTAATCAATGCCATTTGGCTAAGAATATCCATCTCTTCTAGATCATCATCAGCTATTCCTTTCAAATCATCCATGATGAAGCATAGATTGTCACTATTACTGCCAGAATGACTCTCAATACCAACAAATGCATGATTAGAACTATTTGAAGAGAAATCAATATGCTCATCATAATTGCTTTCAGATGTAGCATATTCTAACTCATGACCACCAAGGCAGTATTCCCTGGTACAAAGTTATCAGTGAGCTTTCCTGATGAGGACAGTTTCCTCTTCTGCTCTATCTCTCTTTCGAATGTAAGCAGTTTCCCATGAAGTTGGGTGAGAGATAGGCTATCCAGATTTGCACTGGAGCGTAGGACAATAGTGTATGTGTCCCATCTCTCAGGCAGTGATCTGAGGAACTTGTTATTCATCTGGCTATTGGTGTATTCCTGTTTCACCATTTTCAGCTCAGAGATCAAGCAGGAAAAACACTTAAACTGTTGAGTCAGTGTCTCACCCTTTCTATGAGAGAATGTCTCATACTGTTGGGCAAGGATTTCTCTGTTGTTTGTTAAGACCTCATCTGTGCCACCGAATTGTTCCTTCAGGGCATTCCAGAGATCATGAGCAGTTTCATGATGCATAAGCCCTGAATAGATTTCATTAGGCAGTGCCATGGCCAGAATTCCATTGGCTTTAGCATCAATCTCAAACAGTTTCCGATCTTCATCAGAGTATTGTTCCTTCTTCTTTGGAACCATTTGATTGGTTTCCGGATTGTTCACCATAGGCTTATGTGGTCCATGTACCACAGATGTCCAACAACCTGAACTGTTAACAGACAGGTGATGAAGCATTCTTCGCTGCCATATGTTATACTCGGTCCTAACCAGCATTGGGGGCTTGGTTGAGGAACCGGTATTGTGAGGATCATTAGAAGGAGTAGTCATCTCAGATTCAATCAAATTCAATTAAGCTAAAACATATTTAGAACAAAACACAACAACCAATTGAACCAAGAGAGATCTCAGAATAAATGAACGAAAGCGTGAGAAATTCAATAATCTATAACCAGTTCTTGCAAATATGCTAATTCAATCAAACATAGATATCAATCAGCAGTTTCAATGATCAATTGTTAGATCGATCAATGATTAACCAGCTCTGATACCACTTGTTAGGATCAGTGATCTATGTTTGATTGATTAGAGAGTATAGCAGCGGAATTCTAACAATGAATTAGCCAATTCACAAGAACGAAAAGATATTCAATGAAGAACAAAAACGATTATAGATAGAGAGAATTCTGCAAATGTATTTCATTCAATATTCGCTTTCGTGGTAACGGAATGTCACACTTACAATTAGGTCGACACCTCTTATATAAGAGATGTGACGTGTGCTGATGTCACTTGATAGTGACGTCTAATAGAATTATTCCAACTGAAACACAACTACTGAAGATGTCAAAACAGCTGACATCTTCTTACAAAATACTAAGTGTTATCAGTTACTACAACTACTGAAAAACATAAAACTACTGATACTACAACGACTGAAGAACAAGCTCTTCATTCGTTTTACAAAACTACTGAAAATAAAAACATAAAACTACTGATATCACAACTACTGAAGAAGTACTCTTCAGCTGTTGTGACAAACTACTGAAACTTCAGTACTTGGTCTTCAGACTTGAACTTCAGACGTTTCATCAGCTGATGACTTCAGTAGATGTCATCAGCTGATGTCTTCAGTCTTTGTCTTCAGACTTTGTACACCAGTTGTTGATCTTCAGCACTTGTAGACTCTTCAGCTATTGTACTTCAGTACTTGGTCTTCAGCTTCAGCACTTGTGTTCTTCAGCTGTTCAGCTTCAGCACTTGTGTTCTTCAGCTGTTCAGCTTCAGCACTTGTGTTCTTCAGCTGTTGAGCTCAGCACTTTAGTCTTCAGCTGTTGAAGTCTTCAGCACTTGTCGAACTGCTAATGAAGCCTTCAGCAGTTGTTGTGATATCATGTAGGACTTATAGGTTTTCTGATCTTGGCTCATTGGTTCTTTTGGTCCAACAAATCTCATCCCCTAATGATTCTTCTGATGAAAATGAGGGGAATTTGAGACTAAAGGTGCAAAAACTGTCAAAAATATGCACCAATTTTGTCTCCAAGGTCAGTCATCTTGAATCTCAAGTGACTACCTTGCAATACAGGGTCAATGATCAGCAACTTGAGATTTCTTATCTTAAGAAAAAACTAGCTGGGAGACCTTTAAGAGGAGCTTACCAGGAACACAAGAACCTGTGGATGTGATTAACCTAACTCCTAGCTCACCTATTCAAGAGGGTGATGCTACCAAAAAGGGGGAGAAAGTCATTACAGTGATAGAACCTAGGAGTTCTTCAAAGAGTATGGATATTAAGGACTCATTATCCTCACATGCAATTATGCATACTCAACATCATCATCATCATCATCATCACATCATCTCCTCATCATCATCATCATCATCATCATCATCATCATGTAAGGCCCCGTTCCCGGAGACCTCACAGTTAATCATTCATAGCATTTTAATACATTAAACATTATAAAGTTACAAGCTTAAGCATCGGAATTATTTTAACAAAAGCCATTCATTTCATTTGAACACTGTTGTTGAGCAATACACTATTGCTTAATCGAATACAAAAGAATTGTTTAATTGCATTACAAAACAACAACAATCATAAGCATGAATGGATGTCAGTCTTTCCCTGTCGAGTAGCTTCACCCTCATGCCATCCTCAGCAATATTTACCTGCCAACTGAAAATGTATAAAAGTAAGCTTTGCTGAGTGAGTTCTAGTTTTAAAAGTAATAAAATACTTTCTATAAGGTATACATATGAAAATACTCTTTTTATGAAAACTTCATCTCTTTATACGTGAGCACACATTAACTATACAATTAGATAATGCTTCGTCTCTTTACTGTATGCCTTGTTTACTCTGTATTATTTTATTTTTATCTTTCATTGTCTATGTGAACCAATGAGCAATACCCTAAACTATGTGCACAGTGGAAATGGTGTTGGGCCCTCTGTTCCCATAAGGGCTCTAAATACTGTATACAAGGCTGGCCCAGACACCTAGGGTACGCTACAAGGTCCGCCAATCTCAATCGACTGGCCCCGTGTGCATCATAGGGTAGCTAACCTGCATCACGGTTGAGCTAATGACAACATGGTCGTGCACCTCCTATAAGCTTGCAAGACTTGTTAACATTTTAAATTAGGTTCCACTTCTCTTCTTCATTGCTCTTTCTATTTATTATTATTAGTAATACTTTACGTTACGATAATAAGCACACCACGTAAAAACATACACTAATAGTAACAATAATAATAATAATATAATAATAATAATAAAGAAAAAACGTAAGGCAATCATAATAATGCATGAAACCCAGCATTAATAAGCCCTAGTCAAACCTCGGTCAAAATCCTAAAAGCACAGACTCCCAAAAATTCTGTAATAAATTCTAAGTGTTTAGGCATTTTGACACTATTTGGGCGCATGAGCCTTGTTTGGGCGTTTCATCACTATGCAGGTGCATCAGCCAATACTTAACCATTTCAACACTTAGGCGCATGGGCTATTTAGACGCATGGGCAATATTCGGGCGTATGGTCCATTCGGACGCATGAACACTTAGGCGCATGGGGTTTGGGCGGTTGGGCATACATAGGCGCATGGGCCATTCGGGCGTATGAGTACTATTTGGGCGCATGACCCTACACTTATTCGTTCGACTAATATTCTAGGCGCATGAGGCTACTGTTCAGGCGCATGAGTTACACTTAAGCATTTCTAAGGCATTTCCAGGCGCATGGGCCTTATTTAGGCGCATGAACCTTCTGCTTAGCATGTTTCCAGGATATTTCCGAACCCAAACATCATCATCATTAATATTTGGATGATCATCATCATCATCATCGTCGTCATCGTCGTCATCATTGTCGTCGTCATCATCGTCGTCGTCGTCATCATCATCGTCGTCGTCGTCGTCGTCGTCATCATCATCATCCTCATCATCATCATCCTCATCATCATCGTCGTCGTCATCATCATCATCATCTTCATCGTCATCGTCGTCGTCGTCATCGTCATCGTCGTCATCATCGTCATCATCACCATCATCATCATCATCATCCTCATCATCATCATCATCATCATCATAATCATCGTCGTCGTCGTCGTCATCGTCGTCAAGAATTTAGGCTATACCGACGTTGAATCCATTAGGGCAGATGATCCTTACACTTCGTAACGTTCATCACGTTCTTTGGTTTTAATATTAAAGGAAACCCTAGGTCGACTTCTGTAACCGATACATTTGAAGCAGCCTTTGTCGGATTAGGATAATTGTTGGGCATCCTTAAACAAAGGGGTATAAGAGCTATGTCTTGCCAAGTGAGGTATAGTTTGTTGTGAAGAAGTATACTAGTTCTGTCTAGAAGCCTCATACTGTGATGTATTATAGTTTGCTATTCTTTTTTGATCCTTAATATTTGGATGATCACGTCCATAATGACTCACCTCAGGCTCTTTAAGTTTTGACTTGCTTGAAAAGAATAGTTGTACAAATTTTAAACCATGTTTTTACCATAGGACGAGGCGATGACATGACCTTTTGTTTCTAGTCATCAAATTTCTTATCGTACTCGGGTTCAGGTGGCACGACATACGCCAGCTCAAAATCAAGCTTCCTCCAGTGTGAATCTACCGCATCAAGTGGAATATATATGCCTGGATTTAAATTATTAGTGAAAAATATGTGACAATGGTAAAAAATATATTTCAAGTATATATTGCCTTCCCGGAAGTATACCTCTAAACGACAAGCACATGGCAAGCCCATGGATGTGGATAACTGGTGTCCACATGAACCCCTTGACTCCTGAATAAATTTTATTTTTGTCAACTTTGATTCTAGGAGGCTAATGAAAAAATAGATACCTTATAATGTAATTTTGAAAACAATTGCAGCCGATGGTGTTTTTTAATCTTCACACAAGACACCTTGAATGTTTTATAAGTTCAATCTCCTGGCCAAGCACGAGGTCACAATCATATCCGATAATTGTGTGCAACGTATTATTAGTCCCTGTGAGGTAACTCTTGAAGTTAGTGTGTTGCCCTTTAACTCTATTCGTTGTATATTCACCAAAATAGAGGTGGTCGTACATCCAATAAGTAGCAAATTTCTCTTTGTACAACGCCAACCAATTATTCCAAATTTATGTCCACACCTTTGAAAGAAATAACAAATTTTATAAAATGAACAAATAGGTTATTAGAGTAACAATAACTATGAAATTATTACTATGTTTACCATCTTCATTTAACGTTTCTTCCATCTTTATACAATTATAATCGTATAGTGACTATATGGGAGACAAAAACAGGACCTTCCACTAGTATTGAAAATCCTTCCATGTGTCGGCTTTGAAAAGGATGTTCCACCTTCTCATTATATTCTCCCTAACATGCCACTTGCATAGGTTTTTAGTAGCACTCCGGAACACCATGTCACACGAGCTTATCAAGGCCGAGTCTATATATGTGACAATAACACGGGGCTCCACACACCCGTCGAACATATCTCTAATCCGCTCCAAGACCTATATGAAGTTGTCATGTCGATCCCTCGATATAAATGCGTTTGCAATACAAAATGACTTCGACGTCGACGTAATGTGAATAACCTGAACAAACCGAATGCTGTACATGTTGGTCTTGTACGTCGTGTCTATCAACATCACGTGCGGGAATGCAGGCCACATTTTGTACGAGGTAGGATGACAAAAGAAAACATCTTCCATGGCCTTAATTTCTGGATTCTTCTGTTTTTCACACATGAACTCTTTAGATTCTAGTAGGTTTTCAAGTTCCTTTATTGGTGTCGTGCCTTTTGTCAGACTGTATACGTCCTGAACAACACAATTGCTGTCGGGAAATTGCTCCTTTATGGCTGAATGGATCTATCAAGGCCGCACATGTTGCCTATGTAACTTCTCGACAATATCAATTTCTTCGATGGTCATTTTCCTAAGATGTGTGTGGCCTTCCTCGTACACAACAGGATTGTGGTTTTGTGTGTCTTTTTTCTCACCTCTAACATCCAACTATCACTCTTTCCTACTTACTTCCCTAGGAGTTTAAAGGGCATCCTTTCTTTATGCTCCCGGTACACCTTCTTGTGCCAGTGAATTTAGGTTCACCACTACGATTGCTTAAGAGTTCCACATCTTTTTCCGTGACCAACCCACCATAATGACACACCTATGCTTGCGTCCTCTTATTTTAACCCACTTATTCAAGTCCTCACGAGAATCAAAATGCTAAAAGGTTATAAATCCAGACATAAAAACATTATATAAAACAAATAAGTAAATAACTTTAAAAAATGAATGAAAACTTTTCATACTTTCTCGGTTTTATAAGAAATCATAGCCTTTCTTATCTGATCCTCATCCCTATCGTGCTCTGCGGTGTCCCTATGGTTTCCTTTGGTTTTTCTTGAGTTGAACTGTGTCACTCTCATTTGTGTCATTCCTATTAAAGTATCTGACACATGTGTAACTTCTGGTTCTGACTGGTATGGGGGATGTTCATAATTTTCATGATTCAACACTGTTTGTGAGTGGCATGAGGCATGTCCGTAATTTGGCTTTATTTGTGAGTGGTACGAGTTCGGGGCATGTTCATAATTCAACTCTGTTTGTGAGTGGCATGGTTCGGGGCATATCCGTAAGAATGGTAAGGGGGATGTCTGTACCATTAACCATAACCGTCAGTCCAAATAACAAGTTGTATGCCTCTTCAGCAAATGTGTTTGACACATTGGTTTCCTCCACCCCCACGAAAGGTGATGTAACACCCCTAACCACGAGAGTTTTCCCGCGGGGCAAGAACGTCATGGAAACCATAGTCAATGATAGACCACAACATGGTTTAGTAAACATACGATGCAAATAAGTTTAAAAATACATAATTGTTTCAGAGTTGAATTGCGGAAGCAGTAGAGCTAATATAATTGTTTTCAAAACATGAAAAATACAACGATAAATGTCCCAATAGCATGAATGGCCCTAAATGTGACGTGGACCAAGCTAGTTTAACTTGATGCAAATGTTAAATACCTGAGAAAACATGCATGAAAATAGGTCAACATAAATTTGGTGAGTTCAAAGGTTTTAAAGTAATAGTAAATAGTGTAATGGACCACAAGTCTTTCCATGATTTGATTGTCGATCATAAAATACTACAATATTATATAAGCACCGCAACCGAAGCTATACTGTAATTGTAATAAATTTCGCCTACCCGTGCCAACCGTAAGGGCGGGTTGAACAGGCTAATAATGCACCCGTTTAGACCACCAGTCTAGGTTAGGGTAATTAACCCGGGTGGGGGTAGCCAAACCCAATAGTACTATCTATGATTACCTCGGTTTGGGAAATAAACTAACGGTCCGATAACAAGAGACTTTATACGGTAAGTAAAAAACTTATATAACATGTGAAATCATTAACAAGTAATGTGTCCAAGAAAATAGTAATTTGGATGTAATCTCCCCCAAAATAAAAATAAGTAAAATGGGGTCGTGAAACTCACCTGTGAAGTGAGTCAGGTGTGAAATCTTAAAGTATCCAAAGTGCTTGAGAAAATCTAAACTAAGTTCACCCTAGAACAATCAAGGCAACTTATATCTAAATATTTGCTCCTACGTGTAATGTGGGCATGTAACTATTTCATCCACATAACTTTGTAACAAAGTGTTTGACTTGACGACCCATTGGTGATATAAGGTGATAATTTGTGAAAAATATATATTACTTAGAATGTGTTAATAATACTTTGCTTGAAAATATTCAAATATCTTTGTATCTTAAAGTTGATATATTATTTGGTAACTAAATATCATTTTGACTCGACCGAGAGGGACTCGAGTCTCTTGTAATTATTTATATGTTTTTCATATGTAATTTATAGGAATTAGGGTTTGAATAAATCATTTTTCTCAGTAAAATAATACTTGTATTATTCTAAATGAAAGACAATTTTAAAATATTCACATCTAAGTAAAATCACTAATTTTCGTATTTTACAGCCCATGTATAAATGTATAGATATATTATCCAAAAAATAATAATTTAATTATTTTCTTAGTAGGATTATTGTTTTATTTGGTCTAGTTCTTGACATATATTAAATTAGGGTTTCTTTAGTTTATTAAGAAATTTTAACACATTATAAAGAAAGATCACTTTAATAAATTAATTAGCTACTTTAGTCAATTTACCAACTCATCTTAAACCATATTTTAAATGACCTAGTAACTGATATTATGAAGTCCATAAATTTATATTTCAAGTCTCATATCAGATTAGTAACAAAACATATGTCATCTTTGTCAAAAGACATCTACTAACCACTTTAACATTTCCTTTAAACTAACATAATATTTAGACATAAAGTCATATTTTTCCCTTTCAAGGTCTCATGTTTATATATGTTATATTATATATATTAATATATATATATATATTATATATATATATATTAACCATACATGTAAATTTGGTTGACTTGTCATCAAGTTATAATCCAATATTTGTAATAATATTTTACCACTCACTAACTAAGTATAACTTGAAGAGAATATATATAGAATTCATAATAATGCTTGTAAGAATTTAGAATCCCATAACTATAATACAACCCTTTTGTAACTTCTTTTGAGTTTTAAGAAACCTTTATAATTTTTTATAAAATCACCAACTAGTAACTTGGTCAACATAGATCTATGATATTTACTTTTTAAGAACAAGAATTTATTGAGTTCATGTTAAAGTGTTTTGTATGAAGTGAAATCCTTGAAACTCCTTGTTGGTAAAAACACCATTTCTGGACATGAAAGACTTTAGTGGATGAATGTTGTTACTATATCTAGTAGATAAATAATATATTGAAATGATATATATAAACAAAAGAAAGTGTTCTCACTATAAACAAGCACGAAAGGATGGAAGGGTTGATGTAGGATGCTTGGAAGCTTTAAAAATCACTTGCTCTTCAATAATGACACTTGAATCACCCAGATTTGTAGAATACAGTTTGAAGATGGTGGAATGGTGGTGTGTAGATATGGGACGAATTTTTGAAGGATGAGAGTGAAAGAGGGTGATGTTGAAATGTAGGTGAAATTTGAAGTAGGAGGTTGCTTCTTATAACCTTCACAAAGTTTAAAACTCAATTTTTTTTATAAAGGTTCATGCTTGAAGTGGTCAAACAATAAAGATGACACTTCCCCAAGTAGTAATGAAACATAGGTCTTTAATCACTTTCAAAAAGGATTTCATCAAAATGGTAGGTTTCTTAAAATCATAAAAAGGCTATTGTAAGATTTCTTGGAAATGAGAAGGGAAAGAAGGGGAAAGGGGGGGAACGGCCAATAGAATGAAAAATGAGGGCTTTCATTTATTTTTAGTTTTATTGGGTATTTTGGTGGTCTTTGTTACACTATAATAATTTTTATATATTTTTATATTTTTACTTTTTTAAAATACATAAAAATATTATTTATAAAAGAAATCATATAATATCATACCTTTTAATTTGATGATACCTCATGTATCTAGTAGTCGCATTAAATGATTCGTTTTGGGTAAAATATCAATTTACGTGATTAGGTTTATTATAAATTAAGCCTTCCAATGTATTTAATTTGAATCTTAAATACTTTGAAACACTAGAACTTAGAATAATTTGAAACACTTTAAAGTATTTATTGACACATATATATTAATCATCACCAATATTCGTGTGTGTGCCGGTTGTTTCGCGTGTAAAAATGGTAATTACGCCGATCGTCGATGCATGAAAGTTTGCAATGCATAAAACGACTTCAATGAATGTAATTAAATTATAAATAAAGTATAATAGGTTTAATCATAACCAAGTCAAGCTGGGTATTGATCTGAAATTGCCAGTTGTCACATACTACCCATGATAGAAAGAATTTCGTCCCGAAATTCAGTTAGGGTTGTCTGCAGATGCCAGGGTTTCAAACAAGTAAGGGTAGTTGAACTTCATTTGGTCTTCGCGTTCCCAAGTAAATTCGGGTCCTCTGGAATTCCATCGGACCTACACTATGGGAATGCGGCTTTGTTTCATTTTCTTTACCTCTCGATCTAGGATCTCCACGGGTTTCTCAATAAGTGAAGTTGTTCATCAATCTGAACCTCATCGAGCGGTATAACTAGAATTTCATCTGACAGACACTTATTCAGATTTGACATGTGGAAAGTGTCATGAACACTACTAAGTTTTTGAGGAAGTTTGAGCTTGTAAGCTACACGACCAATCCTGGCTAGGATTTCAAATGGTCCAATGCATCTAGGATTTAGCTTACCACGTTTGCCAAAATGAATGACTCCTTTCCAAGGTGAGACTTTAAGTAGAACCTTATCTCCCACTTGGAATTCCAATGGTTTATGTCTCACGTCAGCGTAGCTTTTCTGATGGTCACGCGCGGCTTTGAGTCGGTTCTGAATCTGAGCGATCTTTTCCGTGGTCTCGTGTATGACCTCAGGACTAGTGAGTTGACTATCACCAACTTCTGTCAAACACAGTGGTGATCGACACTTCCTTCCGTATAGTGCTTCAAATGGTGCAGCTTTGATATGGTGTGATAACTATTATTGTAAGAAAACTCAGCTAAGGGTAAATGAGTATCCTAACGGTTTCCAAAGTCTATCACACAAGCACTAAGCATGTCCTCTAATGTCTGAATGGTCTGTTCGCTCTGACCATCTATTTGAGGGTGGTATGCGATACTCATATCCAACGTGTACCCAATGCCTTTTGTAATGATTGCCAAAACCTCGAGGTAAATCGACTATCTCGATCGAAGATAATGGAGATCGGTACTCCATGTCTCGAAACAACCTCTTTGAGATAAAATCTTGTCAACCTTCCATTTTATCAGTTTCCTTAATGGTAGAAAGTGAGCAGACTTTGTCAGTCGATCCATAATTACCCAAATCGTATCACAACCGATGGATGTCTTGGTAGTTTTGTGATGAAGTCCATGGAATCTGCTCCCATTTCCATTGTGGAATCTCGGTTGGTGCAGTAATCCCGATGGTTTCTGATACTCCACCTTAACCTTCGAACACATGAGGCACTTGCTAACATAAATGGCTATGTCAGCTTTCATGTTCGGCCACCAGTATAACTCCTTTAGATCTGATACATCTTATCAGAGCCTGGGTGGATGGAGTATCTTGATTTGTGTGCCTAGTTCATCACAAGTTCCTTCAAGTTCCCATAATTTGGCACCCAAATTCGATTCATAAAGTATCGAGCTCCATCAGACTTGATCTCAATTGCTTATCCATGCCAAGAAGAGATTTATTTTTCAAGTTATGTTCCTTTAGTGCTTTAGACTGAGCATCACGAATTTGAGTAGTTAGACTTGTATGAATCGTCATTCCCAACGCTCACACCCATAAAGTTTTGGTTCATTCTTTCCAACTCAGAGCATCTGCTACCATATTCGCTTTTCCAAGATGATAACGAATCTCACAGTCATAATCGTTTGGTAACTCAACCCACCTGCGTTGTCTCATGTTTAGTTCCTTCTGATCAAAGATGGGCTAAAGGCTTTTATGATCAGTGATATAGTACACTTGGTACCATACAGGTAGTGTTGCCAAAACTTTAGTGCAAAGACAACAGCTCCCAATTCGAGGTCGTGAGTAGTGTAATTTTTCTCATGCACTTTCAATTGTCGTGAAGCATAAGCAATAACTTTGTCGTGTTGCATAAGGACACAACCAAGTCCTTGTAGTGATGCGTCGCAGTACACCACAAAAACATCGTTCCCTCTGGTAGGGACAGAATTGGCGCACAACACAATTCTGCTTTAACAATTGAAACGTTGCTTCCTGTTTATCACCCCATCGAATTTCTTGTCTTTTTGAGTTAAGGTTGTCAATGGTTGGGCTATTTTGGAGAAATTTTCGATAAAGCGTCGGTAATAACCCGCCAACCTAGGAATTGTCGCACCTCAGTCGGGGTCTTAGGTGCTTCCCAGCTCTTAATGCCCTCTATCTTGGATGGGTCAACATGTATTCCTTTTCGTTAACCACATGCCCAAGAAATTGCACTTCTCGGATCCGAAGTCGCATTTTGGGAATTTTGCGTATAATTTCTCGTTCTTGAGTAGTTCCAAAATTAACTTTAAATGTTGTTCATGCTCATCCTTGGTTTGTGAATATATCAAAATGTCATCAATGAAGACAATCATGAATTTATCCAAGTAGGGTTGCATACTCTATTCATGAGATCCATGAATTAGCTGGCACATTGGGAACCAAATGGCATGACATGAACTCATAGTGGCCATAATGAGTTCGAAATGTGGTCTTGGTGATATCTTCCTCTTGGATTCGTAATTGGTGATATCCGAACGTAAGTCAATCTTCGAGTAGTAACTAGATCCCTGTAGTTGGTCAAATAAGTCGTCGAGGGAGGGGGTACCAGTTCTTAATGGTGAGTTTGTTTAACTCCCGATAGTCAATGCACATTCGAAAAGATACATCCTTCTTCTTAACAAATAACACCGGGGCTCCCAAGGTGAGAAACTTGGTCTTATGAATCCTTTATCTAACAATTCTTGTAATTGATTAGACAACTCTTACATCTTTGATGGTGCTAATCGGTAGGGGGATCTTAGAGCAGCTCCGGGTACCAAGTCAATTCGAAATTCGAATTGCCTTTGAGATGGAAGTCGGGAAGTCTTGGGAAAGACTCCGGATAGTCTCGCACGATGGGTATATCCTCGATTCTTTTCTCTTCGGTTTGCTTCTCCACTACGTGCGCTAAGATTGCATGATATCCCTACTTTTCGGCCTTACTTTTAGCCGTAACACATGAATGATCCTTAAACACGTCATACTTTTCTTCTTGAATCAATATGGTCTCTCCACTCAGAAGTGAATGCGAACAATCTTCTCACGACAAATGATTTCTTCTCAGTTTTCGACAACCAATCCGTGCCAATAACAATATCAAAACTTCCTAGGGTTACCGGTAGTAAATTATATCGAACGTGTGATCTACCAAGCTGAGAGTGCATCCTGTATGATTTATCGATTTCGATCAACATACCATTGGCTAACTATATTGTATACTTAGAAGTCAAACGAGTAGGAGTAATTTCTAGCAGTGGGCTAAATTCACTACTCACAAAACTCCTATCGGCACCTGTATCGAATAGGATTGATGCTAGAGATATTGACAAGGAACATACCCGTAACAATGTTTGGGTCCTGTCGAGCTTCTCCAGCTCCAATCACAAAAGCTCGACCACGTGCGTGGTTTCGGCCGGTTTGCTTCAAGTTTGGACAATCCTTGTGAAAATGTCCAGAAACGCCACATTCAAAGCCACACGATTGTTTCCTGTTTTAGGAGTAGGGGGGGGGCTTTCGATAGTCCTTAGTCGCATGACCAAAACATTTGCACTTCTAGCACATGGAATCTCCACATGCACCTAGGTGATGAAAGTTACAGTTGTTGCACTTAGGTAGGTTTCCAGCATACCCCCTTTTGCCTTCTTCTTAGATGGGCCAACAGTGAAAGCCCTAACAACCTCTTGTTTGTTTTGGTTTTGGTGCGAAGAATTCGACCATGATCTTTGTCCCACTTCCTCGTGTTGTCATAGTTCTTTTCCACTACCATCTTCTTCAAAAACGCTCCTAAGTACAGCTTGATCAGTCAGGTCATGAGCAATCCTAATAGCCTCTTGGATGGTGGTTGGTTTGGATGAGGTCACCATGCTCTGAATTAGGGGTGAAAGGCCCCAAATATATCTTTCCACAAGCTTGAACTCCGGGTTAACCATGTGAGGGTATAGACGAGCAAGGTCATGAAATCGGGTGGTGTAGCTTGTAACTTTTGCACCCTTCATGGTGTGGTTCCAGAATTCAACCTCAAGTTTTTCAATTCGTTATGGGGTAGTATTCGCCAGTCAGCATTGGTTTCAACTCATCCCAAATGATTTGGTAGACAGCGTCAATACCATAGTCTGGTCATGGGCATTCCACCAACTGAGTGCTTGACCTTCTGTACAGGTAGCGAATTTCATCTTATTCTCCTCAGCACAGTTACTAATTTGCTGAATGGATTCCATCTTTTCTATCCAGCGGACCAAACCAATAGCTCCTTCATTACCACGAAAGTTAAATGGTTTACAGTCAAAACGTCTTGTAGGAGGAACCTTTGTTTTTGACATCAGATCCTGTGTTGTAGGTTTAATCATATTAGTAATAATTAACATTAACAAGATCTTTGTATCTCAGGTCTTTAAGTACACCAGAAATTATAATACCTCCTACGCCACTAGCATTGCCTCCATTAACTTCAGATCCTCCTGCATACGATTTGCCTCGTGATGTGCGATTGCATCCGCCACTTGTTGCGCCATAAGGTGTTTGATGGCCTCTGTTGTCATGGGAGTACCGCTTCCCACATTGGTTTGATGTTTCTCCTCTCGGTGGCATGTTTTCTTCAAATCATAATGATAAGCAAGATAAAACAATATGTAATAATGTCAAACACATGTGCACAAAAGTAAACAATCATAACAACCAATCAACCACGCAATATATAAAAGATAACATAACTTTATAATAATTGTACGAATTACAAAATATTCCCAGAGTACATATCCTATAGCAAGTTAATATCCAATATTACGTGAGCACAACCAGCTCACGATAGGCAATCAATGGAATAAATGAGTGAATGTGCTGGCTACACTACCCGCCAGGCCATGAGCATACACACCGCTGCCAATGCAGTAGATAACTCCAAGCGCTCTTCCACACCCTCATTCTTCTTTAGCACAGCCGCCTACTGCTATGCTTGGGTAGCTCTCTGCTCTGCCGCCTCCACTCTCTGCGTCATGGATGACATGTCCTCCTATACCCTGGTAAGTCGGTCATGCATTGTGTGCAATGCCTGATCATCGAGGTATCTACTCTCCTCGATCGCTAGTAATCGGCACTCCACGTCCTACCTGTCAAGGTATCTACTCAGTCGTAGTTCATGCAGCTTCTGATCGTGTGCGTAGATCATGCCACGAGGAGAGGCACGTGAGCTCCACAGGCTCCTGTGTGAGGGGAATCGGATAGGGGGCACGTGACGATCTCACCTACCTCGAAGGTGGAAGGAATACCCTCAGTGTCTCTCCACTCGTCCAGTCGGCTGGGCATCCACTCCCACCGATGAACATCGATTCTGCGCCTTTTGGGAGTGGATGGGTGTGGCAAGCTCGGGCTCAGTGGTACAATCTTGGATGGTGTGTGGCAGGATGGATCAGAATATGAATCCATTTCCTCAGGAGTGTGTGCAAGAAGAGAACCTCCAGGGTGAGTCTGATGATAGCGTCGGTAGAGGGCGGTGGTACACCCGGGCCAAGATACAGTGGGTGCCCACAGGCACCGGCTCGGGACTAGCAGCTATAGGGGTGGGGTCAGTAGGCTCGAGGGCGAGGTGGAGGGGGTTAGGGTCGAGTCAGAGGGCTGAGGAATCAAGTCAAAGGGCTGGGTAATATGATCAGGAGGGTAAAAGGTAGGGTCACTAGGTTGGGGGGTGGCCTCGGAGGGCTCTGGGTCAAAAGCGACCAAGTCGGAAACGGCGGGTCGGAATCGATTGGGCCGGAGTCAACCGGGTCGGTATCGGCTGCCTGGGAAACTATGTCAATGGACGCCAAATCTAGGTCAACTACCTCGGTGTCAGCAAGTGGCGGGGTGGGATCTGTGGCCTTAGGAGTGGGGTCGACTGGCTGATGATGGGTAGTGACAGGAGCAGACTGTAAGGATGGCTCAACAAAGATATGAGACATGGTCAGTGGAACGACCATCGGGACTTACGGTCCGATGATACGCACGACTCCCAGGACGAGCTCCTCCGGGAGGTCGGCATGAATCTCGGGTGTACACCCCACCAATGCGTGCCTAGAGGAGGAGGAGGTAGTCCGAGAAACGAAACAGTCGAGGGTAATGCCTCTGGGGCGTCACGTGTGGGGTCAGGAGTAGGTTCGGTGACAGGGATAGTAGGTGGTGTAGGGGTCTCGGTCTTAGTAGCACCAGTCGGCTGAATCAAGGCATCAGGAGTAAAAGTTGGGAGGACAGATGTGGATCCTGTAGAAGAGGTAGGAGATGTGGGCTCGTACTCCTCATCCGAATCAAAAATGTAAATTGGCATGATGCTGAAGACATCTATATGACAAGGCAATACACAAGTACAATTGTTATAAGTTAAGTAAATATATTAAAGCGATAAAGATATGTAATGAACTACAGTTATAGTTTAGGTCCACTAAATGCAACCTAGTTCCCTATAACCAATGGCTCTGATACTAATTGTCACACCCCCAACCACGGCGATTTCCCGCGGGGCGTGCGTGAACGTCATGGAAACCATAGTCATTGATCGACCACTACATGGTTTAGTAAACATACGATGCAAATAATTTTAAAAATACATAATTGTTTTAGAGTTGAATTGCGGAAGCAGTAGAGCTAATGTAGTTGTTTTCAAAACATGACAAATACAACAATAAATGTCCCAACAGCATGAATGGCCCTAAATGCGACGTGGACCAAGCTAGTTTAACTTGATGCAAATGTCAAATACCTCAGCAAACATACATGAAAATATGTCAACATAAAGTTGGTGAGTTCACAAGTTTTAAAGTAATAGTAAACAGTGTAATGGACCACAAGTCTTTCCATGATTTGAATGTCGATCATACAATACAACACTATTATATAAGCACTGTAACCGAAGCTAGACTGTAACTGTAATAAATTTCCCCTACCCGTGCCTATCGTAGCGCGGGTTGAATAGGCTAATAATGCCCCGTTTAGACCTCCAGTCTAGGTTAGGGTAATTAACCCAGGTGGGGGTAGTCAAACCCAATAGTACTATCTATGATTACCTCTCTTTGGGAATAAACTAACGGTCCGATAACGGGGACTTTATACGGTAAGTAAACAACTTATAACATGTGAAATCATTAACAAGTAAATATGTCCAAGAAAATAATAGTTTACATGTAATCTCTCCAAAAGGAAAATAAGTAAAATGAGGTTGTGAAACTCACCTGTGAAGTGAGTCAGGTGTGAAATCTGAAAATATCCAAAGTGCTTGAGAAAATCTAAACTAAGTTCACCCTAGAACAATCAAGGCAACTTATATCTAAATATTTGCTCCTACGTGTAATGTGGCATGTAACTATTTCATCCACATAACTTTGTAACAAAGTGTTTGACTTGACGACCCATTGGTGATATAAGGTGATAATTTGTGAAAAATATATATTACTTAGAATGTGTTTATAATACTTTGCTTGAAAATATTCAAATATCTTTGTATCTTAAAGTTGATATATTATTTGGTAACTAAATATCATTTTGACTCGACCCGAGAGGTGACTCGAGTCTCTTGTAATTATTTATATGTTTTTCATATGTAATTTATAGGAATTAGGGTTTGAATAAATCTTATTTTTCTCAGTAAAATAATACTTGTATTATTCTAAATGAAAGACAATTTTAAAATATTCACATCTAAGTAAAATCACTAATTTTCGTATTTTACAGCCCATGTATAAATGTATAGATATATTATCCAAAAAATAATAATTTAATTATTTTCTTAGTAGGATTTTGTTTTATTTGGTCTAGTTCTTGACATATATTAAATTAGGGTTTCTTTAGTTTATTAAGAAATTTTAACACATTATAAAGAAAGATCACTTTAATAAATTAATTAGCTACTTTAGTCAATTTACCAACTCATCTTAAACCATATTTTAAATGACCTAGTAACTGATATTATGAAGTCCATAAATTTATATTTCAAGTCTCATATCAGATTAGTAACAAAACATATGTCATCTTTGTCAAAAGACATCTACTAACCACTTTAACATTTCCTTTAAACTAACATAATATTTAGACATAAAGTTCATATTTTTCCCTTTCAAGGTCTCATGTTTATATATGTTTATATATATATATATATAATATATATATATATATATATATATATATATTTAACCATACATGTAAATTTGGTTGACTTGTCATCAAGTTATAATCCAATTTTGTAATAATATTTTACCACTCACTAACTAAGTATAACTTGAAGAGATATATATAAGAATTCATAATAATGCTTGTAAGAATTTAGAATCCCATAACTATAATACAACCCTTTTGTAACTTCTTTTGAGTTTTAAGAAACCTTTATAATTTTTTATAAAATCACCAACTAGTAACTTGGTCAAACATAGATCTATGAATATTTACTTTTTAAGAACAAGAATTTATTGAGTTCATGTTAAAGTGTTTTGTATGAAGTGAAATCCTTGAAACTCCTTGTTGGTAAAAACACCATTTCTGGACATGAAAGACTTTAGTGGATGAATGTTGTTACATATAATCTAGTAGATAAATAATATATTGAAATGATATATATAAACAAAAGAAAGTGTTCTCACTATAAACAAGCACGAAAGGATGGAAGGGTTGATGTAGGATGCTTGGAAGCTTTAAAAATCACTTGCTCTTCAATAATGACACTTGAATCACCAAGATTTGTAGAATACAAGTTTGAAGATGGTGGAATGGTGGTGTGTAGATATGGGACGAATTTTTGAAGGATGAGAGTGAAAGAGGGTGATGTTGAAATGTAGGTGAAATTTGAAGTAGGAGGTTGCTTCTTATAACCTTCACAAAGTTTAAAACTCAATTTTTTTATAAAGGTTCATGCTTGAAGTTGGTCAAACAAAAGATGACACTTCCCCAAGTAGTAATGAAACATAGGTCTTTAATCACTTTCAAAAGGGATTTCATCAAAATGGTAGGTTTCTTAAAATCATAAAAAGGCTATTGTAAGATTTCTTGGAAATGAGAAGGGAAAGAAGGGGAAAGGGGGGGAACGGCCAATAGAATGAAAAATGAGGGCTTTCATTTATTTTTAAGTTTTATTGGGTATTTTGGTGGTCTTTGTTACACTATAATAATTTTTATATATTTTTTTATATTTTTACTTTTTTAAAATACATAAAAATTATTATTTATAAAAGAAATCATATAATATCATACCTTTTATATTGATGATACCTCATGTATCTAGTAGTCGCATTAAATGATTCGTTTTGGGTAAAATATCAATTTACGTGATTAGGTTTATTTATAAATTTAAGCCTTTCCAATGTATTTAATTTGAAATCTTAAATACTTTGAAACACTAGAA
The DNA here is from genome assembly GCA_025506515.1 of Flaveria trinervia. Lineage (NCBI taxonomy): Eukaryota > Viridiplantae > Streptophyta > Magnoliopsida > Asterales > Asteraceae > Flaveria > Flaveria trinervia. The sequence continues at coordinate 43,649,500 of CM046446.1, forward strand.
CTTAGAATAATTTGAAACACTTTAAAGTATTTATTGACACATATATATATTAATCATCACCAATATTCGTGTGTGTGCCGGTTGTTTCGCGTGTAAAAATGGTAATTACGCCGAATCGTCGATGCATGAAAGTTTGCAATGCATAAAACGACTTCAATGAATGTAATTAAATTATAATAAAGTATAATAGGTTTAATCATAACCAAGTCAAGGCTGGGTATTGATCTGAAATTGCCAGTTGTCACATACTACCCATGATAGAAAGAATTTCGTCCCGAAATTCAGTTAGGGTTGTCTGCAGATGCCAGGGTTTCAAACAAGTAAGGGTAGTTGAACTTCATTTGGTCTTCGCGTTCCCAAGTAAATTCGGGTCCTCATCTGGAATTCCATCGGACCTACACTATGGGAATGCGCTTTGTTTCATTTTCTTACCTCTCGATCTAGGATCTCCACGGGTTTCTCAATAAAGTGAAGTTGTTCATCAATCTGAACCTCATCGAGCGGTATAACTAGAATTTCATCTGACAGACACTTATTCAGATTTGACATGTGGAAAGTGTCATGAACACTACTAAGTTTTTGAGGAAGTTTGAGCTTGTAAGCTACACGACCAATCCTGGCTAGGATTTCAAATGGTCCAATGCATCTAGGATTTAGCTTACCACGTTTGCCAAAATGAATGACTCCTTTCCAAGGTGAGACTTTAAGTAGAACCTTATCTCCCACTTGGAATTCCAATGGTTTATGTCTCACGTCAGCGTAGCTTTTCTGATGGTCACGCGCGGCTTTGAGTCGGTTCTGAATCTGAGCGATCTTTTCCGTCCCTCGGTATGACCTCAGGACTAGTGAGTTGACTATCACCAACTTCTGTCCACACAGTGGTGATCGACACTTCCTTCCGTATAGTGCTTCAAATGGTGCAGCTTTGATACTGGTGTGATAACTATTATTGTAAGAAAACTCAGCTAAGGGTAAATGAGTATCCTAACGGTTTCCAAAGTCTATCACACAAGCACTAAGCATGTCTTCTAATGTCTGAATGGTCTGTTCGCTCTGACCATCTATTTGAGGGTGGTATGCGATACTCATATCCAACCGTGTACCCAATGCCTTTTGTAATGATTGCCAAAACCTCGAGGTAAATCGACTATCTCGATCGAAGATAATGGAGATCGGTACTCCATGTCTCGAAACAACCTCTTTGAGATAAAATCTTGTCAACCTTTCCATTTTATCAGTTTCCTTAATTGGTAGAAAGTGAGCAGACTTTGTCAGTCGATCCATAATTACCCAAATCGTATCACAACCGATGGATGTCTTGGGTAGTTTTGTGATGAAGTCCATGGAAATCTGCTCCCATTTCCATTGTGGAATCTCCGGTTGGTGCAGTAATCCCGATGGTTTCTGATACTCCACCTTAACCTTCGAACACATGAGGCACTTGCTAACATAAATGGCTATGTCAGCTTTCATGTTCGGCCACCAGTATAACTCCTTTAGATCCTGATACATCTTATCAGAGCCTGGTGGATGGAGTATCTTGATTTGTGTGCCTAGTTCATCACAAGTTCCTTCAAGTTCCCATAATTTGGCACCCAAATTCGATTCATAAAGTATCGAGCTCCATCAGACTTGATCTCAATTGCTTATCCATGCCAAGAAGAGATTTATTTTTCAAGTTATGTTCCTTTAGTGCTTTAGACTGAGCATCACGAATTTGAGTAGTTAGACTTGTATGAATCGTCATTCCCAACGCTCACACCCATAAAGTTTTGGTTCATTCTTTCCAACTCAGAGCATCTGCTACCATATTCGCTTTTCCAAGATGATAACGAATCTCACAGTCATAATCGTTTGGTAACTCAACCCACCTGCGTTGTCTCATGTTTAGTTCCTTCTGATCAAAGATGCTAAAGGCTTTTATGATCAGTGAATATAGTACACTTGGTACCATACAGGTAGTGTTGCCAAAACTTTAGTGCAAAGACAACAGCTCCCAATTCGAGGTCGTGAGTAGTGTAATTTTTCTCATGCACTTTCAATTGTCGTGAAGCATAAGCAATAACTTTGTCGTGTTGCATAAGGACACAACCAAGTCCTGTAGTGATGCGTCGCAGTACACCACAAAACCATCGTTCCCTCTGGTAGGGACAGAATTGGCGCACAACACAATTTCTGCTTTAACAATTGAAACGTTGCTTCCTGTTTATCACCCCAATCGAATTTCTTGTCTTTTTGAGTTAAGGTTGTCAATGGTTGGGCTATTTTGGAGAAATTTTCGATAAAGCGTCGGTAATAACCCGCCAACCTAGGAATTGTCGCACCTCAGTCGGGGTCTTAGGTGCTTCCCAGCTCTTAATGCCCTCTATCTTGGATGGGTCAACATGTATTCCTTTCTCGTTAACCACATGCCCAAGAAATTGCACTTCTCGGATCCAGAAGTCGCATTTTGGGAATTTTGCGTATAATTTCTCGTTCTTGAGTATTCCAAAATTAACTTTAAATGTTGTTCATGCTCATCCTTGGTTTGTGAATATATCAAAATGTCATCAATGAAGACAATCATGAATTTATCCAAGTAGGGTTGCATACTCTATTCATGAGATCCATGAATATAGCTGGCACATTGGTTAACCCAAATGGCATGACCATGAACTCATAGTGGCCATAATGAGTTCGAAATGTGGTCTTGGTGATATCTTCCTCTTGGATTCGTAATTGGTGATATCCCGAACGTAAGTCAATCTTCGAGTAGTAACTAGATCCCTGTAGTTGGTCAAATAAGTCGTCGAGGGAGGGGGTACCAGTTCTTAATGGTGAGTTTGTTTAACTCCCGATAGTCAATGCACATTCGAAAAGATACATCCTTCTTCTTAACAAATAACACCGGGGCTCCCAAGGTGAGAAACTTGGTCTTATGAATCCTTTATCTAACAATTCTTGTAATTGATTAGACAACTCTTACATCTTTGATGGTGCTAATCGGTATGGGGATCTCTAGAGCAGCTCCGGGTACCAAGTCAATTCGAAATTCGAATTGCCTTTGAGAGATGGAAGTCCGGAAAAGTCCTTGGGAAAGACTTCCGGATAGTCTCGCACGATGGGTATATCCTCGATTCTTTTCTCTTCGGTTTGCTTCTCCACTACGTGCGCTAAGATTGCATGATATCCCTTTCGCAAGTACTTTTAGGCCTTAACACATGAAATGATCCTTAACACCGTACCATACTTTTCTTCTTGAATCAATATGGTCTCTCCACTCAGAAGTGGAATGCGAACAATCTTCTCACGACAAATGATTTCTTCTCAGTTTTCGACAACCAATCCGTGCCAATAACAATATCAAAACTTCCTAGGGTTACCGGTAGTAAATTTATATCGAACGTGTGATCTACCAAGCTGAGAGTGCATCCTTGTATGATCTTATCGATTTCGATCAACATACCATTGGCTAACTATATTGTATACTTAGAAGTCAAACGAGTAGGAGTAATTTCTAGCAGTGGGCTAAATTCACTACTCACAAAACTCCTATCGGCACCTGTATCGAATAGGATTGATGCATAGAGATTATTTACAAGGAACATACCCGTAACAATGTTTGGGTCCTGTCGAGCTTCTCCAGCTCCAATCACAAAAGCTCGACCACGTGCGTTGTTTCGGCCGGTTTGCTTCAAGTTTGGACAATCCTTGTGAAAATGTCCAGAAACGCCACATTCAAAGCACACACGATTGTTTCCTGTTTTAGGAGTAGGGTTGGGCTTTCGATAGTCCTTAGTCGCATGACCAAAACATTTGCACTTCTAGCACATGGAATCTCCACATGCACCTAGGTGATGAAAGTTACAGTTGTTGCACTTAGGTAGGTTTCCAGCATACCCACCTTTTGCCTTCTTCTTAGATGGGCCAACAGTGAAAGCCCTAACAACCTCTTGTTTGTTTTGGTTTTGGTGCGAAGAATTTCGACCATGATCTTTGTCCCACTTCCTCGTGTTGTCATAGTTCTTTTCCACTACCATCTTCTTCAAAAACGCTCCCTAAGTACAGCTTGATCAGTCAGGTCATGAGCAATCCTAATAGCCTCTTGGATGGTGGTTGGTTTGGATGAGGTCACCATGCTCTGAATTAGGGGTGAAAGGCCCCAATATATCTTTCCACAAGCTTGAACTCCGGGTTAACCATGTGAGGGTATAGACGAGCAAGGTCATGAAATCGGGTGGTGTAGCTTGTAACTTTTGCACCCTTCATGGTGTGGTTCCAGAATTCAACCTCAAGTTTTTCAATTCGTTCTAGGGGTAGTATTCGCCAGTCAGCATTTGTTTCAACTCATCCCAAATGATTTGGTAGACAGCGTCAATACCCATAGTCTGGTCATGGGCATTCCACCAACTGAGTGCTTGACCTTCTGTACAGGTAGCGAATTTCATCTTATTCTCCTCAGCACAGTTACTAATTTGCTGAATGGATTCCATCTTTTCTATCCAGCGGACCAAACCAATAGCTCCTTCATTACCACGAAAGTTAAATGGTTTACAGTTCAAAAACGTCTTGTAGGAGGAACCTTTGTTTTTGACATCAGATCCTGTGTTGTAGGTTTATCATATTAGTAATAATTAAACATTAACAATGATCTTTGTATCTCAGGTCTTTAAGTACACCAGAAATTATAATACCTCCTACGCCACTAGCATTGCCTCCATTATTACTTCAGATCCTCCTGCACTACGATTTGCCTCGTGATGTGCGATTGCATCCGCCACTTGTTGCGCCATAAGGTGTTTGATGGCCTCTGTTGTCATGGGAGTACCGCTTCCCACATTGGTTTGATGTTTCTCCTTCTCGGTGGCATGTTTTCTTCAAATCATAATGATAAGCAGATAAAACAATATGTAATAATGTCAAACACATGTGCACCAAAAGTAAACAATCATAACAACCAATCAACCACGCAATATATAAAAGATAACATAACTTTATAATAAATTGTACGAATTACAAAATATTCCCAGAGTACATACTCCTATAGCAAGTTAATATCCAATATTACGTGAGCACAACCAGCTCACGATAGGCAATCAATGGAATAAATGAGTGAATGTGCCTGGCTACACTACCGCCATGGCCATGAGCATACACACCGCTGCCAATGCAGTAGATAACTCCAAGCGCTCTTCCACCACCCTCATTCTTTCTTTAGCCACAGCCGCCTACTGCTATGCTTGGGTAGCTCTCTGCTCTGCCGCCTCCACTCTCTGCGTCATGGATGACATGTCCTCCTATACCCTGGTAAGTCGGTCATGCATTGTGTGCAATGCCTGATCATCGAGGTATCTACTCTCCTCGATCGCTAGTAATCGGCACTCCACGTCCTACCTGTCAAAGGTATCTACTCAGTACGTAGTTCATGCAGCTTCTGATCGTGCTGCGTAGATCATGCCACGAGGAGGGCACGGTGAGCTCCACAGGCTCCTGTGTGAGGGGAATCGGATAGGGGGCACGTGACGACTCACCTACCTCGAAGGTGGAAGAATACCCTCAGTGTCTCTCTCTCACTCCCAGTCGGCTGGGCATCCACTCCCACCGATGAACATCGATTCTGCGCCTTTTGGGAGTGGATGGGTGTGGCAAGCTCGGGCTCATGGGTACAATCTTGGATGGTGTGGCAGGATGGATCAGAATATGATCCATTCCTAGGAGTGTGTGCAAGAAGAGCCTCCAGGGTGAGTCTGATAGCGTCGGTAAGAGGGCGGTGGTACACCCGGCCAAAGATACAGTGGGTGCCCACAGGCACCGGCTCGGGACTAGCAGCTATAGGGGTGGGGTCAGTAGGCTCGAGGGCGAGGTGGAGGGGGTTAGGGTCGAGTCAGAGGGCTGAGGAATCAAGTCAAAGGGCTGGGTAATATGATCAGGAGGGTAAAAGGTAGGGTCACTAGGTTGGGGGGTGGCCTCGGAGGGCTCTGGTCAAAAGCGACCAAGTCGGAAACGGCCGGGTCGGAATCGATTGGGCCGGAGTCAACCGGGTCGGTATCGGCTGCCTGGGAAACTATGTCAATGGACGCCAAATCTAGGTCAACTACCTCGGTGTCAGCAAGTGGCGGGGTGGGATCTGTGGCCTTAGGAGTGGGGTCGACTGGCTGATGATGGGTAGTGACAGGAGCAGACTGTAAGGATGGCTCAACAAGATATGAGACATGGTCAGTGGAACGACCATCGGGACTTACGGTCCGATGATACGCACGACTCCCAGGACGAGCTCCTCCGGGAGGTCGGCATGAATCTCGGGTGTACACCCCACCAATGCGTGCCTAGAGGAGGAGGAGGTAGTCCAGAGAAACAAGTCGAGGGTAATGCCTCTGGGGCGTCACGTGTGGGGTCAGGAGTAGGTTCGGTGACAGGGATAGTAGGTGGTGTAGGGGTCTCGGTCTTAGTAGCACCAGTCGGCTGAATCAAGGCATCAGGAGTAAAAGTTGGGAGGACAGATGTGGATCCTGTAGAAGAGGTAGGAGATGTGGGCTCGTACTCCTCATCCGAATCAAAAATGTAAATTGGCATTGATGCTGAAGACATCTATATGACAAGGCAATACACAAGTACAATTGTTATAAGTTAAGTAAATATATAAAGCGATAAAGATATGTAATGAACTACAGTTATAGTTTAGGTCCACTAATGCAACCTAGTTCCCTATAACCAATGGCTCTGATACTAATTTGTCACACCCCCAACCACGGCGATTTCCCGCGGGGCGTGAACGTCATGGAAACCATAGTCATTGATCGACCACTACATGGTTTAGTAAACATACGATGCAAATAATTTAAAAAATACATATTGTTTTTAGAGTTGAATTGCGGAAGCAGTAGAGCTAATGTAGTTGTTTTCAAAACATGACAAATACAACAATAAATGTCCCAACAGCATGATGGCCCTAAATGCGACGTGGACCAAGCTAGTTTAACTTGATGCAAATGTCAAATACCTCAGCAAACATACATGAAAATATGTCAACATAAAGTTGGTGAGTTCACAAGTTTTAAAGTAATAGTAAACAGTGTAATGGACCACAAGTCTTTCCATGATTTGAATGTCGATCATACAATACAACACTATTATATAAGCACTGTAACCGAAGCTAGACTGTAACTGTAATAAATTTCCCCTACCCGTGCCTATCGTAAGCGCGGGTTGAATAGGCTAATAATGCCCCGTTTAGACCTCCAGTCTAGGTTAGGGTAATTAACCCAGGTGGGGGTAGTCAAACCCAATAGTACTATCTATGATTACCTCTCTTTGGGAATAAACTAACGGTCCGATAACAGGGGACTTTATACGGTAAGTAAACAACTTATATAACAGTGAATCATTAACAAGTAAATATGTCCAAGAAAATAATAGTTTACATGTAATCTCTCCAAAAGGAAAAAGTAAAAATGAGGTTGTGAAACTCACCTGTGAGTGAGTCAGGTGTGAAATCTGAAAATATCCAAAGTGCTTGAGAAAATCTAACTAAGTTCACCCTAGAACAATCAAGGCAACTATATCTAAGTTTTTGCTCCTACATGTAATGTGAGCATGTAACTATTTCATCCACATAACTTTGTAACAAAGTGTTTGACTTGACGACCCGTTGGTGATATAGGGTGATAATTTGTGAAAAATATATATTACTTAGAATGTATTAATAAATAATACTTTGCTTGAATATATTCGAAAATCTTTGTATTTTATAGTTGATATATTTTTGGGTAACTAAATATCATTTTGACTCGACCTGAGAGGTGACTCGAGTCTTTTGTAATTATTTATATATTTTTCATATGTAGTTTATAGGAATTGGTTTTAAGAAATCTTATTTTCCTCGGTAAAATAATACTTGTATTGTTCTAAATGAAAGACAATTTTAAAATATTCACATCCAAGTAAATTCACTAACTTTCGTATTTACAACCCATGTATAAATGTATAAATATAAATATATTTATCCATAAAATAATAATTTAATTATTTTCTTAGTAGGATTATTATTTTATTTGGTCTAGTTCTTGACATATATTAAATTAGGGTTTCTTTAGTTTATTAAGAATTTTGACACATTATAAAGAAAGATCTCTTTAATAAATTAATTAGCTACTTTAGTCAATTTACCAACTCATCTTAACCCATATCTTAAATGACCTAGTAACTAATATTATGAAGTCCATAAATTTATATTTTAAGTCTCATGTCAAATTAGTAACAAAATCATATGTCATCTTTGTCAAAATTCATCTACTAACTACTTTAACATTTCCTTTAAACTAACATAATATTTAGTCATAAAGTTCATATTTTTCCCTTTCAAGGTCTAGTGTGTGTGTGTATATATATATATATATATATGTATATAATATATATTTAACCATACATGTAAATTTGGTTGACTTGTCATTAAGTTATAATCCAACATTTGTAATAATATTTTACCACTCACTAACTAAGTATAACTTGAAGAGAATATATACAAGCATTCATAATAATACTTGTAAGAATTTAGAATCCATACATAACTAAAATAACCCTTTTGTAACTTCTCTTGAGTTTCAAAAAACCTTTATAACTTTTTTATAAAATCACCAACTAGTAACTTGGTCAAACATGGATCTATGATTATTTACTTTTTAAGAACAAGAATTTATTGAGTTGATGTTAAAATGTTTTGTATGAAGTAAAATCCTCGAACTCTTTGTTGGTAAAAACACCATTTTTGGACATGAAAGACTTTTGTTCATGAATGTTGTTACATATATCTAGTAGATAAATAAATTAATGAAATGAAAGATATATAAACAAACGAAAGTGTTCTCACTAAAAACAAGCAAGAAATGATGGAAAGGTTGATGTAGGATGCTTGAAAGCTTCAAAAATCACTTGCTCTTCAACAATAACTCTTAAATCACTCAAGATTTGTAGAATAAAGTTTTGAAGATGGTGGAATGGTGGTGTGTAGGTATGGGATGAATTTTTGAAGGATGAGAGTGAAAGAGGGTGATGTTGAAGTGTAGGTGAAATTTGAAGTATGAGGTTGCTTCTTATAACCTTCACAAAGTTTAAAACTCAATTTTTTATAAAGGTTCATGCTTGAAGTTAGCCAAATAATAAAGATAACACTTCACCAAAGTAGTAATGAA